>CM057229.1:44641002-45241002 GCA_029891385.1 Erythroxylum novogranatense | reverse complement strand
ATATGAGGATAAATTTCCAAAAAGGAAATTGTATGGATTGATTTAGATTTGAATGTGATTGAGTAAAGAGAAAAGGGATGAATAAGGAAAAAAAAATTTATACAGAATTGTATAGGTTTAGTCTTAGGGTTATCCAACGCGATTATGTTCATCTATTCGATCGTTTTCTTTGAGTATTGTTCTCGGATGTCGGATCCGTTTTGTAAAGTGTTTGTTCCACTTTTGTATATTCGAATCGCTTTTGATTCGCTCTCGATTTTGTTTTCCGTATTATGTTATTCGATTTCGCTTCGTTTTTTGTTTCGCGTTATCGAATGCTTTGTTTTCCGATTCAAAATTTCGTTGCGAAATTTCCGCTCAGATGTCGGATCCGCTTTGCATAAGTGTTTGTTTCCGCTTTCATTTGATTGATTATTGCGTTTATCCCCGCCTTATGATTCGATTTCGTTCTATTCGCTTTGTTATCCATTTTGTTAAGTATCGATTCCGCTTCGCTTCGTTTAGCTATCTGCCACTTCGTTTTCGTTTCCGTCTGTTCAGCTTTTTCGGTTGGGATCCGGTTTCCGGATTGGGTCCCAACACTAACAAAATCTTGCTTCAATGTCTTCATGAAAGTTGTACATCTATACGTTCTTTTTTAAACCATCAGGAATGACCTACATCCGATGTCTATAGAAATAGTTATGCCTACTCGTTAGAGAATAGGTCTTAGAGTGAAGCCTTTTCTCTGCCCTTTCGTCTGATATGGTTTAACTTTTCTTCTAGTTCAATTTTCTCCATCTAAATAACAAAATCTCGCTTCAGTGTCTTCATGAAAGTTTTATATCTATACGTTCTCTTTTAAACTGCCAAGAATGACCTGCATATGATATCTATAGAAAAAGTTCTGCCTAATCGTTCGAGAATAGTTATTAGTTTGAAGCCTTTTGTCTGACCTTTTGTCTGATGTAGAGCAAAACGCATAAGCTTGTGTGTTGCAGCTAGAGGTAGCGTGTTGTGCGTTTTAAAGTAAAACGCACAGCAATGACGCAAGAGACAAGGCAGCGTCGTTTGGTGCAAAACACGCAGCTATGGAAGCATATACGCTGGCGTTTCAAGAAGCTACAAGGAAAAGGAGGGCAGCAAGGGTTTAATGGATGGAGACATTTATTTGTCCCATCGAAGCAATAGTAGACGGCAGAAGTTGAAGAATAAAACGCAGTTGTGCGTTTAACGCACAACGTAGCGTTGTGTTTTAAACGCACAAGCTGTCTGCGTAACGTCTGCGTTACAGATTGCACGAAGAGTCGCATTTTGGTATGTTAAACGCTGTTGTGAGAGCAGCAAATGAGGGGGACTGAGTTTAATTGTCTTGTCAAAAGCTACAGGAACGGAAAGCAATAAAACGGGAGGCGGCGTAAGCTGAGAGGGCACAGGTGTACGTGGGAGTCTGCGCTTAACACAGAAAATCTGCGTTAAACGCAGAATATTGTGCATTAAATGCACAAACAAGAGGCGCAGAAGGTTTGTTTGTGAGAGAAGAATTTAAGAAAGCTGCAATCTTAATTGTCCCATCAAGGGAATAGTGAGCAGAACAGTGGAAGCTTGGTGTAGGCTGGAGCTTGCGTTAGAGAAGAGTAAGGGATTTTCGGGTGGAGATTAAATGCGAACTGAAATATTTTTCCGGAAGAGACCCATGAAGAGCTAAACATCCTGATACTGGTTTGGAGGTAAAATCGATGCCGACGACTCAGGTTAAGTATTTTTATTATTATTGTTGTTTCTTTCTCTCATTAGAAATTGTTTATGTTATCTGATTTTAACTGATTTGGGTTTTATGTATGAATAATTGGATTTTTGTTATTATTCGGTTATTTGTGTATGAACCTATTGGGTTTTGTGAATTGATGATTTTAATGCGTTCATTGAATTGTTAATTTCGAACCCATTGCTAGAATTTCGATGTAATCCGTAATTGTTATGTTGAAATTCATTTGTAGCGACTAAAGATTCGTAATCATTAGGGATAACATGACTTAGGTTAAATGACCCGAGCTTATGTGGTTGTTGCCTTGATTAATCGGTTTTCCTAATTCGTAATGCTACTGCCTAATTAAATCTAGAGATCGTATCCTAGGTTGTTTGGTAGTTAGGTTTAATCAACGATCGTATCTTGATTAAACAAAACCTAAGGGAAAATCTGGGTTAATTTTTAACCCACGATTAATAATTTCTAAGAGAGATTAAAAAACAACAAATTAATAAAATCTGCTTAGCCGGGGTGTAGGTCGAGATTGAACCGAAGAATCGGGTCCCTACCAAATTCTCCACATTTATCATTATTGCATGTTTTCTTTAATTTGTTTTTATTAGTTAGTTTTATTTTATTTTCATCTTTAAAAATCCAAAACCCCCTTTTTCATAAACACTGATTAATTTCATTTCTTAAACTTTACACACACTCTCTGTGGGATCGACCTAGACCCGCCGCTGCTACATTAGTAGTCTAGTTAATTAATTTTGACTAGCGTTACGACGCTCGGTCACTTCAGTTTCTTCATCAAAGTTGTATACCTATACATTCTCTTTTAAACCATCAAATGACCTACATCCGATGTCTATAGAAAAATTTACACACATTCGTTCCAGAATTGGTCTTAGAGTGAAGCCTTTTTTCTGACCTTTCTTCTAATATGGTTTAATTTTTTGTCTAGTTCAATCTTCTCCATCTAAAAAACAAAATATCGCTTCAGTGTCTTAATGAAAGTTGTATATCTATACGTTCTCTTTTAAACAAATCAAGAATGACCTACATCTGATATCCATAGAAAAAGTTATGTTCATTCGTTCAAGAATAAGACTTAGACTGAAGCCTTTTGTCTGACCTTTCGTCTGATATGGTTTAACTTTTTGTCTATTAAATTATCTCCATCTAAATAACAAAATCTCACTTAGTGTCTTCGTGAAAGTAGGATATCTATACCTTCTATTCTAAACCTTCAAGAATGACCAACATCCGATATCCATAAAAAAAGTTATGTCCATTCGTTCGAGAATAGGTCTTAGGCTGAAGACTTTTGTTTGACCTTTCGTCTGATATGGTTTAGCTTTTCGTCTAGTTTCAATTTTCTGCATCGAACTAACAAAATCTTGCTTCAGAGTCTCGCATGAAAGTTGTATATCTATACGTTCTCTTTTAAACCATCAAGAATAACCTACATCCGATGTCTATAGAAAAAGTTATGACCATTCGTTCGAGAATAGGTCTTAGACTGAAGCCTTTTCTATGACCTTTCGTCTGATATGGTTTAACTTTTTGTCTAGTTAAATCTTCTCCATCTAAATAACAAAATATTGCTTCAGTTTCTTCATGAAACTTTTATATCTATATGTTCCCTTTTAAACCATGAAGAATGACCTACATCTGACATCTATAGAAAAAGTTATACCCATTCATTCTAGAACAGGTCTTAGACTGAAGCATTTTGTCTGACCTTTCGTCTGATATGGTTTAACTTTTCGTCTAGTATAAATTTTCTCCATCTAACTAAAAAAATCTTGCTTTAGTGTCTTCATGAAAGTCGTATATCTATACGTTCTCTTTTAAACCATCAAGAATGACCTACATCTGATATCTATAGAAAAAGTTATGCCCATTCGTTCAAGAATAAGTCTTAAACTGAAGCCTTTTGTCTGAACTTTCGTCTGATATGGTTTAACCTTTCGTCTAGTTTCAAATTTCTCCATCTAACTAACAAAATCTTGCTTCAGAGTCTCTCATGAAAGTTGTATATCTATACGTTCTCTTTTAAACCATCAAGAATAACCTACATCTGATGTCTGTAGAAAAAGTTAAGCCTATTCGTTCGAGAATAGGTGTTAGACTGAAGCCTTTTGTTTGACCTTTCGTCTGATATGGTTTAACTTTTTGTCTAGTTAAATCTTCTCCATCTAAATAACAAAATATTGCTTCAGTGTCTTCATGAAAGTTTTATATCTATACTTTCTCTTTAAACCATGAAGAATGACCTACATCAGATATCTATAGAAAAGGTTATGCCCATTCGTTCTAGAACAGGTCTTAGACTGAAGCCTTTTGTCTAACCTTTCGTCTGATATGGTTTAACTTTTTGTCTAGTTTCAATTTTCTCAATCTAACTAACAAAATCTTGCTTCAGTGTCTTCATGAAAGTTGTATATCTATACGTTCTCTTTTAAACCATCAAGAATGACCTACATCTGATATCCATAGAAAAAGTTATGCCCATTTGTTCAAGAATAAGTCTTAAACTGAAGCCTTTTGTCTAACCTTTCGCCTGATATGGTTTAACTTTTCGTCTAGTTCAATTTTCTCCATATAAATAACCAATTTTCTCTTCAGTGTCTTCATGAAAGTTGTATATCAATGCATTCTCTTTTAAACTGTCAAGAATGAACTACATTCGATATTTGTCGAAAAAGTTTTAGCCTATTCGTTTGAAAATAGGTATTAGAGTGAAGTCTTTTGTTTGACGTTTCGTCTGATATGGTTGAACTTTTCCTCTAGTTTAATTTTCTCCATCGAAATAACAAAATATCGCTTCAGTTTCTTCATGAAAGTTGTATATCTATACGTTCTCTTTTAAACCATCAAGAATGACCTACATCCGATGTGAATAGAAAATTTTACGCACATTCATTCCAGAATAGATCTTAGACTGAAGCCTTTTGTCTGACCTTTCGTCTGATATGGTTTAACTTTTTGTCTAGTTCAATCTTATCCATCTAAATGACAAAATCTGGCTTCAGTTTCTTCTTGAAAGTTGTATATCTATACGTTCTCTTTTAAACCATCATGAATGACCTACATCCAATGTCTATCGAAAAATTTATGCAAATTCGTTCCAGAATAGGTCTTAGACTGAAGCCTTTTGTCTGATCTTTCGTCTGTTATGGCATAATTTTTTTTCTAGTTCAACCTTCTCCATCGAAATAACAAAATATCGCTTCAATATATTAATGAAAGTTGTATATCTGTACGTTCTCTTTCAAACCATGAAGAATGACCTACATCTGATATCTATAGAAAAAGTTATGCCCATTCGTTCGAGAATAGATCTTAGACTGAAGCCTTCTGTCTGACCTTTCATCTGATATGGTTTAACTTTTCATCTAGTTCAATTTTCTCCATCTAAATAACAAAATATCATTTAGTGTCTTCATGAAAGTTGTATATCTATACCTTCTCTTTTAAACCATCAAGAATGACCTACATCCGATATCTTTTAAAATAGTTATGCCCATTCGTTCGAGAATAGGTCTTAGACTGAAGCCTTTAGTTTGACCTTTAGTCTGATATGGTTTAACTTTTCGTCTAGTTAAATTTTGTCCATCTAACTAACAAAATCTTGCTTCAGTGTCTTCAAGAAAGTTGTATATCTATACGTTCCCTTTTAAACCATCAGGAATGACCCACATCTGATGTCTATAGATAAATTTATGCAAATTCGTTCCAGAATAGGTCTTAGACTGAAGCCTTTTGTCTGACCTTTCGTCTCAGATGGTTTAATTTTTTTTCTAGTTCAATCTTCTCCATCTAAATAACAAAAAATGGCTTCAATGTGTTTATGAAAGTTGTATATCTATACGTTCTCTTTTAAACCACCAAGAATGACCTACATATGATATCTATAGAAAAGGTTACGCCCATTCGTTCGAGAATAGGTCTTAGACTGAAGCCTTTTGTCTGACCTTTCATCTGATATGGTTTAACTTTTTGTCTATTTAATTTTTTCCATCTAAATAACAAAATCTCACTTGAGTGTCTTCATGAAAGTTATATATCTATACCTTTTCTTTTAAACCGTCAAGAACGACCTACTTTCGATATCCATAAAAAATGTTATCCCCATTCGTTCGAGAATAGGTCTTAGACTGAAGCCTTTTGTTTGATCTTTCGTCTGATATGGTTTAACTTTTTTTCTAGTTCAATCGTCTCCATCTAAATAACAAAATATTGCTACAGTGTCTTCATGAAAGTTTTATATCTATACGTTCTCTTTTAAATCAACAAGAATGACCTACATCTGATATCTATAGAAAAAGTTATGCGCATTCGTTCGAGAATAGGACTTAGACTGAAGCCTTTTGTCTGACCTTTCGTCTGATATGGTTTAACTTTTCGTCTAGTTCAATTATCACCATGTAAATATCAAAATCTCACTTTAGTGTCTTCATGAAAGTTGCATATCTATACGTTCTCTTTTAAACAATCAAGAATGACCTACATCCGATATTTATAGAAAAATTTATGCCCATTTGTTCGAGAATAGGTCTTAGACTGAAGCCTTTTGTCAGACCTTTCGTCTGATATGGTTTAACTTTTCGTCTAGTTCAATCTTATCCATCTAAATAATAAAATATCACTTCATTGTCTTCATGAAAGTTGTATATCTATATGTTCCATTTTAAACCATCAAGAATGACCTATATCTGATATCTATAGAAAAAGTTATGCCCATTCGTTCCAGAATAGGTCTTAGACTGAAGCCTTTTGTCTGACCTTTCATCTGATATGGTTTAACTTTTCGTCTAGTTCAATTTTCTCAATCAAAATAACAAAATATCACTTTAGTGTCTTCATGAAAGTTGTGTATCTATACCTTCTCTTTTAAACCGTCAAGAATGACTTACAGCCGACATCTATTAAGTTATGCCCATTCCTTCGAGAATAGGTTTTAGACTTAAGGCTTTTGTTTGACCTTTCGTCTAATATGGTTTAATTTTTCGTCTAGTTCAATTTTGTCCATCTAACTAACAAAATCTTGCTTCAGTGTCTTCAAGAAAGTTGTATATCTATACGTTCTCTTTTAAACCATTAGGAATGACCTACATCTTGTAGGAAAATCTCGGGAGGTACATCACATGTACTAGGTGCGGAAAACAAAAATTTTTGTTACCGGGACCTTCCCTAAGGCCAGGATCTATGTGTCTGTATGAAGATTCAAACCTGAATAGCCAATAGAGACTATCTCTAAAGGTATCCACGCAGAGATCAGAAAACCTAACCGGATCAAACACCTTTGACCCGGGAATAGCTAACAGAATAAAGCCTGCTAGAGCCTACCTCTGTCCTTGGAGAGCTTGAATCAACGTTGGAAAGCTTAGAGAAGAAGAGAAGATCCGATGATGCTTGAGGAAGAAGACTTGAAAATCACCTTTCCAAAGCAAAGCTTAACAATTAAGCTTTCAACTTCTTACCTTTGCAAAAACCTACGAAACCATCTCTTCTCATTACCTTTTATATGTCTTTTACACTTTAAAGACTCATAAAAGGCTTATGGTGGAGGCTTGTCCACGTTAGCCATTTATATATATATATATATATATATATATATATATATATAAAGCTTAAAAGATGATCTTCTCCTTTATGCTTCCACGTATCACACATATATATATATATATATATTAATTAATTATTTAATTAATTAATCATATATATATATATGTATATAATTGCTTAAGCGGTCCAGTCACACTGGGGTCGGTCCTACCGGCCTACCGGGTCTCGTTATGGGATAAACCCCCAGAAACTTTTTTCAGCAATATTGATGTCGCGATCTCATCGGGACATATCTCGATCTCATCGGGATCCATTTAATCCAGTTGCTCTCCATATATTGGAACTCAGTCTAAAACTATTTTCTGAATTCTCGAAACACTCTTATGAGTGTGACCCTTTAGAGTTCGGTTATGTTGGCCACTTAGATTAACACTTAATCTGAGCAAGTCATGGCGTCTAGCAACACATCATGACCCCTAATTGACCGAAAGTAATCGGTTTGATGAATTCATCACGAACCGGATCACGAACCCTTCCATGACAATTCTTGTACAATTCGTCCTTTCATCATCCTATACCCCACTTGGTTATGAGTATGGCTAATATGTCAACTCTTACTAGACTAAGTCTAGCCCAGTGAAATCAGTCCCTGTCGAGGACTCATTACTTTATATGTCCATGAAGACACTCTTCATGACATAGTCATGCTCCGCCGAGACTTAAAGTAATGATCTGACAAGAGGTTGAGGTATCTCTTCATTCTCACGAAGTGATGAATCCTTTATTGGCTACTCAATTACCTTGAATACCTCAAACTGTACCCAAGCACCATCCTATGAGTAACCTCTCGGAAGGCCACAAGGAATGGAGTCAAAACGGATCAAGTATCAAGATATCCTTGAGTACCTCAAGTCTAAGGATACTTGCACCATTGCTATAATGAGATTATCAGCGACATTAAATCCATGTGATGATCTCATGGCAGGTTCATCCAATGAACTTACTACCACTAGTAAGCATCCATATGTCAACTCTAAATATCTCATATTTACAGTTTTGAGATCCACTGCTTGATCCAATCAAGGAGTATGACATATGCTAGTCTGTCCGGATTAATGATGTCCAGTCTCATTAATCCTATGACTAGGAAAAATTTAGATACTGACATAATTGCACATGATAGGAATCTCAGGATTATGATCACATCATAATTTCATTCATGCTATGTCATATATCATGGACTTCATTAATTTGATTAAAGATCAATATCAATTTATAAAGAACATCAAATAAATGAAACATGCCTTTCTTTATTTATTCATAAAGTCTGTACATGACTATGAACAAAAAGCGCTAAAGGGGATTGCCTTTAGGGCACTACTCTAACACATCCGATGTCTATAGAAAACTTTATGAACATTCATTCGAGTATAGGTCTTAGACTGAAGCCTTTTGTCTGACCTTTAGTCTGATATGGTTTAGGTTTTTGTCTAGTTCAATCTTCTCCATCTAAATAACATAATATCGCTTCAGTGTCTTCATGAAAGTTGTATATCTATACGTTCTCTTTTAAACCGTCAAGAATGACCTACATTTGATATCTATAGAAAAAGTTTTGCCCATTCATTCGAGAATACGTCTCAGATTGAAGACTTTTGTTTGACCTTTCGTCTGGTATGGTTTAACTTTTCGTCTAGTTCAATTTTCTCCATCTAAATAACAAAATCTCGCTTTAGTTTCTTCATGAAAGTTGCATATTTATACATTCTGTTGGGCTCGGGTTACAAATCCGATCCCGAGGTGGCCCCTCAGGGACGTCGGGTAAGGGTGCGCGAAGGAAGAAACAAAAACATGCAAAAATATCAAGGAAACAACACCGGGAAGAGGAGGCCTTGCTACAGCGATAGGTTGCTCGCCGTGGCGAGCGCCTCGAGGCAAGGGTTCGCCGCTGCCAAATCTGGACCCGCCACATCGAACTCACGGGCACATGCCGTGACGAGCGACCAGCCTCACGTCACGACGATCACCCAAGGGCTACACCACGACAAGCTCCCCAAATTGGACCTGATCCCAACATCTAATTAATTACAAATCACACATACCTTCCCATACATTCTATCACATACACATGCATTCAAACTATGAGTTAATCACCCCCATAAACAACATAACTTCATGCCATTAAAATTCGAAGAAATTTAACAAGTATTCTTCAAGGTTTAAATCCAAAATACATAAGGATGCTCCATGATGATATGCTTGGAAGCTAACCAAAGTACTATTTTAATGTAAAAGCTTCTAACTATCTTGGAGTTTCCGATGCCTTACAAGGATCACGATCTTCTCGTTCTACACCTGAGGAGTGGGAGATAATAGGGTGAGCTGCGAAGCTCAGTGACTTATACATTTATAGCCATGGACAACGAGCCACACATTCAAGCATATACATATATATACAAACATGAGGCAAGTCAACACTTATCAATTTAATCATAATTGCAAAGCTACCAAAATGTCATCACAAAAATATGTCATGTAATTTTGTCATCATAATATAATCATTAATTGTGCATCATATCTAGCAAATCAGTAATGAAATGCACAACAAATGGCTCGAGAGTTCTGTGGAACAAAACGGATAAACCGAAGTTTATACCGTGAATAAAACGAGTTCGATTTCTCAGGATCTCGTGGCCTCAAGCGGGCAGCCGGGAAAAGGCTATATTCGACGTGCACGTGACTAACGAAGCGTTCCTCTCTTGCCCAAACAAAGCACATATTCATTCGTTTCATGCTCAAATCATTTTATCAAAAGCTTTCATACTTTTCATGTTGGGCCCCAAATTTTTGTTTTCTTGAAGTTACTAAGTATGAATTGTGTTGATTTATGATTTATGGCATAGTTTGATTAATTGGAAATATTAGTGGAAAATTTGGATTTATTTGAGATTAGTGTGGGATAAGTGTTTGAAAGAGTAGAAATGTTGAGGGCAAAATGGGCAAGACTTAAGCATTTTCAAGCTATGAATCATACATGCTCAAGTATTATGATTTCAACAAGTACCACGACAATGAGTTATTTTTAAATACTTTTGCTTATTGCTATATTATAAATATGTTCCCATGAGCTTTATAGCTCACCCCCTCTAATCTCCCCCATTCAGGTGACGAGCAAGAGATCGAGTGAGTCACGAGTTACGGCAGCACTCCAGTTTCATTTTGTTATGTTTGTTTAGTTTCAATGTTATATTTATTTGGAAGTCAAGACTTTAGTTACTTTTTAAGTATTGTCGGTTCAAGAGTATTTTGTACTTTTGGCTCTTGAATCTCAAAGTTGTAAATTGGTTTGAGATGTTCTTAAAGCTTTAGTAAAACTCATCTTTTTGATAACGACCTATGGATATGTTTGTTTTAAAGCATCAAAGTTTCATGATGGGTCCATTGAACTTCCGATGGTCTCCTTTCTCAACCGTTTAATTTTCATGTTTAGCCTTGTTTATTAAATCATATGAAAGCAGGTTTCAAGTATGTTTTCCAGTAGGCCCATTACTCTTCCGCGGGTCTTTTCTAAACATGTATAATCAGCACGTTTCCCGCCACGCTCTCACGATCGATGTTGGGCTCTGACAGTGGGGTCCAACATGTTGTTCGTGACGTACTACACATGCCATCGAAATGTTGATGTGTAGACGTAGTTTTGTGAGGGAATCCTTGTGAGAAACCACGTGCTACACAATCGGGCAAAGGGAGAAGCCTTTTCGTGAGTCAATGTGCACTTGACTATTCGTGAGGGACACCACAAACCCACATAATTATGTTATGTTATGTGTTTATGATTTATTTTGTGACATGCATCATGAATTGTTCAAGAATTAATCATTTTCAAGCTATGAATCATACATGCTCAAGTATTATGATTTCAACAAGTACCACGACAATGAGTTATTTTTGAATACTTTTGCTTATTGCTATATGATAAATATGTTCCCACGAGCTTTATAGCTCACCCCCTCTAATCTTGTTAGACCTCGAATTTTTTATATGATATTATTCAGCATAAATTGTGATAATTGTGGTTAAATGAGGTTTAAAAAGGGGTAAAAGTTTATGAGGGCATTTTGGGAAGTTTATTTAAGTTTGAATGGATTTAGGCTTATTAAGAGGGGTAATATGGTCTTAATATTATTTTTGCCCTAAGTAGGGAATTAGGAAGAGAAAGAGTAAAGAAGAAGAAAAGAAGAAAGAAGAGAAAGAAGAGAAAGAGGCCGACGGTGGAGGAAGAGAGAAGAGAAGAGAGAGTTTGCGATTCTAGCAATTTTTGACAGTTTCGAACCATTTTCGGGTAAGATCTACTTGTGTTTAACTTGTTTTGGTTGAATTTAAACCTCAGAATGTTGAATTCGTGAGAATCGAAGGTTTTAGGGTTTTAGGACAAAATGGTGAGATCTGCTTAGGTTGATGTATTTGTGTTTGATTTTGAGTTGATAATGGGTTAGAAATGTAGTTTGAGACTTGATCTATAGTTTGATTGTGTTGCATTTGGAGTTAGGCAAGGATTGAAGTGTGAAAATGCAGAAAAGTCGGGTTCGGAGTCGTTCTCCAGGCCCGTACGCCGCGACGTGCGTATGAACACGCCGCGACGTGCGAGTTCGTCGCGATGAGTGAAAATTAAATTCGCCGCGACGTGTGGGGGAAGGTTCGTCGCAACGTGCGAATGGGGTGCACGCCGCGGCGCACACTTGTGGTCGCCGCGACGAGCAGGCCGTTCGCCGCGGTTTTGCCACGGCGAGCCCCCTGTTATCCGAAAGTGAGATTTTGATATTTTTGGGCATATCTTGGGCTTCAAATATCCAATTGAGGTGATTTTGGATTCGTTGTGACTAGAGAGAAAGGACTTCAGGTTTGGAGGTTCGGAAATTACCGCTTAGGATTCAGGAATTTTAGTCAGGCGTCGAATGTAGACTTATGGTATTAGAACTTTGGATTTTCACGCTTATCGATCATTTGTCTTTGAACATTGTTTGATATGTGAACTTGGTTGTTTTAGGAAACCAAGCTGACCCGATTTCATCGCAAGAGGAAGGACACCAGTGAGTCGACCACTCGAGCGATCTTAGGTGGGTAATATACTTATAGTTATTGTGTGATTAGGCAAATTCTTGCCTATGTATGAATATATGTTATAGATGATGCATGATTAAATATGATGAACTGAACGATTGTAACTTCATACATGTGAAAGAATCATGGAAATTGATAGCCTGACATTGTGATTTTGAGCATGTTATGCCTCGACTTCGGTCATGGCATTTTGAGTAAATGCAAGATATGAAAGAATATCGTATGATTAAACGATGATGAGCATGATTATGTGCTTTTGTTTGGGTGAGAGTGGAACCATTTCATTCGTCACGTGCACGTAGACAAGAGCCTTCTCCCGGCTGCCCGCTTGTGGCATATGAGATCCGAATGGACTCATTTTGTTCAGGGTGTAAACTTCGGTTTCTCCCTTTTGTTTCCATGGAACCCTCGAGCCATTGTGATGTGCATTGCATATGTGAATTGTTCATTGTGAAGCATACCTTGTGACATAATCATGAATTGATGAATTAATTATATTGAATGCGTGAATTGTTTGATTAGCATGTGAATGATTGAATGGATGTCTGTATATATATATAATATATATACATACATATGCTGGGATTTGTGCTAATTGTCGATGGCTATAATTATATTAGCCACTGAGCTGTGTAGCTCAACCCATTATTTTTCCCTCCTCAGGTGCAGAGCAGGACGATCTTTGAACTTGCGAGGCATCGGAAACTTCGAGTTAATTAGGAGCTTTGCCATAAGTTCGTATTTTTGGTTGGCCCTCCGAGCATATTATCATAGAGCATTTCCATGTATTTTTAGATTGAAACTTATTTTGTATTTTGGATAATTTCGACTACTTGTGACATTCCTTCAGATGGTTATGGTATGAGTTTAATTCATATTTAGATGCATGTGTAAGTGCCGGAATGTATGAGAGTGTTGGTGTGTGAATTATGATTGAATTATGTATATGTCTATCTGTATATGTATAAATGTTAGGATCGGGTCCGACGGTATTTGGGCGCCCGATGTCGGCGCAGCCTGAGGGGCCGCCTCAGGATTCGGACGTACGGGGCCTGGGCCCAACAAATCTCCCCCATTCAGGTGACGAGCAAGAGATCGAGTGAGTCACGAGTTATGGCAGCACTCCAGTTTCATTTTGTTATGTTTGTTTAGTTTCAATGTTATATTTCTTTGGAAGTCAAGACTTTAGTTACTTTTCAAGTATTGTCGGTTCAAGAGTATTTTGTACTTTTGGCTCTTGAATCTCAAAGTTGTAAATTGGTTTGAGATGTTCTTAAAGCTTTAGTAAAACTCATCTTTTTGATAACGACCTATGGATATGTTTGTTTTAAAGCATCAAAGTTGCACGATGGGTCCATTGAACTTCTGATGGTCTCCTTTCTCAACCGTTTAATTTACATGTTTAGCCTTGTTTATTAAATCATATGAAAGCAGGTTTCAAGTATGTTTTCCAGTAGGCCCATTACTCTTCCGCGGGTCTTTTCTAAACATATATAATCAGCATGTTTCCCGCCACGCTCTCACGACCGATGTTGGGCTCCGACAGTGGGGTCCAACATTTCATTTTACAAAATGCCATAATATCTTTGAAGGCAATACATAATCAGAATCACATGGAAATTTCAATGATATTAATGCCACACACACATGCAAGCAAATAAGATAATTTGCTCATACACACAACAACCATAAATATATTACCCACCTAATATCGCTTGATAATCCAAGCTCACTGTTGTCCTTCCTCTTGCAGTTGGATCAGGTCGGCTTGGTTTCCTATAACAAACCAAGTTCCCATTCAAACAACACTTAAAGGAAATATTCAATAAGCTTTGAAAATCAAAAGTGTTAACAGTCAAGTCTATACTCGACTTTCATCCAAATTTCAGATCTTTAGAGGCTAATTCCAAACTTCCTTTCCTCATAAAACTTGTAGCCCTATGGCTCTAGTTCACAACGAATCAGAAATCACCTCATTTGGACATCTACAACAAAAGTTATGCCCAAAATACCAAAATACCTCTAGCTGGAACTGGAGCTCGCCGCGGCGAAGGCTACGCTCGCCGCGACGAACGGCCTGTGTACGCCGCGGTGTGCCCACCATGTGTGTGCCACGACGTGCACACCTTCACACGCCGCGGCGTGCTCATGAGCATGTCGCGATGTGCGGGTCCAAAACCTGATTTTCTTACAAATTACAACCACAATCCCCCCATTTTGCAAATGCAACACATCTAAACCTTGATTCAAGTCCTAAGCCTCAGTTCTAACTCATTACAACTTTAAAATCAGTCACAAACACACCAAGATTATCAACCCAAAGAAATTTTACCTAATTTTCTGAAAACCTCTAAATAGTCAGTTCTAACTCATGCTAAGCTATTTTAGGGAAAATTCTAACCAAAACAAGATGAAATGCACTTAGACTTACTAGGAATTTGCTTCAATCTGTCGAAAACCTCTAGGAATAAAAAGCCCTATTTTCTCTTCTTCTTCCTCACCAACGACACTCTCCTTCCTTCTTCTCTTCACTCTTCTTTGCTTTCCTTCTAATTTCTCACTCAAGTCTAAATGGGATGGACAAAGACCAAAATACCCCTCCTAGTAAAGCCTTAACCTCTCCAACTTAAGTGATCTTCCCATTTTACCCTCAAACATTTTTACTCTTTCATTCCCATTTATACCACATTATACTCACTTAATCTCAATTTTCCCTTAATACTTCCAATTTAATCCAACTAAGCCATAAATCACACAATTAACACAATTCATCTTAATAACATCATTAAAAAATTTTTGGGGCCCAACATTTCTCCCCCTCGTAAAAAAATTTCGTCCTCGAAATTATTACTTGAGTCATCGAAGAGATGCAGATAACTCTCCTTCATGGCTTCCAATGGCTCCCACGTAGCCTCCTTCATCGAATGATTCCTCTACAGGACTTTGACTAGCTGAACCGTCTTGTTCTTGAGGATCTTTTCCTTGGTGTCCAAAATCTCCACTGGAATCTCCTCATAACTCAGATCATCTCTCAACTGAACCTCACTAGTCTGAATGATATGAGAACGATCCGATCTATACCTCCTTAGCATGGAAACATGGAAGACATGTTGGAACCCCACCCCGGTGGATCACGGGTCCCACGTCCTACGTGACGTCCGGACACGCATCCCACGAGGGAGGGATTCCTCACCGCAATAATAGACTTGTTTCGACATTAAATTTGCAACAACATGAACCTTGTGCTAATAACCTTGCAGGGTCCTAAGCTGTAACTCCACATTCGTAGCGAGCGTTCACTATTTAAACACCAAAATCATAGGTTGACTTATTCATATAAGTTGTAGCTCTATGCCTCAAGTTCGTTTCGAAACAAGAATCACCTCAAACGGAGCTGTATAACTCAAGATATGCTTAAAAAGCCTAAAAGAGCTCATACTCCAAATATGATCTCCAAACCGACCTCTCACTTACTTTAATGCAAACGTTTTCAATTTAACTCCAAATAGTACAAATTTTTGTGGAGAGAAAGATATATGTCTTATAAATCTAATGGTTTAAGTCTCACCTCAATTTGAGGTCGGATGAGGGATTTATGCCCAAAAGAATAGATAATGTTCACACCCTAAATCAGTTTCAACATCTTTTGGCGCGATCACCATATCTTTCGATTTATAAATTGGATTTCTTTCGTTTTTAGACCATTAGAAAGTAGACATCTAGGTATACAACTTTCATAAAGATCGAAAAACGAGATCTGGCCTCTAAAAATTCGAAAATTCACCATCTTTCCCGTAGCTGTCCGTTAAACGGACATCCATGTCCGTTTAACGGACACGTTCGGGTGAAAGTGTCCTAAATGATCCACAAATGTCCTTTGAACGGACATGGGCAGGCTAAGGGGTGTGCACTCGAGGCTGTCCGTTTAACGGACATGCGATTTCCCAAAACTTCAAATCCTCTTCCAATCCTATCACCTTCAACCTAACTTCATAACCATTTATACACTTCCAAATTTACTCATTCCAAAACCTAAACACTTCATGACACTTCAAGCTCCAAGTTCAATTCACCAACTTCACAATATCTAGCTTAATTGATTCATCAAAGCATGGATTTCAATCATTTGTCATCAAGTTATCATAACTCACAGGCTATAAGAACAACAAAAATGACTTTAATTATTATCTTCCAATTCTCATAATTTCTTACTCCAAATTCTAAAAATTACATATTATACCTCAATGGAAAGATAAAAAGATGCTATACAACTTTAATGAAGGATGTAAAAGTTAATTTCATCATTAAGTAAGGTAAAAAAGCCACTCAAAGGCACTGCTCATTAAAGACCAATGTAACAGTAATATAGCTAAATGAACAATGACTGAATGTGTTCTTAACCTCATAACTTTTTAACTCTAACTCCAAATGAGACAAATTATATACCCTTAGAAAGTTCTGAACTTCTACTACAATCTTCTTGAAGACTTCCCGATCTAATTCAAGCCCTAAGAGGGTCTAAAACTGAAGCAAAGTTTCTGTCGAATTTTAGGAAAATTTGATAGCACTTCCCTTGAAAATACAACTAACCAAAACTTCAATCCTAGCTCCCACCACCTGCATAAAACTCAATATCCAACCTCATTCAACATAATTCAATCCTAAAGTATCTCCAAACATAGTTCAAAGGCAACAACCGCACTCTTAGACATCTACTCCATACCAAATATAAATCAATACAAACTCATACCACTCTTTTGTTAACTATAGCCATACAATGATGCATGTGTGTAAAACATATGTAAATTACATAAATTACAATTAGAACTCAACAATCTTGTATTTATATGAAATTCAAAGTTATTACAAAGCTTTAGAGGGCATTTTAGCCCAAATACATCAAAGTCTCAAGATACAAAATACAAAGTACATTGCTAGTTCCAAAATACTATCTAAAGCCTTGGTTTCAAACATATGATTTCAAAAACCAAAATTGCATCGGAGTAAAGCCTCATTCCCGATGCGGTGTCTCGGTTTCTCGCTCGTGACCTGTGCTGGGGAAAATGGGGGGTGAGCTCGACGGCTCCGTGGGTAAAAGCTTAATAATTAAGAATAAACATGTCAAAATCCTTTAGCACTTTATTCTCAAACAATTGAACTAAAGCATCTTTATCATTAAGCAATTCTTCATTAATATCAAATGATCAGGGCAAATACAAAACAATATATCATACAAGAACAATTTAGACAACATATAACATAGTCACACGTAAGTTGGTTTGGGTGGATCCAACAGGACGTACTACACATTTCCGCAAGGCGGTCATGTGTAGCCGTGAAACACGTGAGAGAGTCCGTGAGGAACTCCATGGCCACTTGCGGGCAGGCGGGAGAAGCCTATATAGGTGCACCTATCACATAAAGGACCACCCTAAACCCATAGAAACATACATATCACATCATTCATGCATTTTATACATGGCAACCACTAATGAACCTTGCAACATCTATTTTCACATAATTGCCTAACTCACATATTCAAATCTCTTTTTCACTTGTTCAACAATCATACACACATTTTCATATCTCATATAACTTTAAACCATTTCAAGAATAACAAGCAACATAGATAAATCATTTGAAAGCATTCAATAGCCTTTATTATAGAACTTTAACAAGTTCATTAACTCAATTATTAAGAAATTTACCCACCTTAATCCTTTAGCCTTGAATTTAGACACTTGGCCTTGCTTCTTGCTCTAATAACTTCTCTTCACCTTCATTAAGCAAATAAGAACCCAATTAACATAGAATATCCCAAAATTAGGCAATCCTAGGAGAGAAAAACATGGGAATAAACCTATCTAACTTTATCCAAACCTTACCTAAGCCATTTGCATCAAAACCCACTTATAAATCCAAAGAATTTCACATTTTTCTTACCTTGAAAGGAGACCCACGAAATTTCTCCCTCTCTAGGCTTTGATGAAACTTTTACTCCTTTCTTTCTCTTCTCCTTCTTAAACACTCTACTACCCTTCACTAAGCAAGAAAAATCTAAGGAGCTAGCCTCTTTCTTCTTCTTCTTCTTCTTCTTCTTCTTCTTCTTCTTCTTCTTCTTCTTATCCGAAACTCTCCCTCTCCCTTTCTCTAGAAATTATGTGATTCCTTTTCTAACTTCCTAACACTTGTCTTTTTAACTCACAACTTAAGCTCCACTTATCCAAAACTACGTAGTTTTGGTAAAACCATTCCCTTCCTTATAAAATTTTGCTTCTTTCCCCTACATGCACGACTCCACCATTACTCCTCTTTCTTTTTGTTTTAAATGAAACTTAAATGGACCCATGTAACCTTCCTTCAAAGCCTTAAACTCTAAAACCATAAGTGAATTACCTAAATTGCCCCTAAGCCATCTTATTCTTTTAAACTCTAATAACAAATCAAATTCTAATTTAAACTAATCCCACATTTAATTTTCATCCCATTAATCACTATAAACCTCAATTAAGTCCAAAAAAAAGGAAAATTCAAATTAAACCTCAAAACTAAATTAACACATACTTAATACGAATCGGGGCCCAACAAGACATCATGGATCTGAGACAATTCAGGAGGTAATGCCAACCTGTAGTTTAGTGGTCTAATCCTCTCAAGAATTTCATAGGGACCCATATATCTCAGACTTAACTTGCCCTTCTTGCCAAACCTCATTACTCCTTTCCAAGGAGACGTCTTAAGGAACACCTTCTCACTGACTTCAAACTCCATCTCCTTTCTGTGTGCATCAAAGTAGCTCTTCATCCTATCCTATGCTATCTTAAGTCGCTGCTTAACCAGATTGACTTTATTAACTATCATCTGAATCAATTCTGGTCCTACCAGTTTTCTCTCTCCTTCTTCATCCCAACAAATCGGAGTTCTTCATCTCCTTCCATACAAGGCTTCATATGGAGCCATCTGAATACTCGAATGGTACGAATTATTATAAGCAAATTCGACCAATGAAAAATGCTCATCCCAAACTCCTTTGAAATGCATCACACATGTCCTGAGCATTCCCTCAAGTTTCCGAATGGTCCTCTCAGATTGACCATCCGTCTGAGGGTGAAAAGCCATGTTAAAATCCAGCTTAGTCCTTAAAGTTTCCTGCAAGCTATCCCAAAACCTCGAAGTAAACTGAGGGTCCCTGTCAGAAACGATGAAATTTGGAATCCCATGCAATCTCACTATCTCATCAATGTACTTATTTGCTAGCACATGCAAGGAATCAGTCTGTCTAATTGCTAGAAAATGGGCTGACTTCGTCAACCTATCCACAATAACCCATATGGCATCATGCTTCCTACTAGTCTTGGGCAAACCCATCAAGAAATCTATGGTTACTCTTTGCCACTTCCACTTAGGAATGGACAATGGCATTAGCTTGCCTGAAGGTGCCTGGTGTTCAGTCTTGACTTGCTGACACACGAGACACTTACTTACATACTCTGCTACATCCGTCTTCATGCCCTTCCACCAAAAATGCTCTCTCAAATCCATGTACATCTTGGTGCTACCTGGGTGCATGGCATAAGGCGCATTGTGTGCCTCATCCAAAATTTCATCTTTTACCTCCTTGACATCTGGGAATAAAGCCTATTCCCCACTGTCATAAGTCCATCATTCCTCACTACTACTTCAAAAATCTTACCGCTCTGAATTTCATCCCAGAGTTTGCTCAAATCTACATCTTGTGCCTGCAACTCCCTAACCTTCTCCCTAAGTATCGATCTCACTCGAAAGTTAGCTAGAAGGCAATCTGGCTCCTCCTGCTTCAAGCTTATCTTAAGCTTAGCCATCTCTTCCAATAAAGGCAAGTAAACTGTCCGAACATGGGCAATTGTAACCTTTCTACTCAAAGCATCGGCCACTACATTGGCCTTGCTTGGATGATACTCAATTAGCAAGTCATAATCCTTAAGCAACTTGATCCACCTTCTCTGTCTCAAATTCAGTTATTTCTGGCTCAGCAAGTACTTGAGACTCTTATGATCGGTAAAGATCCTCGTCTGAACTCCATATAAATAATGCCTCCAAATTTTCAAGGCAAAGATCACGGCTGCCAACTCCAAATCATGTGTCAGATAATTCAACTCATATGGCTTCAGTTACTTTGAATCATAAGCTATCACCCTGTCTCCCTGCATCAATACACAACCAAAACCCTTCCTCGAAGCATCGCTATACATGGTATAGCCCTCATCTCCACAAGGCAGAATCAAAATTGGAGCACTTATCAATTTGTGTTTGAGCTCCTTAAAGATCTTTTGGCAGTCATCACTCCAGATAAATTTCTGATTCTTCCTCAATAACTTAGTCATCGGAACAACTATCATGAAGAATCCCTCCACAAACCTCCTGTAATAACCTGCCAGACCCAGAAAACTCCTCACCTCTGCTATGTTCTTCGGTGCTTTCCAATTCACCATAGCTTCTATCTTCACCTGCAAGGCCGTTAAAACAAGGAAGCAAATGGATAAAACCAGGTTTTAGCTCAAAGTTAGCATTCTCAACATTAATACAAAGAGGATGGTTCTCCAAGTCAAGAGCAGCAAGCTCCTTCAAAGTTCTTTGTTGTGCAATTGCCATGTCTTCAGGAATAGGATGAACGTAGATGTTGTTGGATGGTGATGAGTCGGTGGGCTGTGTATGTGTTAAAGATAACTCCTTCTCAAAGTTTGGTCGGAAGAGTGGATGGCGTTGCTCAAGGATGATAGGATCGTGCAACGGTGTATGGGTTGGTGTTTGCGTGGAGTTGATCAAGAAATCTTTGTAGAATTGATCTAAGTCGGCTTGTTCTTGATCTGAAAGTTGCTCTCCAGATGATTGGGACATACAACCTTCAAAACAAAAGGTTAAATGCACCAAATCACAAAAAGAAAGAAAAATAGCACGCAAACTATAGAAGAAAGATAAAAAATCAACACTTTGATCCCCAGCAACGGCGCCAAAAATTTGATAGGTTGTCGTTAGCCTACAAATTTAATCCCCTACTTAAATTGATTTGTAGTATAGCGAAGCAAGGGTATCGTCCCACAGAGATCAAAACACAAGGAAGAATTTCTTACTTTCAAGCAAAGTATCGTGAATGTCAAAGGGAAAACAAAATCGAATGCTCTTAAGACCAGATTGGGGATTTGTTTGTTTATGTTAAGAGTAAATAAGAAAAGAAAGAAGAAGACGTGATTTAAGTTTAGAAAATTAAAACAAAGCTACAAGTTTTCAAGAGAGAAATTGCTAAGAAAATTTGAGTAAAAGTTCAGATTAATTAAAGACCAATTGCAAGGTTTTCACTAAATCCTTAGGTTGTTTTAATCATTGAAAATGAATTATATCTTAAATTGGAAAATTAGGGTTCATCAAGCAAAGATAGATGCATTCAAAATAAGCATGACATGCAACAACTTCTCGTTAATGTACTAATCCAAAACTAGCATGAACAACACAATAACAAGAGCATTAAGATTAAAATCAAGTTTGCTAAACCTAAGTTAACTTTCAAAGAAAGCTAGCATGCATAAAATTAACCTATGTCTTAATCCAACTAATTAAAACCTACATACAAGCTTCAATTTTAATTAGTTGATGCTACTTAACCTAATCAATTTATTGTCTAGCAATTAAATTAATCAGATAGCATACAAATTATTCATGCAAAATTCGAATTCATGACTTCAAATCCACATGCATAATTTGGCAATCATGTCCAGATCAAGAGCACAAATTTCCAATCATAGATTCATCAATTATATGCACTTGCTTCTCATAAAAACAACCATGGATTTAGCTAATAGCCTCAACAATTGGAAAAGAGAATTTAGTTCATAATTCTAACTAAAACAAAGCCAAATATAATAATAGAAAACATAGTGCAGAATTTGGGTATAAGAAGAAGAATAGAAAGAAATAAAAACTAGGGTTCTACCTAGGGAGAGAAAAAAACGTAAAAGAGAGAGAAGAGAATGTGAATCTCCACAAACTAATGCTAAAGGACCCTATTTATATAGGAGGAAGTCTTGTAAGAGAGGATTTCTTTTCCAAGTAGAAGTGGGTCTTCTTCTTTCTTTGTAAGAATTAGAAATCTTTACAAGGAGATGACTTCTTTTCCAAGTAGAAGTGGGTCTTCTTCTTTTGTAGAATTAGGATCTTTATAAGGAGATAACTTCTTTTCCAAGTAGAAGTAGGTTTTCTTCTTTCCTTGCCAAATTAAGACCTTTACAGGGTAGGACTTTTTTTTTAAATTCTTCATTTCTCCCAATCTACATGTCCCTTGACCTTCTAGATTGTTCCTGGATCCATTTCTTGCAGTGCTGAACAAGAATCTTCCCAAATGTAGAAATCCTAGTTGAAGTAGGATTCCTTATAGGATTAGGATTTCTGCAACTTTGGTCACCTTAGGGTATTTTGACCTCCTCACTTTGAATATGATATCCAAAAGTCCTAAATCTCCCTCCTTAGCATGATTTTCTTCATTTGACACCTAAAACACCTGAAATGATAAAATCAATGTAAGCTACGTGATTTAGACATCAAATGAGAATAAAAACTAAGTGTAAAAGTATAAAAAGATAAGAAAATATGAGTGCATCAACTCCTTGTTCTGAGATTACATGTCCAAGAAATGCAACTTCCCTCGGCCAAAATTTGCATTTATCGAATTTGGCATACAACTGGTTTTTCCTCAATGTCTCCAAAGCAATCCTCAAATGCTCTTCATGCTCCTTATCACTCTTGGAATAGACCAATATATCATCAATAAAGACAATGATAAATTGGTCCAAGAAAGGCTTAAAGACTCGATTCATCAAATCCATAAAGGCTGCAGGGGCATTTGTCAATCCGAAGGGCATAACTAAAAACTCAAAATGCTCATACCGTGTCCTGAAAGAAGTCTTTGGCACATCCAACTCCTTTATCCTTAACTGATGGTAACCCAATCTCAAGTCTATCTTGGAGAAGACTTTTGCCCCTTCCAATTGATCAAACAGATCATCTATGCGTAGGAGCGGATACCTGTTCTTCACAGTGACCTGATTAAGCTTGTTGTAATCTACACACATCCTCAAAGATCCATCTTTCTTCTTCACAAAAAGGACCGGAGCTCCCCAAGGTGAAGAGCTCGACCTTATGTACCCTTTCTCCAACAACTCCTCCAACTACTCTTTAAGCTCCTTCAATTCCGCTGGAGCCATCCGGTAAGGCAGAATTGAAATCGGTGAGTACCTGAAAGAAGCTCAATGGGAAACTCAATTTTCCTAGGTGGCGGTAGTCCTGGTAATTCCTCAGGAAAGACATCCGAGAATTCCCTGACTACTGGAATATCCTCTAGCTTCCCTCTATCTGCCCTTGTGTCTACCACATAGGCCAAAAATGCCTCACATCCCTTCCTCATCATCTTCTCTGCTGCCAGAGCTGAAACAATTCTAAGCGGGCTTACTTTTCTATCCCCAGTAAACACCACTCTTCTGTCGTCATCCAAATCAAATTCCACTGTCTTCTGCTTACAATCCAGACGGGCATTGTACTTCTCTAACGTGTCCATATCCAAAATCACATCCAATCCTCCCATCTTCAATGGCATTAAATCCACCACTAGAAGTTCCCCACCAATACATATCTCACACTCCCTATACACTTGACTGATAATAATATATTGGCCGATTGGAGTACTCACCATCAACAGAGTATCCAATGGGCTCAAATTGCTACCACACACAGTTCTACTCGAGGAAACAAACGAATGAGTAGAACCTAGATCAATCAAAGCAATCACATCATCAACAAATAATTTAACCATACCAGTAACAACATCTGGGGCGGTCTCTGCGTCCTCCCGTGTCATTGCAAACATCTTAGCTGGTGCCTGCCCCCTTGGTCTCCCTGGAATGCTAACCCTCTTAGCTGCATCAGAACTGCCCACTTCTGTAGAAGTCTTGTGTCCCACAGTTTCATATCTCTTGGAAGCTTGCATCTAGCTTCTCTCTTGTCTTGGAGGCTGTGGGCACTCTCTAGCCATATGCCCCTTCTCCTCACAATTGAAGCAAGCTCCTGTCAATCGATAGCATTCTCCTCTATGGAGTCTCCTGCAGTGATCACACCTAGGAATAGATGGCCTATCCCCATCTCTCCTTCTACTGTCGCCCACCGTTGAGGCTTGGTGAGAAACAGTAGAAGTCTTCATAGGTCTAAGTCGGCTCACACCGCTGTTCTTCTCCTCAGATTGCACAAGTAAGGTTCTGGCACTCCTTTCAAGTATATAAGTACCACCTCCCCTCTTGAACTGCTCTCTTCCCTTTCTTTTCCTGCTAACTGCACTCTTGATGTTGTTGATGTTCTCAACCCTCAATGATGCTTCAACCAACTGCTGAAAGTCACCAAAGTTCTGCACTACCACTTTCTCTCTGATGGCCAGGTGTAGATCCAACTCAAACTGGCGACATTTAGCAGCCTCACTCAACATCATCTCTGAAGCATATCTCGCCAACTGAGTGAACCGACGCTCATATTCACTAACTGTCATCTCCCTCTGGGTGAGACTGAGGAATTCCCTCTGCTTCTGCAGAATATACACCTCAGACAGATATTTCTTCTTGTAAGCAGCAAGGAAGTCCTGCCATGCCAACCCTACTGGTCTCATCTGACTCCCTAGCACAGTCTCCCTCTAATGTAGAGCATCCCCCTGAAGCAGACTTGCAGCAGACCCAACCCTCTCCTCGTCCTCACACTCCATCTGATCTAGCACCCTCTCAGTCTTTCTCAACCAAGTCTCAGCTTCTTCTGGATCTGTTGTCCCATAGAAGTCGACTGCCCTATACTTCCTCAACTTATCAAACCGTTTCCCCTTCTTAGCTGGGGCTGAAGCTGAAGGTTGTGGAACCTGACCCATAGCCTGAACAAACATATGAGTAAATGCCTGGAATAGTCTCAGATCTAGTTGAGGCACTTGCTCCTGCAAAACCGGCGATTCCTGTGTCTGCGATGGAATAGGCTCACTACCTAGCCCTACAGAAGCCTTAGCATTTCCTGGGGCTACCGACTCATCAATACTCTCCTCTCTAGTCGGAGAGTCAGGTGCAACAGATCCTTGCAGAACTCCTCGTGTCCTTCTACGAGGTGGCATCTTACTCCTTCAAATATAAACACTAAAGATTAGCTACATGTGAATCTTAATTCCTACATGTGTGCATGATATGCAAGCCACTTAATGCAATCAATCAATTAACAATGCAGCAAATAATCATATATCAAACAATTCATCATAATATGCATTCTAAGCCGAGGACACAAAACCTAAAGCTCTGATACAAAATATGTTGGGCTCGGGTCCCGAATCCTATCCCAAGGTGGCCCCTCGGGGATGCTGGATAAGGGCGCACGGAGGAAGAAACGAAAACATGCAAAAATATCAAGGAAATAGCAGCGGGAAGAGGAGGCCTCGCTGCGGCGATAGGTTGCTCACCGCGGCGAGCGCCTCACGGCAAGGGTTCGCCACAACCAAACCTGGCCCTGCCGCGGCAAACTCACGGGCACACGCCGCGACGAGCGACCAACCTCACGTCGCGGCGATCACCCAAGGGCTGCGCCGCGGCGAGCTCCCTAAATTGGACCTGATCCCAACATCTAAGTAATTACAAATCACACATACCTTCCCATACATTCTATCACATACACATGCATTCAAACTATGAGTTAATCACCCCCATAAACAACATAACTTCATGCCATTACAATTCGAAGAAATTTAACAAGTATTCTTCAAGGTTTAAATCCAAAATACATAAGGATGCTCCATGATGATATGCTTGGAAGCTAACCAAAGTACTAACTTAATATAAAAGCTTCTAACAATCTTGGAGTTTCCAATGCCTTGCAAGGATCACGATCTTCTCGTTCTACACCTGAGGAGTGGGAGATAATAGGGTGAGCTGCAAAGCTCAGTGACTTATACATTTATAGCCATTGGCAACGAGCCACATATTCAAGCATATACATATATATACAAATATGAGGCAAGTCAACACTTATCAATTTAATCACAATTGCAAAGCTACCAAAATGTCATCACAAAAATATGTCATGTAATTTCATCGTCATAACATAATCATTAATTATGCATCATATCTAGCAAATCAGTAATGAAATGCACAACAAATGGCTCGAGAGTTCCGTGGAACAAACGGATAAACCGAAGTTTATACCGTGAACAAAACAAGTCTGATTTCTCAGGACCTCGTGGCCTCAAGCGGGTAGCCAGAAAAAGGCTATACGTCGACGTGCACGTGACTAACGAAACGTTCCTCTCTTGCCCAAACAAAGCACATATTCATTCGTTTCATGCTAAATCATTTTATCAAAAGCTTTCATACTTTTCATTTTACAAAATGCCATAATATCTTTGAAGGCAATACATAATCACAATCACATGGAAATTTCAATGATATCAATGCCACACACACATGCAAGCAAATAAGATAATTTGCTCATACACACAACAACCATAAATATATTACCCACCTAATATCGCTTGATAATCCAAGCTCACTGTTGTCCTTCCTCTTGCAGTTGGATCAGGTCGGCTTGGTTTCCTATAACAAACCAAGTTCCCATTCAAACAACATTCAAAGGAAATATTCAATAAGCTTTGAAAATCAAAAGTGCTAACATTCAAGTCTATACTCGACTTTAATCCAAATTTTGGATCTTTAGAGGCTAATTCCAAACTTCCTTTCTTCATAAAACTTGTAGCCTTATGGCTCTAGTTCACAACGAATCAGAAATCACCTCATTTAGACATCTACAACAAATGTTATGCCCAAAATACCAAAATAGCTCTACGCTAGAACTGGAGCTCGCCGGGGCGAAGACTACGCCATCTGCGACGAGCGGCTGTATGCGTCGTGCATGGCGTGCACTTTATTAGCCATGCCGTGCGCACACCTATGTGTGTGCCACAGGCGTAAACATTCTTCAAGACGCCATGGCGTGCTCATGAGCACGTCGTGACGTGCAAGTCCAGGAAACCCCCCGAAACCTGATTATCTTACAAATTTCAACCACAATCCTTCAATTTTGCAAATGCAACACATCTAAACCTTGATTCAAGTCGTAAGCCTCAGTTCTAACTCATTACAACCTTAAAATCAGTCACAAACACACCAAGACCATCAACTCAAAGAAATTTTGCCTATTTTTCTGAAAACCTCTAAACAATCGGTTCTAACTCATACAAAGCTATTTCAGGGGAAATTCTAACCAAAACAAGATGAAATGCACATAGACATACCAGGAATTTGCTTCAATCTGTCGAAAACCTCTATAAAAAGCCCTATTTTCTCTTCTTCTTCCTCACCAACGACAATCTCCTTCCTTCTTCTCATCACTCTTCTTTTCATTCCATCTAATTTCTCACTCAAGTCTAAATGAGATGGACAAAGACCAAAATACCCCTCCTAGTAAAGCCTTAACCTCTCCAACTTAAGTGATCTTCCCATTTTACCCTCAAACATTTTTACTCTTTCATTCCCATTTATACCACATTATACTCACTTAATTTCAATTTTCCCTTAATACTTCCAATTTAATCCAACTAATCCATAAATCACACAATTAACACAATTCATGCTTAATAACATCAATAAAAAAAATTTTTGGGGCCCAACACATTCTCTTTTAAACCATCATGAATGACCTACATCCGATGTCTATAGAAAAATTTACGCACATTCGTTCCAGAATAGGTCTTAGACTGAAGCCTTTTGTCTGACCTTTCGTCTGATATGGTTTAACTTTTTGTCTAGTACAATCTTCTCAATCTAAATAACAAAATCTGGCTTCAGTTTCTTCATGAAAGTTGTATATCTATACGTTCTCTTTAAACCGTCAAGAATGATCTACATTCGAAGTCTATAGAAATATTTATGCACATTCGTTCCAGAATAGGTCTTAGACTGAAACCTGTTGTCTGACCTTTCTTCTGATATGGTTTAATGTTTTGTCTAGTTCAATGTTCTCCATCTAAATAACAAAATATCACTTCAGGGTCTTAATGAAAGTTGTATATCTGTACGTTCTCTTTTAAACCATCAAGAATGACCTACATCTGATATCTATAGAGAAAGTTATGCGCATTCGTTCAAGGATAGGTCTTAGACTGAAGACTTTTGTCTGACCTTTCGTCTGATATGGTTTAACTTTTCATCTATTTGATTTTCTCTATTTAAATAACAAAATCTCACTTTAGTGTCTTCATAAAAGTTGTATATCTTTACCTTCTCTTTTAAACCATCAAGAATGACCTACATCCGATATCCATAAAAAAAGTTATGCCCATTCGTTTGAGAATAGGTTTTAGACTGAAGCCTTTTGCCTGACCTTTCGTCTGATATGGTTTGGCTTTTTTTCTAGTTCAATTTCCTCCATAAAAAAAAATCTCACTTTAGTGTCTTCATGAAAGTTGTATATCTATATGTTCTCATTTAAACCATCAGGAATGACCTACATTCGATGTCTATAGAAAAAGTTATGCCTATTCATTTGAGAATAGGTCTTAGACTGAAACCTTTTGTCTGACCTTTCGTTTGATATGGCTTAACTTTTTGTCTAGTTCAATCTTGTCCGTCTAAATAACAAAATATCGCTTTAGTGTCTTCATGAAAGTTGTATATCTATACGTTCTCTTTTAAACTGTCAAGAATGACAACCATTTGATATCTATAGAAAAAATTATGCCCATTCATTCGTGAATAGGTCTTATTTTCATCTCATAAATGTGTAAAGTCGAATCATCCAAATTCATTTTAAAATTCTCATCGCATAATGCCATAATGAACTTCAAATCTCAAGTTCATTAACACACACCTAAAATCAATCAAATTTCTTAACCTCACTCAGACAATCACTAAATTCAATCTCGATAATCATATTGCCCAAGTATGATCATAATTTGGGCTCGATTTTTAATGAAGATTGCCCATGAAACAAACATATCACCCAAGTTCATAATACTGGGCTCTGATACCATAAATGTTGGCACCCGATCGGGGAACCAACTACTTATACAGATTCCCTCCTACGTACGCATGATTCCTTATAAACTCTTCTTGCTCTGATACCATAAATGTTGGGACCGCTTTCGAGACCCAACTACTTACACTTAACACTTTCACTCTATGCTTTGATACCATAAATGTTGGATCCCGTTACCGGAACCCAACTACTTATACTGAACGGAAACCGAAGCAAACGGAAACGAAGGGAAGCGGAAATTTCGGATCGACAACAAAATACGGAAGCGCACAAATCCGAAAGTAGCGAAGCGGAAGCAAATACTAATCGAATCAAGCGAGCAGATTCAATCGAATATAGCGAAGCGAAATAATCGAATCTGAATCACAAAGCGGAGCGAATAAGTTTAAAGCGGGATCGAATCGAATGCAAATCGAATACGGATAGAAAACAAAGTAAGCAAACAAATCAATGTAAATGAAACACTTTCCGACATCCGTGACTAAGCAAAACGGAAATGAATCGCGTTAGGAATTCTAAGGCGTTCCAAAATCCGTTATGAATTTTTTTTCTTTTCTTATTCTCATTCCTTATTCATTTCTTCTCTTACTCAAACACATTTAAAACATAACCAATGCATCCAATTTCCAAAATTACACTTTTATCCCAAATCTTATCGAAAATTTGGCGGCATGCTTGGTTTGCCTTTATCCTAACCAAAATTCACGCAAAGCGAATACACTTTATAATCTCAGCAGACCTCGAGAATCATCGGACACTCCCGTCCGAATCCCAACACCAATGAAACACAAACCTAAAACTAATACTTCCATAATTCTCAAATCAATAAATACCAAACTCATAATTCAACTCATTTCCAAATTCATACATATATATTCCCAAATCAACCATACAATATGTTCTCAAATTCTCCATAATTTCCTATACAAATTTCACAGTCATTCACAATACTTAACTTTATACACAAATACACTTTCTTTCAAATCTATCTTAAACCATAAACATTTCCATACTCAAATTTCAGATTACTCAAAACTAACTCATGCAAATTTCAAAAGCACAAAATCGTCGGGCCGATGTCTTCACATTCTTTCATCCAATCTCACCTTTCGAAACACGGAGATGGGGATGAAAGGGGTGGCTTCAGCTCGTGGATAACACATTTATAAAGCGATAAATAAGCCGAAATCATTTTTAATACTCTTTTTGCCAAAAGAGCGAATTTTTCAAACTTTATAATTTTTCAAACAATTTCCTCAAACCCATTTTTTTTCATATTTTTCAAACTTTTCATAATAATTTCACTTTTTCTCATTTTTCAAAACTTCTTGAATTTTTCATAAATATGAATGCAGAACACATAAACAAATCAAAACATATTACACATCAGAATGGTCTGGTTCGGTCCAAACAGAACGTACTGCACATTCCCGCGTAGCGGTCATGCATCTTGATCGTGAGCGAAACGTCTACACTTTCGCATAAGCGGTCGATTAGTAGCCGTGAGGAGTCCGAAATCAGACTCCGTGCCACTAGCGGGCGTGGGAGAAGGCTTAACAAGTAGAGACAAATGACTCACCAAAGGACCTAACCGACCCACATAACACATAATCGAAACGAGATTTCAGAATGCCCGAAGGCACTTTTCAAATTCTTGATTTTCCACACATTCACATAATGCATACAATTCGATCAATTCATCATTCAAATACTAATTTCAAAAATCAAATCATTCAATCGGTGTGCATAATTCAATAATGCATTTATGACAATTGAATTTAAACTTGTACCAATTTCTCGAAATCATTCGGAAATCATATTTTCCAACTTTAAATCAATTCTTATTTTCAAACATTTCCAATAATTTATCAAGCATACAAAATTTTGCTTTCTTTCATTTTCAAAATTCATATTAAGCTTACAGATCAAATTATAAATATGCTACCCACCTCAATTATTAGGAAACTTGATTTCAAGCTCCAATTGATCCTTGCTTTTCTCTCTCTTTCAAAATACCAAAACCTAAACCATAATCATCCAATTTTCACATCAGAAAATACTTAATTTTCACAATCAACTTAGGAATTCACCAATTCCATTTACATTCAAGCTATTTCAATTTCCAATTTTGAAAATCCCCAATTTTCAAAATTGACCTAAACCAAGACACTCGAATTCAATCTCATAAAACATAATTTCTTCAAAATTAATCTCACAATTCCTCAATTCACATTAATTCCAAACTATTTAAATCCTCAATTTCAAAAATCCCCAAATCTTAAAATTGGCCTAAACCAATTTATCCCAATTCAATACCATAAAATACAAATTCTTCGAAATTGATTTCATATATCATCAATTCATCATATTTCTATAATTCTACACCAAAATATCTCAAAATTCTTCATCATAAAATTTAGCCTAAACCTTAATCAATTTTCCATCCAAAATTAAACCCAGCCTAAAGCATATATTTCAAAATTAACTTCATAAATCATAAACCCATCTTATATGCCATAATTCTAAGCGAAAATTAATCAAAATCTCAAAGTAGAAAATTTCTCTTACCTCTTTCTCATCCAAATTCGAATTTTTTTGGCTCCTTAGGAAGCTCTTATGCTCCTCTACCTTTTTCCTCTTGAAATCTACTCAAAAATCCCTAAGAAACAAGTAGAAAAATCAAAACTAAACTTTCTCTCCTCTTCCTCCATAAGCAAGCTTCCTCTCTTCTTCTTCTTTCTTATTTCTCTTTCTCTCTTCTGTAATTCCAGCCACTTTCGTGGCTTTTAATAAGCCAAAACGACATCTCTCCATGTGTTTCATTAAATAATGGTCAAATGACCATTTTGCCCCTCCATTATTACTTAAAGTTACGCTTACTTGCGGTTTGATTCGCACTATCGATTTGAAGGAATTTGTCAAAACTTCCTTCTCGAAAAATGTTCCTCTCACTCATACGAATCCAGCGCCACTGACCGCTCAATTCGAGCACTACATCAAAAGTTATGTGCAAAACAATTAGGGAATATCCATATTCTAACACATTTTCAATGTACGATTATTTCCGTCCAAAATTTCACATTCTTAATCCCAGAATTGAAACTCGATGTCTTCATAACAATTGTAGCCTTATGTCTCTAGTTTAATTCAAAACAAGAATCTCCTCATTTCGATTCCCATATCAAAATTTATGCTCAAATTACTCACAGGTGTTCCCAATCCAAAAATTAAATCCTAATCCGAACTTAAATTCAAAAATTAAAAGTCCTAAGGGCAAAATTGACATTTCATGTCTTCATATGATTTGTAGCCCCTTGTCTTATCTTTATTTCTCCTCAAGAATCGCTTCAATCGGATCTCTACAGATCCCGAATTTCACAAAACACTGAATCATATTCGGAAAATTTCCCGACTCACTTTGATTAAATTAATCACCATTAATTTAATCTCAAAGTTCTAAATTTCTTATAAAATGAAATTCATTGTCTTAGGAATCCAACGCAAAAGAATCAACTCAATCGGATGTCGGACGGAAAAGATATAGGCAAAATAGTGAGCAAAGGTCGGATTAAAACAAAGAAATCAAAATTTAAGAAGCAAAAGCGTCGGAGGCGCTTGACTCATGAGGCGGCGCGCCTAGCGAGGCGCACAGCTCATGAGGGCGAGCCTTGCCTCATGAGGGCGAAGCGCCCGCCTCGCTAGGCGAGGCGTCGCCCTAGCGAGGCATATCTGGCGCCCGCCTCGCTAGGAAGTGAGTCAGTCCTAGCGAGTATTAAAACTTTCCTTTTTTTTTTCACTTAAAATCAAAACTTCCAAATTCATAACTTTTACTCCCGAACTCCGATTTTGACAAACTTAGTCTCTATAGAAAGCTTGAGAGAAGCTCTAAATCTTCCAAGAAAACATAAAACTCAATTCGACTCTCGAGAGTCCATTTTCGGTCAAAGATACTATCCTCTATCTGAACTTGTGAAAATCATAACTTATTATTCGAGATCGAAAAATTGCATACTTTATATCGAAATAAAGATCAAAACAAATCCTTCAATTTTCATGAAGAACATCAAAGCTCAATTAACCTCTAACTAGGTTAATTTCTCAGTCAAAGTTTCAACCATAATAAAAGTCAAACCCGATCAAACATAAACTTTGGTGATCATAACTTTCACTCCCGATATCGAAAAATTACAAACTTTATGTCCACAAAAATCTCTCAACATAATCTACAAGTTTCATGTAGATCATTTTATCAAATTTTGCCTCAATCAAAAGTCAACCTTCAAAGGCCAGAAAGTCAACTATTACACAATTTTTCATATTTTCATACTTTCTCTCTTTATTTCATGATCTTCAACTTAATTTCAATCAACTCATCCACTTGATCATAGTCAAATTGTCACTCAAGGTTCGGGGTCCAACATTTCTCCCCCTCTTAAAAGAATTTCATCCTCGAAATTCATATTTACTTAACTCCACGTAACTCATTCTTGCATAAATTTTTTTCTAAACAATGATCATCAAGCACTTTCTTACTAATTTCTTTCCAAAACTCATAATCAATTTCTTTTTCATCACTTTCACTCTTCATACATATTCTCAATCTCTTTACAAATTTCTTTTCCTTAAATCATATACCACTCGTATCATATCAAAACACTATATCTATAACTCATTATTTCTTTATATATGGACACAAGTTAATGGTCCATTTCTTAAGGAACCCTAATATGGTTCAATCATCATTTAATCTTTATCACCATGTCATCTTTCAAATAGTCATACTTTCATCTCACAGAAGTATAGGCTATATCAATTTCTCCCAATTCATTTTGCAATTTACATTTCCAGTTCCACAATTTTAACACCCTAAACAAACAATCACTTTAATTCTTCAAATAAGGCATGACAAGTCATGCACATCAATTTCACATTCCTAAAATCGATTTTGATTCTCGTCACTTTAATCCACAATCAATTTAATTCTCCAAATATTTCTCATTTACTCCTATCCTTCAAGCATTTCTTATTTTCATCTCATAAATGTGTAAAGCATTTCTTATTTTCATCTCATAAATGTGTAAAGTCGAATCATCCAAATTCATTTTAAAATTCTCATCGCATAATGCCATAATGAACTTCAAATCTCAAGTTCATTAACACACACCTAAAATCAATCAAATTTCTTAACCTCACTCAGACAATCACTAAATTCAATCTCGATAATCATATTGCCCAAGTATGATCATAATACTGGGCTCTGATACTTAGCCGAAGATTGCCCATGAAACAAACATATCGCCCAAGTTCATAATACTGGGCTCTGATACCATAAATGTTGGCACCCGATCGGGGAACCAACTACTTATACAGATTCCCTCTTACGTACGCATGATTCCTTATAAACTCTTCTTGCTCTGATACCATAAATGTTGGGACCGCTTTCGAGACCCAACTACTTACACTTAACACTTTCACTCTATGCTTTGATACCATAAATGTTGGATCCCGTTACCAGAACCCAACTACTTATACTGAACGGAAACTGAAGCAAACGGAAACGAAGGGAAGCGGAAATTTCGGATCGACAACAAAATACGGAAGCGCACAAATCCGAAAGTAGCGAAACGGAAGCAAATACTAATCGAATCAAACGAACAGATTCAATCGAATATAGCGAAGCGAAATAATCGAATACGAATCACAAAGCGGAACGAATAAGCGAAAGCGGGATCGAATCGAATGCAAATCGAATACGGATAGAAAACAAAGTAAGCAAACAAATCAATGTAAACTGAAACACTTTCGGACATCCGTGACTAAGCCAAGAACAGGAAACAGAATCGCGTTGGGAATTCTAAGACGTTCCAAAATCCGTTATGAATTTTTTTTTCTTTTCTTATTCTCATTCCTTATTCATTTCTTCTCTTACTCAAACACATTTAAAACATAACCAATGCATCCAATTTCCAAAATTACACTTTTATCCCAAATCTTATCGAAAATTTGGCAGCATAACGGCTGCCTTTATCCTAACCCAAAAATTCCTGCAAAGGCAGAATACACTTCTATAATCTCAACAGACCTCAGAATCATCGGACACTCCCGTCCGGAATCCCAACACCAGCAGAAACACAAACCTAAAACTAATACTTCCATAATTCTCAAATCAATAAATACCAAACTCATAATTCAACTCATTTCCAAATTCATACATATATATTCCCAAATCAACCATACAATATGTTCTCAAATTCTCCATAATTTCCTATACAAATTTCACAGTCATTCACAATACTTAACTTTATACACAAATACACTTTCTTTCAAATCTATCTTAAACCATAAACATTTCCATACTCAAATTTCAGATTACTCAAAACTAACTCATGCAAATTTCAAAAGCACAAAACCGTCGGAACTGATGTCTTCACATTCTTTCATCCAATCTCACCTTTCGAAACACGGAGATGGGGATGAAAGGGGGTAGCTCGAAAGCTCGTGGATAACACATTTATAAACCGATAAATAAGCGAAATCATTTTAATACTCTTTTTGCCAAAAGGGCTAATTTTTTCAAACTTTATAATTTTTCAAACAATTTCCTCAAACCCATTTTTTTTCATATTTTCAAACTTTTCATAATAATTTCACTTTTTCTCATTTTTCAAAACTTCTTGAATTTTTCATAAATATGAATGCGAACACATAAACAAATCAAAACATATTACACATCGAATGGTGCAGTTCGGTCCAAGCAGGCGTCGATCGCACATTCAGCGTAGCGATCATATGCGATCGTGAGCAGAACGATACTACACTTTTTCAAGATAGCGGTCCAATTAGCCGTGAGGGAGTCCGAATCGACTCCGTGCCACTAGCGGGCAGCCGGGAGAAGGCTTAACAAGTAGAGACAGCGATGACTCACCAAAGGACCTAACCGACCCACATAACACATAATCGAAACGAGATTTCAGAATGCCCGAAGGCACTTTTCAAATTCTTGATTTTCCACACATTCACATAATGCATACAATTCGATCAATTCATCATTCAAATACTAATTTCAAAATCAAATCATTCAATCGATGTGCATAATTCAATAATGCATTTATGACAATTGAATTTAAACTTGTACCAATTTCTCGGAAATCATTCGGAAATCATATTTTCCAACTTTAAATCAATTCTTATTTTCAAACATTTCCAATAATTTATCAAGCATACAAAATTTTGCTTTCTTTCATTTTCAAAAATTCATATTAAGCTTACAGATCAAATTATAAATATGCTACCCACCTCAATTATTGGAAACTTGATTTCAAGCTCAATTGATCCTTGCTTTTCTCTCTTCCAAAATACCAAAACCTAAACCATAATCATCCAATTTTCACATCAGAAAATACTTAATTTTCACAATCAACTTAGGAATTCACCAATTCCATTTACATTCAAGCTATTTCAATTTCCAATTTTGAAAATCCCCAATTTTCAAAATTGACCTAAACCAAGACACTCGAATTCAATCTCATAAAACATAATTTCTTCAAAATTAATCTCACAATTCCTCAATTCACATTAATTCCAAACTATTTAAATCCTCAATTTCAAAAATCCCCAAATCTTAAAATTGGCCTAAACCAATTTATCCCAATTCAATACCATAAAATACAAATTCTTCGAAATTGATTTCATATATCATCAATTCATCATATTTCCTATAATTCTACACCAAAATATCTCAAAATTCTTCATCATAAAATTTAGCCTAAACCTTAATCAATTTTCCATCCAAAATTAAACCCAGCCTAAAGCATATATTTCAAAATTAACTTCATAAATCATAAACCCATCTTATATGCCATAATTCTAAACCGAAAATTAATCAAAATCTCAAAGTAGAAAAATTTCTCTTACCTCTTTCTCATCCAAATTCGAATTTTTTTGGCTCCTTAGGAAGCTCTTATGCTCCTCTACCTTTTTCCTCTTGAAATCTACTCAAAAATCCCTAAGAAACAAGTAGAAAAATCAAAACTAAACTTTCTCTCTCCTCTTCCTCCATAACCGAAGCTTCCACTCTCTTCTTCTTCTTTCTTATTTCTCTTTCTCTCTTCTGTAATTCCAGCCACTTTCGTGGCTTTTAATAAGCCAAAACGACATCTCTCCATGTGTTTCATTAAATAATGGTCAAATGACCATTTTGCCCCTCCATTATTACTTAAAGTTACACTTACTTGCGGTTTGATTCGCACTATCGATTTGAAGGAATTTGTCAAAACTTCCTTCTCGAAAAATGTTCCTCTCACTCATACGAATCCAACGCCACTGACCGCGCTCAATTCCGAGCACTACATCAAAAGTTATGTGCAAAACAATTCGGGAATATCCATATTCTAACACATTTTCAATGTACGATTATTTCCGTCCAAAATTTCACATTCTTAATCCCAGAATTGAAACTCGATGTCTTCATAACAATTGTAGCCTTATGTCTCTAGTTTAATTCAAAACAAGAATCTCCTCATTTAGATTCCCATATCAAAATTTATGCTCAAATTACTCACAGGTGTTCCCAATCCAAAAATTAAACCCTAATCCGAACTTAAATTCAAAAATTAAAAGTCCTAAGGGCAAAATTGACATTTCATGTCTTCATATGATTTGTAGCCCCTTGTCTTATCTTTATTTCGCCTCAAGAATCGCTTCAATCGGATCTCTACAGATCCCGAATTTCACAAAACACTGAATCATATTCGGAAAATTTCCCGACTCACTTTGATTAAATTAATCACCATTAATTTAATCTCAAAAGTTCACAAATTTCTTATAAAATGAAATTCATTGTCTTAGGAATCCAACGCAAAAGAATCAACTCAATCGGATGTCGGACGGAAAGATATAGGCAAAATAGTGAGCAAAGGTCGGATTAAAAACAAAGAAATCAAAATTTAAGAAAAAAGCGGCGTCGGAGGCGCCCAACTCATGAGGGCGAGCCTTGCCTCATGAGGCGCAGCAGCGCCCGCCTCGCTAGGCGAGGCGTCGCCTAGCGAGGCGCATCTGGCGCCCGCCTCGCTAGGGCGAGCCGTCGCTCTAGCGAGGCGCTAAAACTTTCCTTTTTTTTCACTTAAAATCAAAACTTCCAAATTCATAACTTTTACTCCCGAACTCCGATTTTGACAAACTTAGTCTCTATAGAAAGCTTGAGAGAAGCTCTAAATCTTCCAAGAAAAACATAAAACTCAATTCGACTCCTACGGGAGTCCATTTTCCGGTCAAAGATACTATCCTCTATACAAACTTGTGAAAATCATAACTTATTATTCCGAGATCGAAAAATTGCATACTTTATATCGAAATAAAGATCAAAACAAATCCTTCAATTTTCATGAAGAACATCAAAGCTCAATTAACCTCTAACTAGGTTAATTTCTCAGTCAAAGTTTCAACCATAATAAAAGTCAAACCCGATCAAACATAAACTTTGACTGATCATAACTTTCACTCCCGATATCGAAAAATTACAAACTTTATGTCCACAAAAATCTCTCAACATAATCTACAAGTTTCATGTAGATCATTTTATCAAATTTTGCCTCAATCAAAAGTCAACCTTCAAAGGCCAGAAAGTCAACTATTACACAATTTTTCATATTTTCATACTTTCTCTCTTTATTTCATGATCTTCAACTTAATTTCAATCAACTCATCCACTTGATCATAGTCAAATTGTCACTCAAGGTTCGGGGTCCAACATCAGTGACTTAATGCAAGTTGTATATCTATACGTTCTATTTTAAACCATTAAGAATGACCTACATCTGATAACAATTGAAAAAGTTATGTCCATTCTTTCGAGAATAGGTCTTAGACTGAAGCCTTTTGTCCGACCTTTCTTCTGATATGGTTTAGCTTTTTGTCTAGTTCAATTTTCTCCATCTAAATAACAAAATCTCACTTTAGTGTGTTCATGAAAGTTGTATATCTATACATTCTCTTTTAAACCATAAAGAATGACCTACATCCGTTGTCTATAGAAAAAGTTATGCCCATTTGTTGGAGAATAGGTCTTGGACTAAAGCCTTTTGTCTGACTTTTCGTTTGATATGGTTTAACTTTTTTTCTAGTTCAATCTTCATGAAAGTTGTATATCTGTACATACTCTTTTAAACCGTCAAGAATGACCTACATCTGATATCAATAGAAAAAGTTATGCCCATTCGTTCGAGAATAGGGCTTAGACTGAAGCCTTTTGTCTAACCTTTCGTCTGATATGGTTTAACTTTTCGTCTAGTTCAATTTTCTCCATCTAACTAACAAATTCTTGCTTCAGTGTCTTAATGAAAGTTGTATATCTATATGTTCTCTTTTAAACCATCAAGAATAACCTACATCCGATGTCTATAGACAAAGTTATGCCCATGCTTTTGAGAATAGGTTTTAGACTAAAGCCTTTTGTTTGACCTTTTGTCTGATATGGTTTAACTTTTTTTTAGTTCAATCTTCTCCATCTAAATAAAAAAATATTGCTCCAGTGTCTTCATGAAAGTTTTATATCTATACGTTCTCTTTTAAACTGTCAAGAATGACCTACATCTGATATCTATAGAAAAAGTTATGCCCATTCGTTCGAGAATAGGTCTTAGGACTGAAGCCTTTTGTCTGACCTTTCGTCTGATATGGTTTAACTTTTCGTCTAGTTAAATCTTCTCCATCTAAATAACAAAATCTTGCTTCAGTGACTTAATGAAAGTTCTATATCTATACGTTCTCTTTTAAACCATCAAGAATGACCTATATCTGAAATCTATAGAAAAAGTTATGCCCATTCGTTCGAGAATTAGTCTTAGACTAAAGCCTTTTGTCTGACCTTTTGTCTGATATGGTTTAACCTTTTGTCTAGTTCAATTTTCTCCATCTAAATAACAAAATCTCGCTTTAGTGTGTTTATGTATATCTATACGTTCTCTTTTAAACCATCAAGAATGACCTGGATCCAATTTCTATTGAAAAAGTTATGCCCATTCGTTCAAGAATAGGTCTTGGATTGAAGCCTTTTGTCTGACCTTTTGTCTGATATGGTTTAACCTTTTGTCTAGTTCAATCTTCTCCATCTAAATAACCAAATATCGCTTCAGTGTCTTCATGAAAGTTGTGTATCTATACGTACTCTTTCAAACCATCAAGAACGACCTACATCTGATATCTATAGAAATATTAATGCCAATTTGTTTGAGAATAGGGCTTAGACTGAAGCCTTTTGTTTTACCTTTCGTCTGATATGGTTTAACTTTTCGTCTAGTTCAATTTTCTCCATCTAACTAATAAAATCTTGCTGCAGTTTCTTCTTGAAAGTTGTATATCTATACGTTCTCTTTTAAACCATCAAGAATAACCTACATCCGATGTCCATAGGAAAAGTTATGCCCATTCAATCGATTATAGGTCTTAGACTGAAGGCTTTCGTTTGACCTTTTGTCTGATATGGTTTAGCTTTTTTCTAGTTCAATCTTCTCCATCTAAATAACATAATATCGCTTCAGTGTCTTCATGAAAGTTGTATATCTATAAGTTCTCTTTTAAACCGTCAGGAATGACCTACATCTGATATCTATAGAAAAAGTTATGCCCATTCATTCGAGAATAGGTCTAAGACTGAAGCCTTTTGTATTACCTTTCGTCTGATATGGTTTAACTTTTCGTCTAGTTCAATCTTCTCCATCTAAATAACAAAATATCTCTTCAGTGTCTTCATTAAAGTTGTATATCTATACATTCTCTTTTAAACCATTAAGAATGACCTACATCCGATAACCATAAAAAAGGTTATGCCCATTCGTTCGAGAATAGGTCATAGACTGAAGCCTTTTGTCTGACCTTTCTTCTGATATGGTTTAACTTTTTGTCTAGTTTAATTTTATCCATCTAAACAACAAAATCTCACCTTAGTGTCTTCATGAAAGTTTTATATCTATACCTTCTCTTTCAAACTGTCAAGAATGACCTACATCCGATATCTATAAAAAAAGTTATACCCATTGGTTCGAGAATAGGTCTTAGACTGAAGCCTTTTGTCTAACCTTTCGTCTGATATGGTTTAACTTTTCATCTAGTTCAATTTTCTCAATATAATTAACTAAATTTCGCTTCAGTGTCTTCTTGAAAGTTGTATATCTATATCTTCTCTTTTAAACCATCAATAATAAGCTACATCCGAGGGCTACAGAAATATTTATGCACATTCAATTCATCTATTTAATTTTCTCTATCTAAATAAAAAAATCTCACTTTTGTGTCTTCATGAAAGTTGTATATCTTTACCTTCTCTTTTAAACCATCAAGAATGACCTACATCCGATATCCACAAAAAAATTTTGTCCATTCGTTTGAGAATAGGTCTTAGACTGAATCCTTTTGTCGTACCTTTCTTCTGATATGGTTTAGCTTTTTGATTAGTTCAATTTTCTCCATCTAAACAATAAAATTTTACTTTAGTGTCTTCATGAAAGTTGTAAATCTATACGTTCCCTTTTAAACCATTAAGAATGATCTACATCCGATGTCTATAGAAAAAGTTTTGCTCATTCGTTCGAGAATAGGTCTTAGATTGAACCCTTTTGTTTGACCTTTCGTCTGATGTGGTTTAACTTTATGTCTAGTTCAATTTTCTCCATCTAAAGAACAAAATATCGCTTCAGTGTCTTCATGAAAGTTGTATATCTAGACGTTCATTTTAAATTGTCAAGAATGACCTACATCTAATATCTATAGAAAAAGTTATGCCCATTCGTTCGAGAATAGGTCTTAGACTGAAGCCTTTTGCTTGACCTTTGGTCAGATATGGTTTAACTTTTTGTATAGTTTAATTTTCTCCATTAAAATAACAACATCTAGCTTCAGTGTATTCATGAAGTTGTATATCTATGCGTTCTCTTTTAAACCATCAAGAATAACCTACATCCGATGTCTATAGAAAAAGTTCTGCCCATTCTTTTGAGAATAGATCTTAGTCTGAAGACTTTTGACTGACCTTTCGTCTGATATGATTTAACTTTTAGTCTAGTTGAATCTTCTTCATGAAAATTTTATATCTATACTTTCTCTTTTAAACCGTCAAGAATGAACTACATCTGATATCTGTAAAAAAAGTTATGCCCATTCGTTTGAGAATAGGTCTTAGATTGAAGCCTTTTGTCTGACCTTTCGTTTGATATGGTTTAACTTTTCGTCTAGTTCAATCTTCTCCATGTAAATTACAAAATATCGCTTCAGTGTCTTAATGAAAGTCGTATATCTAGACGTTCTCTTTTAAACCATCAAGAATGACCTACATCTGATATCTATAGAAAAAGTTCTGCCCATTCGTTCGAGAATAGGTCTTAGACTGAAGCCTTCAGTCTGACATTTCGACTGATATGGTTTAACTTTTTGTCTAGTTCAATCTTCTCCATCTAAATAAAAAAATCTCGCTTCAGTTTCTTCACGAAAGTTGTATATCTATACGTTCTATTTAAAACCATCAAGAATGACCTACATCCGATGTCTACAGAAAAAGTTAAGCCCATTCGTTCGAGAATAAATCTTGGACTGAAGCCTTTTGTCTGACCTTTTTTCTGATATGGATTAACTTATTTTCTAGTTCAATCTTCTCCATCTAAATAACAAAATATCGCTTCATTGTCTTCATGAAAGTTGGATATCTGTACGTTCTTTTTTAAACCGTCAAGAATGACAACTTCTGATATGTATAGAAAAAGTTATGCACATTCGGTCGAGACTAGATCTTAGACTGAAGCCTTTAATCTAACATTTCGTCTGATATGGTTTAACTTCTCGTCTAGTTCAATTTTCTCCATCTAAATAACAAAATCTCACTATAGTGTCCTTATGAAAGTTGTATATCTATACCTTCTCTTTTAAACCGTCAAGAATGACCTACATCCGATATCCATAAAAAACGTTATGCCCTTTAGTTCGATATTAGGTCTTAGACTGAAGCCTTTTGTCTGACCTTTCGTCTGATATGGTTTCGCCTTTCGTCTAGTTCGATTTTCTCCATCTAACTAACAAAATGTTGCTTCAGTTTCTTCATGAAAGTTGTACATCTATACGTTCTAATTTGAACCATCAAGAATGACCTACATCCGATTTCTATATAAAAATTTATGCCTATTCATTTTAGAATAGGTCTTAGACTGAAGCCTTTTGTCTGACATTTCCTCTGATATGGTTTAACTTTTTGTCTAGTTCAATTTTCGACATCTTACTAATAAAATCTTTTTTCAGTTTCTTCATGAAAGTTATATATCTATACGTTCTCTTTTAAACCGTAAAAAATGACCGGCATCTAATATCTATAGAAAAAGTTATACCCATTCATTCGAGAATAGGTCTTAGACTGAAGCCTTTTTTTTGACCTTTCGTCTGATATGGTTTAACTTTTCGTCTAGTTCAATTTTCAACGTCTAACTAACAAAATCTTGTTTCAGTTTCTTCATGAAAGTTGTATATCTTACGTTCTATTTTAAACCATAATGAATAACCTACATCCGATGTCTACAGAAAAAGTTATGCCCATTCTTTTAAGAATAGGTCTTAGACTGAAGCCTTTTGTCTGACCATTCGTCTAATATGGTTAAAGTTTTTGTCTAGTTCAATATTCTCCATCTAAATAACAAATTATTGCTTCAGTGTCTTCATGAAAGTTTTATATCTATAGAAAAATTTATGCCCATTCGTTCGAGAATAGGTCTTAGACTGAGGGCTTTTGTCTGACCTTTCGTCTCATATGTTTTAACTTTTCATCTAATTCAATCTTCTCCATCTAAATAACAAAATATAGCTTCAGTGTCTTCATGAAAGTTGTATATCTATACATTCTCTTTTAAACCGTCAAGAATGATCTACATCTGATATCTATAGAAAAAGTTATGCCCATTCGTTCAAGAATAGGTCTTAGACTGAAGCCTTCAATGTGACATTTCGTCTGATATTGTTTAACTTTTCGTCTAGTTCAATTTTCCCCATCTAAATAACAAAATATCATTTTAGTGTCTTCATGAAAGTTGTATATCTATACCTTCTCTTTTAAACCATCAAGGATGACCTACATCTAATATCCAAAAAAAAATTATGCCCATTAGTTCGAGAATAGGTCGTAGACTGAAGCCTTTTGTCTGACCTTTCATTTGATATGGTTTAACTTTTTGACTAGTTCAATTTTCTCCTTCTAAATAACAAAATCTCACGTTAGTGTCTTCATGAAAGTTGTATATCTATACCTTCTCTTTTAAACCGTCAAGGATGACCTACATCCAATATACAAAAAAAACATTATGCCCATTAGTTCGAGAATAGGTCTTAGACTGAAGCCTTTTGTCTGACCTTTCGTCTGATATGGTTTAACTTTTGGTCTAATTCAATCTTCTCCATCTAAATAACAAAATATAGCTTCAGTGTCTTCATGAAAGTTGTATATCTATACATTCTCTTTTAAACCGTCAAGAACGACCTACATCTGATATCTATAGAAAAAGTTATGCCCATTCGTTCAAGAATAGGTCTTAGACTGAAGCCTTCAGTCTGACCTTTCGTCTGATATGGTTTAACTTTTCGTCTAGTTCAATTTTCTCCATCTAAATAACAAAATCTCACTTTAGTGTCTTCATGAAAGTTGTATATCTATATGTTCTCTTTTGAACCATCAAGAATGACCTATATCCGATGTCAACAGAAAAAGTTATGCCCATTCGTTCGAGAATAGGTCTTAGAATGAAGGCTTTTATCTGACCTTTTGTCTGATATGGTTTAACTTTTCGTCTAATTCAATCTTCTCCATCTAAATAACAAAATATAGCTTAAGTGTCTTCATGAAAGTTGTATATCTATACATTCTCTTTTAAACCGTCAAGAACGACCTACATCTGATATCTATAGAAAAAGTTATGCCCATTCGTTCAAGAATAGGTCTTAGACTGAAGCCTTCAACTTGACATTTCGTCTGATATGGTTTAACTTTTCGTCTAGTTCAATTTTCTCCATCTAAATAACAAAATCTCACTTTAGTGTCTTCATGAAAGTTGTATATCTATACCTTCTCTTTTAAACCGTCATGGATGACCTACATCCAATAACCATAAAAAATGTTATGCCCATTAGTTCGAGAATAGGTCTTAGACTGAAGCCTTTTGTCTGACCTTTCGTTTGATATGGTTTAACTTTTCGTCTAGTTCATTTTTCTCCATCTAACTAACAAAATCTTGGTTTAGTGTCTTCATGAAAGTTGTATTGTTGGAGTTATGTAAATATAGTGCCCTGGAAAGCAAGTGTATTTACATGTAACTTTATATTCTTGATTCTGATTTTGTAATGAAAATATTTATTATTAATAAAACAAAAGAGTTTGGTTTTATCTGTATGAGCATTATATATCTGGTCATAAGGTACCAAGATTCATTTGTAAGTAATATACATATACATAGAGATGTATGGGAAACATGTATATTATTAGAATCAATTAATTGATTCACAGTTGAATAATCAAGTTGGTCGTTTGATTATGGTTTTAGGCGTAGTGTTGCGATTTATCTCCATATAAGTAAAGGAGTTTACTTAAAGGGAATGATGAGTTTCATATCATGATAGTAGTAGACTATCGATAATGGCACTATTAAATGAATCTGGAATCAAGTATGTTTTCAAGAATAAAGTGGGCGTTACTTTAATCTTAAAACATACAACTTAAGCATTCGCTTATTATGAAGTAGTTTGGAGGCTTTAGAAGTCCATAATTGAATGATGGGCTTATACTAATTAATGGTTAATTGGAAGCCCATATGTTCTTTTAGAAATGGGCTTGTTTTGGTTTAATGTAATTGATTAGATTAATTATATTAAAACAATTTTTTTTAAATGGAGAAGAAGCAATTTCGAAATTGTGTTAGGTTAGATGTGTAACCACACTTTTGACATTAAAATAATAAATAAAGATGGTCTTTATTATGGTTCATCATTATTAAATGGAGTTATGAACTTACCATTAAATGGTTTAATGGTTGGCTTTTAATGTTGGCATGTAACCTATTTGCATTCATTAGATTAAAGATGAAAGATGTGCATTAGATGGACCATCTTCCTTCTTTCTTCTTGCCAAAACTGAAATGGGTATTCAATTATAGGTTATGGTCTTTTCAAATAGCCATTTTAAAGATAAATAAAGTAAGTCTCATTTATTGGCTATTTGATGAGTGATTAATGTAAGAAGTGATGCATTGGATGCCTCTCACTCTTTCCATTCATGCATATTTCGAAATTGAGATGTAAGAAAGGGTTCTTCCATGGTTTTTAGACAGTGATTAATGTAAGAAGTGATGCATTGGATGCCTCTCACTCTTTCCATTCATGCATATTTCGAAATTGAGATGTAAGAAAGGGTTCTTCCATGGTTTTTAGACATTCTCTCCTTTCATGCAAGGTAGAACCGAAATTCCTAAGTGAAAGAATTGAAAGAGTTTCAATTTTGGTTCTTCTTCTTCTAAGAAAATCTCCTCCAAATATTTCTTCTCCTTTCCCACCAAAGGATTTTGTTAACCTAGTTGTCCTTGAAGAACAAGTGGTAAATCTAATTGGTTGAGGATACTACAACAAGGAAGAAGATAGATTGCTAAAGGAAAAGACTCAAAGGCAAAGGATTTGGATATAAGAAGGAGAGGATAGCACAATGAGGATTTAAAGTCATGAAGCGAAGAGTCGGCAATTCCTTTTATCTTGTTCTTGGTTTTATTATCCTTATACCATATCATGTATGGATTAGCATGTTGATTTGGATATATTGCTTCCACTACAAGATGATTTCTTAAAAGTTTTGAAATCTATCGTTTCTCCATACTAAGCATGCTTTCTTTTCCGATCCAACAATTGGTATCGAGCCGATTTTCATGCATGATTTGGTTCCTATATGGTGGATGCATGGGTTGGCAATCTTTTATGTATACTGCATATTTTTATGTGATAGAAATATATATGGTGTATGTTGCTCTTTTGGTTGTCCATAGAAGTTAAATTTTATCTTATAAGATTTCTTCATTTGGTTGTAACAAGGAGGGTGGTCTATCATCACCATGTTTCCTCCTTGGTTTCTTTTTCTATTTTATTTGATTTTGTAATGTACAAATTGATGTAATGATGAAGAAGGAGCAGCCATGGATTGAAGAAATGGAAAGTTAAAATTTTGGTGTATCCTTTGTGTTTTGGCATAAGTTTTGTGAAAACTAAGTTGCTGGAATTTTGTTTCAATGAATCATATTTCAGTTATGATTAGAAAACAAGTGCTGGTTTTTGTTTCAAAGAATCCAATTTCGGTTTTGCTAAAATACTAAGTGCTGTTTTAATTTTCATGAAATGAGTTTCGGTTTAATAAAACAAGTGCTGGGATTTTTTGTCAAAACAAAGATTTGGTTTTCTAAAATCTAGTGCTGGAATTTTATTTTCAAAATGACAAAATTCTAATTTCATAAATGTCATTACATTTTGTTTACCGAATGGGCCGGATCATGTTAGCGAAGAGTTCGAAGCGAAAGATCTAAGATGAAGAAGCATATTTTGGGCCTAAAAGGCTTGTAGTTTTTTTTTTTTTATGTTTCTAGGATGGACAATCAAAAGTGGCTTTATTAGTTCATGTGATGAATGGAGAAATGAATGCTTGTAATATGTGATATTATGTGATTGCATGTCATTTAGAAAATTGCCAACCCTAGGCCTTGCCATGCATTCATTATGTATGAGATATATAATGAAACAATATAGGATGGATAATAAATTGCATCTAGACAAGATGGTATTTAAAACTTAAAGCCCAAAAAGATTGAGTGGGAGAGGATGCTCCTGTGAGAGTCCACGGTCTCCAAATGATGGCCCGTTTGCATGTGGTGAAGTGTTACTCCCCATCGGAGGGCATGGATTCTAGATCTTGCATGGTTTGGGTCTCCTTAAGGATAAGTCCACTTAATGATAGCAAATGTGACCTCCCATCGAGGCATGATTTGTAGGTATCTTTAGTGAATGAATCAAATGGTTATACACTCAACATTTTTATCAATAAATTGCCCACCGTAGCTCTGTTGGTAAAAGTATGGACCAAATTAAGACGCTTCTTAAAAAATTGAGCTTGAGATGCTTGGTAGTTTTTGAGTGGGAGGGTCCCGATTTTTCTTTTAATAGATAAGATGGCCCACCGTCACTTAGTACATTATAGATAAGAAAAATAACCGTCAGTATAATGTTTTAATTTTAAGTTTTGTTAAATCTATCATCATGCATACATGCATCATGATTTTATACAAAGTTCCATAAATTGTTGACTAGTATGCTCATGTTTTAATAATTTATATTTTAGGACATAATGAACCATAAAATGAATCCACTCACCGCTTCTTGACTAATAACAAATTGGAAAATGGAGACAAGTTTAATGAATGGAGCGTAACCTTGACATTGTTCTTCAATATGAATGTATTTCATGGGTGTTAACTGAAAATGAGCCTACACCTCTAAGTGGAGATGCAACTCTGAGCAAGTCCAACAACATGAGCATTGGCGAGAATCGTTGACAAGACTACTAAGTGTTATATTAAAGCTTCATCAATGGCATGTTGCAAAAGCAAATTTCTTGTATGAAAAGCTGCTAGTGCAATGGTCCATCACCTACATGAGATGTTTGGTGTGAGGACTAGGTCTGCAAGAGTGAAAGTTATCCAAACCTTTCATAATCTCGGATAAAAACACAGTGAGAAGGTGCGGGATTACATGATGAAGGTAATCTCTGCGGTCCGAGGTGATGCTTAGGGCGGATATGGATGCGGACACGCAGATGATTATGATCATCAATAGCTTAAACTCTTCTTTTCAGTAGTTTAAGTTGGACTATGAGCTCAACGACAAGGATTACACCTTGAGTGAGTTGATGAATACCCTCCGAGCACGGAGGAAATATTGAATATTAAGGCTCATAGAAGCTAATGTAGCTTCTTCTTTTAAGCCAAGGGTAAGGGCAAGGAAAGAAGAAGGGTCCAATGAAAAGAAGGCCCAAATAGGGTCAAGGCTAAACCCATGAAAAAGAAGGCCAAAGAGAACATCAAAGGAAAGTGTTTCCTTTGTGATGAGATGGGCCACTGGAAAAAAGCATCCGATCTACTAGAGTCCCTCAAAAGCAAACAAGGTATGGGCTTCCTAAGTTTGTTAGGAACTAGAAATGTGGCAGATTTATCTACTTCTTGGATATTAGATTCAGGAGTCACTAACCATGTTTGTAATTCTTTGCGGGGTTCCAGAAGGAAAAGACTTCTAAAGGCCGATTTCAAGTTAAGATAGCAGATGGTTCCTATGTTTCAGAGAATCGGTGGGAGTAGTTATCTTGGACTTTCTAGTGGTCATAGGTTATATTTGGAAGATGTTTATTACATGCCAATGATTGTAAGGAACATGATTTCTGTTTTTGTCTAATAAAATCTAGCTATTCCTTATATTTTGAAAAGGTTGCTTCAATATATGAGAATAAGGATTTTATTTGTGAAGCGATAATTAAACGAGGATTGTTTTTATAGAACCTATGAAAGGCTCACTAAACACCACAGAATTGATAAAACCAAGACAATCCAATATCTCTAGCATTAATTCAAAGTATCTGTGGCATCTAAGGATGGGTCATATCAATCGAGAAAAGACTTGTGAGCTAGTAAAGGATGGGATCCTTATGGGTTTGGATAGTGATCCATTACCCACCTGTGAATCTTGTATTGAAGGAAAAATGACAAAAGCTTCATTTCCTTCTAAAGGAAAACATATTTGAATCCACATTGGACATGGTACATACTGATGTGTGTGGGCCCATGAATGTACAAGCTAGAGGAGGTTATGAATATTTCATAACTTTTATAGATGATTACTCAAGACATGGCTATTTGTATTTGATGCATAAAAAGAGTGAATCTTTTGAAAAGTTCAAAGAATTCAAAGCTGAAGCTGAGAAGCAACTTGGCAAGCCATTAAAACAGCTTCGATCAGATCAAGGTGGTGAGTATTTATCTGGAGAGTTCCAGCAATATTTAATTGACAATGGAATTGTTTTCAATTTGTCAGCTCCTCGTACACCTCAACAGAATGGTGTAGCAGAGAGGAGAAATAGAACTCTATTGGAAATGGTAAGATCAATGATGTCCTATGCTAGCCTTCCAGAATCGTTCTGGGGATATGCCATACAAACGACAATATATCTTCTTAACTTTGCTCTATCCAAATCGGTGCCTAAAACACCTAGGGAGTTGTGGACTGGTCGAGTGCCTTCATTGAGGCACTTGAGGACTTGGGGCTGTCCAGCCCATGTTCTAAAGCCTGAATCTACAAAGATGGAACCAAGGTCAGAAGTATGTTTGTTTGTAGGATATCCTACGGAAACTCAAGGGTACTATTTTTACAGTCCTCATGATAGGAAGGTATTTGTGTCGACAAATGCAAACTTCTTAGAGGAAGAGTTTGTGAGAAATCACAAAGGAAGAAGTGAAGTAGTACTAAAGGAGTTAGCAATTTCATCCAAACCAAGAGTTGTTTTGGATATGACAGAACAAGATGTCGAAATGGATTCAAGAGTTGAATCAGAAGTGCAACCTGAATATCATGATGTGCCTAGACGTAGTGGGAGGGTTGTGAGACAACCAGATAGGTATCTGGGTTTAGGAGAAGGCTTAATTTCCATCTCAGACCAAGAAGAAACAGATCCCGTTACGTATTCACAAGCTATTAATGATGTTGATGCAGGAAAATGGCTCAAGGCAATGGAATCGGAAATAGATTCTATGTATACTAATGAAGTCTGGGTCCTTGTAGATCTACCACCAGGTCTAAAAGCCATAGGGTGTAAATGGATCTACAAAAGGAAAAGGGGATCGAATGGAAAGGTAGAGACCTTTAAAGCTAGATTGGTAGCTAAAGGCTATACTCAAAAGGAGGGTATAGACTACGAGGAGACTTTTTCTCCGGTTGCCATGCTTAAGTCCATCAGGATTCTTTTGGCCATAGCAGCCTATTTCGATTATAAAATATGGAAAATGGATGTCAAGACCGCATTTCTGAATGGAGATCTTGAGGAGACCATTTATATGGCCCAACCAGAAGGATTCATTGAGCTAGGTAATGAGCATAAGGTTTGCAAGTTGCAAAGGTCCATTTATGGACTTAGGCAAGCATCTAGGTCTTGGAACATTAGGTTTGATAAGGCTATCAAAACCTATGGGTTCCTACAAAACCTAGATGAGCCTTGTGTTTACAAAAGAATACAAGAAGGTAAGGTTACTTTCCTAATCACGTATGTTGATGACATTACGCTCATCGGGAATGATGTGGGAATGTTATCTGCGGTTAAGGATGGCTGAATGAGCATTTTCAATAAAGGATTTGGGAGGCTACCTATGTTCTAGGGATCAAACTTATAAGGGATCGTAAGAACAAGAAGATAGTTTTGTCTCAACTAACCTACATTGAGAATATGCTCAATAAGTTCGTCATGCAAGATTCCAAGAGGGTTTCACTCCTACTAGACATGAAATCAAACTTTCAAAGGAACAAGCACCTAAAACCCAAGAGGAGGTTGAGCAGCATGCGTAACATTCCATATGCTTGGCGGTTGGTAGTTTGATGTATGCAATGTTGTGCACTAGACGAGATATCTATTACGCGATGGGATCGGTAATCGATTTCATCCAATCCGAGAACGGAACATTGGATTGCGGTTAAGTGTATATTTAAGTATCTTCGTAGGGACGAAGAACTTAATGCTTATTTACTCTGGAAGTAATCTTATTCCGACGGGATATCGGATTCGATTTCCAATCGATGTCGATTCAAGGAAATCAACTTCGGTTCTATATTTACTTTAGGAGATGGAGCCATAGTTTGGAGGAGTGTCAAGCAATCTTGTATTCTTGATTCGACTATGGAGGTGAGTATGTTCTTTGCTTGTGAAGCAGAAAGGAAGCGATCGGCTCGGAAGTTCCTAAATGATTTGGAGGTAGTTCCAGAGGCAGAAAAAGCCATTACACTTTATTGTGATAATAGTGGGGCAGTGGCTAATTCTAAAGAACCTCGGAACCACAAAGCTACCAAACACATTGAGCAAAAGTATCATCTCATAAGGGAGATAATACAACGTGGAGAAGTGGATGTGGTAAAGATTCCTACAGAGCAAAACCTTGCTGATCCGTTCACAAAGACATTGACTCAAAAGAGCTTTGAGGGTCACCTAGAAGGGATGGGAATGAAGGATATCTCAAACTTGCTTTAGGTCAAGTGGGAGATTGTTGGAGTTATGTAAATATAGTGCCCTGGAAAGCAAGTGTATTTACATGTAACTTTATCTTCTTCAGTTACAGTTTTGTAATGAAAATATTTATTATTAATAAAACAAAAGAGTTTGGTTTTATTTGTATGAGCATTATATATCTGGTCATAAGGTACCAAGATTCATTTGTAAGTAATATATATATACATAGAGATGTATGGGAAACATGGATATAAGAAGGAGAGGATAGCGCAACGAGGATTTAAAGCTGTAGCGAAGGAGTCGGTAATTCCTTTTATCTTGTTCTTGGTTTTATTATTTCAAAATATGCATGAATGGAAAGAGTGAGAGGCATCCAATGCATCACTTCTTACATTAATCACTCATCAAATAGCCAATAAATGAGACTTACTTCATTTATCTTTAAAATGACTATTTGAAAAGACCATAACCTATAATTGAATACCCATTTCGATTTTGGCAAGAAGAAAGAAGGAAGATGGTCCATCTAATGCACATCTTTCATCTTTAATCTAATGAATGCAAATAGGTTACATGCCAACATTAAAAGCCAACCAATAAACCATTTAATGGTAAGTTCATAACTCCATTTAATAATGATGAACCATAATAAAGACCATCTTTATTTAGTATTTTAATGTCAAATGTGGTTAAACATCTAACCTAACACAATTTGAAATTGCTTCTTCTCCATTTAAAAAATTGTTTTAATATAATTAATCTAATCAATTACATTAAACCAAAACAAGCCCATTTCTAAATGAACATATGGGCTTCCAATTAACCATTAATTAGTATAAGCCCATCATTCAATTATGGACTTCTAAAGCCTCCAAACTACTTCTTACTTAGCTTGATAACCTTCCTTAAAGCCAAGTGGGGAATCTTATTGGACTTTGATAATTCAAGCTCCAATAAGCCCAGAAATAATTCAATCTCATTGGAATTAATTCTAGCTTATTAACTAAATGTCATTCAAAAAAAAAACATTATGCCCATTAGTTCAAGAATAGGTCTTAGACTGAAGCCTTTTGTCTGACCTTTCGTCTGATATGGTTTAACTTTTGGTCTAATTCAATCTTCTCCATCTAACTAACAAACTATAGCTTCAGTGTCTTCATGAAAGTTGTATATCTATACATTCTCTTTTAAACCGTCAAGAACGACCTACATCTGATATCTATAAAAAAAGTTATGCCCATTCGTTCAAGAATAGGTCTTAGACTGAAGCCTTCAGTCTGACCTTTCGTCTGATATGGTTTAACTTTTCGTCTAGTTCAATTTTCTCCATCTAAATAACAAAATCTCACTTTAGTGTCTTCATGAAAGTTGTATATCTATACGTTCTCTTTTGAACCATCAAGAATGACCTACATCCGATGTCAACAGAAAAAGTTATGCCCATTCGTTCGAGAATAGGTCTTAGACTGAAGGCTTTTGTCTGACCTTTCGTCTTATATGGTTTAACTTTTTCGTCTAATTCAATCTTCTCCATTTAAATAACAAAATATAGCTTAAGTGTCTTCATGAAAGTTGTATATCTATACATTCTCTTTTAAACCGTCAAGAATGACCTACATCTGATATCTATAGAAAAAGTTATGCCTATTCGTTCAAGAATAGGTCTTAGACTGAAGCCTTCAATCTGACATTTCGTCTGATATGGTTTAACTTTTCGTCTAGTTCAATTTTCTCCATCCAAATAACAAAATCTCACTTTAATGTCTTCATGAAAGTTGTATATCTATACCTTCTCTTTTAAACTGTCAAGGATGACCAACATCCAATATCCATAAAAACTGTTATGCCCATTATTTCGAAAATAGGTCTTAGATTGAAGCCTTTTGTCTGAGCTTTCGTTTGATATGGTTTAACATTTCGTCTAGTTCAATTTTCTCCATCTAAATAACAGAATCTCACTTTAGTGTCTTCATGAAAGTTGTATATCTATACGTTCTCTTTTGAAACATCAAGAATGACCTACATCCGATGTCAACAGAAAAAGTTATGCCCATTCGTTCAAGAATAGGTCTTAGACTGAAGGCTTTTGTCTGACCTTTCGTCTGATATGGTTTAACTTTTCGTCTAATTCAATCTTCTCCATTTAAATAACAAAATATAGCTTTAGTGTCTTCATGAAAGTTGTATATCTATACGTTCTCTTTTAAACCGTCAAGAGTGACCTACATCTGATATCTATAAAAAAAGTTATGCCCATTCGTTCGAGAATAGGTCTTAGACTGAAGCCTTCCGTCTGACCTTTCGTCTGATATGGTTTAACTTTTCGCCTAGTTCAATTTTCACCATCTAAATAACAAAATCTCACTTTAGTGTCTTCATGAAAGTTGTATATCTATACCTTCTATTTCAAACCGTCAAGGATAACCTACATCCAATATCCATAAAAAACTGTATGCCCATTAGTTCGAGAATAGGTCTTAGACTGAAGCCTTTTGTCTGACCTTTCATTTGATATGGCTTAACTTTTCGTCTAGTTCAATTTTCTCGATCTAACTAACGAAATCTTGCTTAAGTGTTTTCATGAAAGTTGTATATCTATACGTTCCCTTTTGAACCATCAAGAATGACCTACATCCGATGCCAACAGAAAAAGTTATGCCCATTCGTTCGAGAATAGGTCTTAGATTGAAGGCTTTTGTCTGACCTTTCGTCAGATATGGTTTAACTTTTCGTCTAATTCAATCTTCTCCATCTAAATAACAAAATATAGCTTAAGTGTCTTCATGAAAGATGTATATCTATAAATTCTCTTTTAAACCGTCAAGAACGACCTACATCTGATATCTATAGAAAAAGTTATGCCCATTCGTTCAAGAATAGGTCTTAGACTGAAGCCTTCAATCTGACATTTCGTCTGATATAGTTTAACTTTTCGTCTAGTTCAATTTTCCCCATCTAAATAACAAAATATCATTTTAGTGTCTTCATGAAAGTTGTATATCTATACCTTCTCTTTTAAACCGTCAAAGATGACCTACATCCAATATCCAAAAAAAACATTATGCCCATTAGTTCGAGAATAGGTCTTAGACTAAAGCCTTTCGTCTGACCTTTCGTCTGATATGGTTTAACTTTTTGTCTAGTTCAATTTTCTCCATCTAAATAACAAAATCTCACTTTAGTGTCTTCATGAAAGATGTATATCTATACCTTCTCTTTTAAACCGTCAAGAATGACACACATCTGACATTTATAAAAAAAGTTATGCCCATTCATTCGAGAATAGGTCTTAAACTAAAGCCTTTCGCCTGACCTTTCGTCTGATATGGTTTAACTTTTCGTCTAGTTCAATTTTTCCATCTAAATAAAAAAATTTCATTTCAGTGTCTTCATGAAAGCTGTATATCTATACATTCACTTTTAAACCGTCATGAATGTCATACATCTGATGTCTATAGAAAAAGTTATGCCTATTTGTTCGAGAATAGGTCTTAGGCTGTAGCCTTTTGTCTGACCTTTCGTCTGATATGGTTTAACTTTTTGTCTAATTCAATCTTCTCCATCTAAATAAAAAAATATAGCTTCAGTTTCTTCATGAAAGTTGTATATCTATACGTTCTCTTTTAAACCGTCAAGAATGACTTACATCTGATATCTATAGAAAAAGTTATGCCCATTCGTTCGAGATTAGGTCTTAGACTGAAGCCTTCAATCTGACCTTTCGTCTGATATGGTTTTACTTTTCGTCTAGTTCAATTTTCTCCATCTAAATAATAAAATCTCACATTAGTGTGTTCATGAAAGTTGTAAATCTATACCTTCTCTTTTAAACCGTCAAGGATGAACTACATCCAATATCCATAAAAAATGTTATGCCCATTGGTTCGAGAATAGGTCTTAGACTAAAGCCTTTTTTTTCTGACCTTTCATTTGATATGGTTTAACTTATCATCTAGTTCATTTTTCTCCATCTAACTAACAAAATCTTGCTTCAGTGTCTTCATGAAAGTGGTATATCTTTACGTTCTCTTTTGAACCATCAAGAATGACGTACATCCGATGTCAACAGAAAAAGTTTTGCCCATTCGTTCGAGAATAGGTCTTAGACTGAAGCTTTTTGTCCGACCTTTCGTCTGATATGATTTAACTTTTCGTCTAGTTCAATTTACTCCATCTAAATAACAAAATCTCACTTTAGGGTCTTCATGAAAATTGTATATCTATACATTCTCTTTTAAACCGTCAAGGATGACCAACATCTGACATCTATAAAAAAAGTAATGCCCATTCATTCGAGAATAGGTCTTAAACTAAAGCCTTTCGCCTGACCTATCATCTGATATGGTTTAACTTTTCGTCTAGTTCAATTTTTCCATATAAATAAAAACAATTTCATTTCAGTGTCTTCATGAAAGTTGTATATCTATACGTTCACTTTTAAACCGTCATGAATGTCCTACATCCGATGTCTATAGAAAACGTTATGCCCTTTAGTTCGAGAATAGGTCTTAGACTGAAGCCTTTTGTCTAACCTTTCGTCTGATATGGTTTAACTTTTTATCTAATTCAATCTTCTCCATCTAAATAACAAAATATAGCTTCAGTGTCTTCATGAAAGTTGTATATCTATACGTTCTCTTTTAAACCTTTAGGAATGACCTACATCTGATACCTATAGATAAAGTTATGCCCATTCGTTCGAGGATAGGCCTTAGACTGAAGCCTTCAATCTCACCTTTCGTCTGATATGGTTTAACTTTTCGTCTAGTTCAATTTTCTCCATCTAAATAACAAAATCTCACTTTAGTGTCTTCATGAAAGTTGTATATCTATACATTCTCTTTTAAACCGTCAAGGATGACCTACATCCAATATCCATAAAAAACGTTACACCCATTAGTTCAAGAATAGGTTTTAGACTGAATCCATTTGTTTGACCTTTCGTTTGATATGGCTTAACTTTTCGTCTAGTACAATTTTCTCCATCTAACTACCAAAATCTTGCATCAGTGCCGTCATCAAAGTTGTATATCTATACGTTCTCTTTTAAACCGTCAAGAATGAACTACATCTGATATCTATAGAAAAAGTTATGCCCATTCGTTCAAGAATAGGTCTTAGACTGAAGCCTTTAATCTAGCCTTTCGTCTGATATGCTTTAACTTTTCGTCTAGTTCAATTTTCTCCATCAAAATAAAAAAATCTCCCTTAAGTGTCTTCGTGAAAGTTGTATATCTATACCTTCTCTTTTAAACCTTCAAGGATGACCTACATCCAATATCCATAAAAACCGTTATGGCCATTAGTTCAAAAATAGGTCTTAGACTGAAGCCTTTTGTCTGACCTTTCGTTTGATATGGTTTAACTTTTCGTCTATTTAAATTTTTTCCATCTAACTAACAAAATCTTGCTTTAGTGTCTTCATGAAAGTTGTATATCTATACGTTCTCTTTTGAACCATCAAGAATGACCTACATCCGATGTCAATAGAAAAAGTTATGCCCAGTCGTTCAAGAATAGGTCTTAGACTGAAGCCTTTTGTCTGATCTTTCGTCTGATATGGTTTAACTTTTCGTCTAGTTCAATTTTCTCCATCTAACTAACCAAATCTTTCTTTAGTGTCTTCATGAAAGTTGTATATCTATACGTTCTCTTTTAAACTGTCAAGGATGACCTACATTCAACATCCATAAAAAACGTTATGCCAATTAGTTCGAAAATAGGTCTTAGACTGAAGCCTTTTGTCTGACCTTTCATGTTATATGGTTTAACTTTTCGTCTAGTTCAATTTTCTCCATCTAACTAACAAAATCTTGCTTTAGTTTCTTCATGAAATTTGTATATCTATACGTTCTCTTTTAAACAGTCAAGGATGACCTACTTTTCGTCTATTTAAATTTTCTCCATCTAACTAACAAAATCTTGCTTCAGTGTCTTCATGAAAGTTGTATATCTATACGGTCTCTTTTGAACCATCAGGAATGACCTACGTTCGATATCAACATAAAAAGTTATGCCCATTCGTTCGAGAATAGGTCGTAGACTGAAGCCTTTTGTTTGACCTTTCATTTGATATGGTTTAACTTTTCATCTAGTTCAATTTTCTCCACCTAACTAACAAAATCTTGCTTCAGTGTCTTCATGAAAGTTGTATATCTATACCTTCTCGTTTGAACCATCAAGAATGACCTACATCCGATGTCAACAGAAAAAGTTATGCTCATTCGTTCGAGAATAGGTCTTAGACTGAAGTATTTTGTCTGACCTTTCGTCTGATATGATTTAACTTTTTGTCTAGTTCAATTTTCTCCATCTAAATAAAAAAAATCTCACTTTAGTGTCCTCATGAAAGTTGTATATCTATACCTTCTCTTTTAAACCGTCAAGCATGACCTACATCCAATATCCATAAATAATGTTATGCCCATTTGTTCGAGAATAGGTCTTAGACTGAAGCCTTTTGTCTGACCTTTCATTTGATATGGTTTAACTTTTCGTCTAGTTCAATTTTCTCCGTCTAACTAACAAAATCTTGCTTCATTGTCTTCATGAAAGTTGTATATCTATACGTTCTCTTTTGAACCATCAAGAATGACCTACATCCGATGTCAACAGAAAAAGTTTTGCCTATTCGTTCGAGAATAGGTCTTAGACTGAAGCCTTTTGTCTGACCTTTCGTCTGATATGGTTTAACTTTTCGTCTAGTTCAATTTTCTCCATCTAAATAACAAAATCTCACTTTATTGTCCGCATAAAAAGTTGTATATCTATACATTCTATTTTAAACCGTCAAGAATGACATACATCTGACATCTATAAAAAAAGTTATGCCCATTCATTCGAGAATAGGTCTTAAACTAAAGCCTTTTGTCTGATCTTTCGTCTGATATGGTTTAACTTTTCGTCTAGTTCAATTTTCTCCATCTAACTAACAAAATCTTGCTTTAGTGTCTTCATGAAAGTTGTATATCTATACGTTCTCTTTTAAACTGTCAAGGATGACCTACATCCAATATCCATAAAAAAATATTATGCCAATTAGTTCGAGAATAGGTCTTAGACTGAAGCCTTTTGTCTGACCTTTCATGTTATATGGTTTAACTTTTCGTGAAGTTCAATTTTCTCCATCTAACTAACAAAATCTTGCTTTAGTGTCTTCATGAAAGTTGTATATCTATACGTTCTCTTTTAAACAGTCAAGGATGACCTACTTTTCGTCTATTTAAATTTTCTCCATCTAACTAACAAAATCTTGCTTCAGTGTCTTCATGAAAGTTGTATATCTATACGGTCTCTTTTGAACCATCAGGAATGACGTACATCCGATGTCAACAGAAAAAGTTATGCCCATTCGTTCGAAAATAGGTCTTAGATTGAAGCCTTTTGTCTGACCTTTCGTTTGATATGATTTAACTTTTCATCTAGTTAAATTTTCTCCATCTAAATAAAAAAAATCTCACTTTAGTGTCCTAATGAAAGTTGTATATCTATACCTTCTCTTTTAAACTGTCAAGCATGACCTACATCCAATATCCATAAATAATGTTATGCCCATTAGTTCGAGAATAGGTCTTAGACTCAAGCCTTTTGTCTAACCTTTCATTTGATATGGTTTAACTTTTCATCTAGTTCAATTTTCTCCACCTAACTATCAAAATCTTGCTTCAGTGTCTTCATGAAAGTTGTATATCTATACGTTCTCTTTTGAACCATCAAGAATGACCTACATCCGATTTCAATAGAAAAAGTTATGCTCATTCGTTCGAGAATAGGTCTTAGACTGAAGCCTTTTGTCTGACCTTTCGTCTGATATGATTTAACTTTTCGTCTAGTTCAATTTTCTCCATCTAAATAACAAAATCTCACTTTATTGTCTGCATGAACGTTGTATATCTATACATTCGCTTTTAAACCGTCAAGAACGACATACATCTGACATCCATAAAAAAAGTTATGCCCGTTCATTCAAGAATTGGTCTTAAACTAAAGCCTTTCGCCTGACCTTTCGTCTGATATGGTTTAACTTTTCTGCTAGTTCAATTTTTCCATCTAAATAAAAAATTTAATTTCAGTGTCTTCATGAAAGTTGTATATCTATACATTCACTTTCAAACCGTCATGAATGTCCTACATCCGATGTCTATAGAAAAAGTTACGCCCATTAGTTCGAGAATAGGTATTAGACTGAAGCCTTTTGTCTGACCTTTCGTCTGATATGGTTTAACTTTTTGTCTAATTAAATGTTCTCCATCTAAAAAAGAAAATATAGCTTCAGTGTCTTCATGAAAGTTGTATATCTATAGGTTCTCTTTTAAACCGTCAAGAATGACCTACATCTGATATCTATAGAAAAAGTTATGCCCATTCATTCGCGAATAGGTCTTAGACTGAAGCCTTTAATCTGACCTTTCGTCTGATATGGTTTAAATTTTCGTCTAGTTCAATTTTCTCCATCTAAATAACAAAATGTCACTTTAGTGTCTTCATGAATGTTCTATTTCTATACGTTCTCTCTTAAACCGTCAAGGATGACTTACATCCAATATCCATAAAAAACTTTATGCCCATTAGTTCGAGAATAGGTCTTAAACTGAAGCCTTTTGTCTGACCTTTCGTCTGATATGGTTTAACTTTTTGTCTAATTCAATGATCTATTTAAGTTTTCTCCATCTAACTAATAAAATCTTGCTTCAGTGTCTTCATGAAAGTTGTATATCTATAAGTTCTCTTTTGAACCATCAAGAATGACCTACATCCGATGTCAATAGAAAAGGTTACGCCCATTCGTTCGAGAATCGGTCCTAGACTGAAGGCTTTTGTTTGACCTTTCGTTTGATATGGTTTAACTTTTCGTCTAGTTCAATTTTCTCCATCTAACTAACAAAATCTTGCTTCAGTGTCTTCATAAAAGTTGTAAATCTATACCTTCTCTTTTAAACCGTCAAGGATGACCTACATCCAATATCCATAAAAAATGTTATGCCCATTAGTTCGAGAATAGGTCTTAAACTGAAGCCTTTTTTTCTGACCTTTCATTTGATATGGTTTACCTTTTCGTCTAGTTCATTTTTCTCCATCTAACTAACAAAATCTTGTTTTAGTGTCTTCATGAAAGTTGTATATCTATACGTTCTCTTTTAAATCGTCAAGAATGACCTACATCTGATATCTATAGAAAAATTTATTCCCATTCATTCGAGAATAGGTCTTAGACTGAAGCCTTTTGTCTGACCTTTCGTCTGATATGGTTTAACTTTTTTTCTAATTCAATCTTCTCCATCTAAAAAAGAAAATATAGCTTCAGTGTCTTCATGAAAGTTGTATATCTATAAGTTCTCTTTTAAACCGTCAAGAATGACCTACATCTGATATCTATAGAAAAAGTTATGCCCATTTGTTTGAGAATAGGCTTTAGACTGAAGCCTTTAACCTGATCTTTCGTCTGATATGGTTTAACTTTTCGTCTAGTTCAATTTTCTCCATCTAAATAACAAAATCACAGTTTAGTGTCTTCATGAAAGTTGTATAGCTATACCTTCTCTTTTAAACCATCAGGGATGACCTAAATCCAATATCCATCAAAAACGTTATCCCCAATAGTTTGAGAATAGGTTTTAGACTGAAGCCTTTCGCCTGATCTTTCGTTTTATATGGTTTAACTTTTCGTCTAGTTCAATTTTCTCCATCTAACTAAAAAAATCTTGCTTTAGTGTCTTCATGAAAGTTGTATATCTATACGTTCTATTTTAAACCGTCAAGAATGACGTACATCTGATATCTATAGAAAACTTTATGATCATTCGTTCGATAATATGTCTTAGACTGAAGCCTTCAATCTGACCTTTCGTCTGATATGGTTTAACTTTTCGTCTAGTTCAATTTTCTCCATCTAAATAACAAAATCTCACTTTAGTGTCTTCATGAAATTTGTATATCTATACCTTCTCTTTTAAACCGTCAAGGATGATCTACATCCAATATCCATAAAAACTGTTATGCCCATTAGTTCGAGAATAGGTCTTAGACTGAAGCCTTTTATCTGACCTTTCGTTTGATATACTTTAACATTTCGTCAATTTAAGTTTTCTCCATCTAACTAATTAAATCTTTTTCTTCAGTGTCTTCATGAAAGTTGTATATCTATACGTTCTCTTGTAAACCGTCAAGAATGACCTACATCTGATATCTATAGAAAAAGTTATGCCCATTCGTTCGCGAATAGGTCTTAGACTGAAGCCTTTAATCTGACCTTTCGTCTGATATGGTTTAAATTTTCGTCTAGTTCAATTTTCTCCATCTAAATAACAAAATGTCACTTTAGTGTCTTCATGAATGTTCTATTTCTATACGTTCTCTCTTAAACCGTCAAGGATGACCTACATCCAATATCCATAAAAAACTTTATGCCCATTAGTTCGAGAATAGGTCTTAGACTGAAGCCTTTTGTCTGACCTTTCGTTTGATATGGTTTAACTTTTCATCTATTTAAATTTTTCCCATCTAACTAATAAAATCATGCTTCAGTGTCTTCATGAAAGTGGTATATCTATACGTTCTCTTTTGAACCATGAAGAATGACCTACATCCGATGTCAATATAAAAAGTTATGCACATTCGTTTGAGAATAGGTCTTAGACTAAAGCCTTTTGTCTGACCTTTCGTTTGATATGATTTAACTTTTCGTTTAGTTCAATTTTCTCCATCTAACTAACAAAATCTTGCTTCAGTGTCTTCTTGAAAGTTGTATATCTATACGTTCTCTTTTAAATCATCAAGAATGACCAACTTCTAATATCTATAGAAAAAGTTATGCCCATTCGTTCGAGAATAGGTCTTAGACTGAATCCTTCAATCTGACCTTTCGTCTGGTATGGTTTAACTTTTTGTCTAGTTCAATTTTCTCCATCTAAATAAAAAAAACCTCACTTTAGTGTCTTCATGAAAGTTGTATATCTATACCTTCTCTTTTAAACCGTCAAGGATGACCTACATCCAATATCCATAAAAACCGTTATGCCCATTAGTTCGAGAATAGGTCTTAGATAGAAGCCTTTCGTCTGAGCTTTCATTTGATATGGCTTAACTTTTTGTCTATTTAAATTTTCTCCATCTAACTAATAAAATCTTGCTTCAGTGTCTTCATGAAAGTTGTATATCTATACATTCTCTTTTGAACCATCAAGAATGACCTAGATCCGATGTCAATAGAAAAAGTTATGCCCATTTATTTTGGGAATAGGTCTTAGACTGAAGCCTTTTGCCTGACCTTTCGTTTGATATGGTTTAACTTTTCGTCTAGTTCAATTTCCTCGATCTAACTAACAAAATCTTGCGTTAGTGTCTTCATGAAAGTTGTATATCTATACGTTCTCTTTTAAACTGTCAAGAATGACCTACATCTGATATCTATAGAAAAAGTTATGCCCATTCGTTCGACAATAGGTCTTAGACTGAAGCCCTCAATCTGACCTTTCGTCTGATATGGTTTAACTTTTCGTCTAGTTCAATTTTCTCCATCTAAATAACAAAATCTCACTTTAGTGTCTTCATGAAAGTTGTATATCTATACCTTCTCTTTTAAACCCTCAAGGATGACCTACATCCAATATCCTTAAAAAATGTTATGCCCATTAGTTTGAGAATAAGTCTTAGACTGAAGCCCTTTGTCTGACCTTTCATTTGATATGGTTTAACTTTTCGTCTAGTTGAATTTTCTCCATCTAACTAACAAAATCTTACTTTAGTGTCTTCATGAAAGTTGTATATCTATACGTTCTCTTTTGAACCATCTAGAATGACCTACATCTGATGTCAAAAGAAAAAGTTATGCCCATTCGTTCGAGAATAGGTCTTAGACTGAAGCCTTTTGTCTGACCTTCAATCTGATATGGTTTAACTTTTCATCTAGTTCAATTTTCTCCATCTAAATAACAAAATCTCACTTTAGTGTCTTCATGAAAGTTGTATATCTATACCTTCTCTTTTAAACCGTCATGGATGACCTACATCCAATAACCATAAAAAAATGTTATGCCCATTAGTTCGAGAATAAGTCTTTGACGGAAGCCTTTTGTCTGACCTTTCGTTTGATATGGTTTAACTTTTCGTCTAGTTGAATTTTCTCCATCTAACTAACAATATCTTGCTTTAGTGTCTTCATGAAAGTTGTATATCTCTACGTTCTCTTTTAAATCGCCAAGAATGACCTACATCTGATATCTATAGAAAAAGTTATGCCCATTCGTTCGAGAATAGGTCTTAGACTTAAGCCTTCAATCTGTTCTTTCGTCTGATATGGTTTAACTTTTCGTCTAGTTCAATTTTCGACATCTAACTAAAAAAAATCTCCCTTTAGTGTCTTCATGAAAGTTGCATATCTATACCTTCTCCTTTAAACCGCCAAGGATGACCTACATCCAATATCCTTAAAAACCGTTATTCCCATTAGTTCGAGAATAGGTCTTAGACTGAAGCCTTTTGTCTGACCATTCGTTTGATATGGTTTGACTTTTCGTCTATTTAAATTTTCTCCATCTAACTAACAAAATCTTGTTTTAGTGTCTTCATGAAAGTTGTATATCTATACGTTCTCTTTTAAACTGTCAAGAATGACCTATAACTGATATCTATAGAAAAAGTTATGCCCATTCGTTCTAGAATAGGTCTTAGACTGAAGCCTTTTGTCTGACCTTTCGTCTGATATGGTTTAACTTTTTTTCTAATTCAATCTTCTCCATCTAAAAAAGAAAATATAGCTTCAGTGTCTTCATGAAAGTTGTATATCTATAAGTTCTCTTTTAAACCGTGAAAAATGACCTACATCTGATATCTATAGAAAAAGTTATGCCCATTCGTTCGAGAATAGGCTTTAGACTCAAGCCTTTAGCCTGACCTTTCGTCTGATATGGTTTAACTTTTCATCTAGTTCAATTTTCTCCATCTAAATAACAAAATCACAGTTTAGTGTCTTCATGAAAGTTGTATAGCTATACCTTCTCGTTTAAACCATCAGGGATGACCTACATCCAATATCCATAAAAAATGTTATCCCCAATAGTTTGAGAATAGGTCTTAGACTGAAGCCTTTCGTCTAATCTTTCGTTTTATATGGTTTAACTTTTCGTCTAGTTCAATTTTCTCCATCTAACTAATAAAATCTTGTTTTAGTATCTTCATGAAAGTTGTATATCTATACGTTCTCTTTTAAACCGTCAAGAATGCCTTAGATATGATACCTACAGAAAACTTTATGACCATTCGTTCGAGAATAGGTCTTAGACTGAAGCCTTCAATCTGACCTTTCGTCTGATATGGTTTAACTTTTCGTCTAGTTCAATTTTCTCCATCTAAATAACAAAATCTCACTTTAGTGTCTTCATGAAAGTTGTATATCTATACCTTCTCTTTTAAACCATCAAGGATGACCTACATCCAATATCCATAAAAATTGTTATGCCCATTAGTTCGAGAATAGGTCTTAGACTGAAGCCATTTCTCTGACCTTTCGTTTGATATTGTTTAACTTTTCGTCTATTTAAGTTTTCTCCATCTAACTAATAAAATCTTGCTTCAGTGTCTTCTTGAAAGTTGTATATCTATACGTTCTCTTTTGAACCATCAAGAATGAACTACATCAGATGTCAATAGAAAAAGTTATGCCCATTTGTTCGAGAATAGGTCCTAGACTGAAGGCTTTTGTCTGACCTTTCGTTTGATATGGTTTAACTTTTCATCTAGTTCAATTTTCTCCATCTAACTAACAAAATCTTGCTTCAGTGTCTTCATGAAAGTTGTATATCTATACGTTCTCTTGTAAACCATCAAGAATGACCTACATCTGATATTGATAGAAAAAGTTATGCCCGTTCATTCACGAATAGGTCTTAGACTGAAGCCTTTAATCTGACCTTTCGTCTGATATGGTTTAAATTTTCGTCTAGTTCAATTTTCTCCATCTAAATAACAAAATCTCACTTTAGTGTCTTCATGAAAGTTGTATATCTATGCCTTCTCTTTTAAACCGTCATGGATGACCTACATCCAATAACCATAAAAAAAATGTTATGCCCATTATTTCGAGAATAAGTCTTAGACTGAAGCCTTTTGTCTGACCTTTCGTTTGATATGGTTTAACTTTTCGTCTAGTTGAATTTTCTCCATCTAACTAACAAAATCTTGCTTTAGTGTCTTCATGAAAGTTGTATATCTATACGTTCTCTTTTAAATCGCCAAGAATGACCTACATCTGATATCTATAGAAAAAGTTATGCCCATTCGTTCGAGAATAGGTCTTAGACTTAAGCCTTCAATTTGTTCTTTCGTCTGATATGGTTTAACTTTTCGTCTAGTTCAATTTTCGCCATCTAATTAAAAAAAATCTCCCTTTAGTGTCTTCTTGAAAGTTGCATATTTATACCTTCTCCTTTAAACTGCCAAGGATGTCCTACATCCAATATCCATAAAAACCGTTATGCCCATTAGTTCGAGAATAGGTCTTAGACTGAAGCCTTTTGTCTGACCTTTCGTTTGATATGGTTTGACTTTTCGTCTATTTAAATTTTCTGCATCTAACTAACAAAATCTTGCTTCAGTGTCTTCATGAAATTTGTATATCTATACGTTCTCTTTTGAACCATCAAGAATGACCTACATCCGATGTCAACAGAAAAAGTTATTCCATTCATTGGAGAATTGGCCTTAGACTGAAGCCTTTCGTCTGACCTTTCGTCTGATATGGTTTAACTTTTCGTCTAATTCAATTTTCTCCATCTAAATAACAAAATCTCACATTAGTGTCTTCATGAAAGTTGTATATCTATACCTTCTCTTTTAAACGGTCAAGGATGACCTACATCCAATATCCATAAAAACCGTTATGTCCATTAGTTCGAGAATAGGTCTTAGACTGAAGCCTTTTGTCTGACCTTTCGTTTAATATAGTTTAGCTTTTCGTCTATTTAAGTTTTCTCCATCTAACTATGAAAATCTTGCTTCAGTGTCTTCATGAAAGTTGTATATCTATACGTTCTCTTTTGAACCATCAAGAATGACCTACATCCGATGTCAATAGAAAAAGTTACGCCTATTCGTTCTAGAATAGGTCGTAGACTGAAGGCTTTTGCCTGACCTTTCGTTTGATATAGTTCAACTTTTCGTCTATTTCAATTTTCTCCTTCTAACTAACAAAATCTTGCTTCAGTGTCTTCATGAAAGTTGTATATCTATACGTTCTCTTATAAACCATCAAGAATGACCTACATCTGATATCGATAGAAAAAGTTATGCACATTCGTTCGCGAATAGGTCTTAGACTGAAGCCTTTAATCTGAACTTTCGTCTGATATGGTTTAAATTTTCGTCTAGTTCAATTTTCTCCATCTAAATAACAAAATCTCACTTTAGTGTCTTCATGAAAGTTGTATATCTATACCTTCTCTTTTAAACCGTCAAGGATGACCTATATCCAATATCCATAAAAAATGTTATGCCCATTAGTTTGAGAATATGTCTTAGACTGAAGCCTTTTGTCTGACCTTTCGTTTGATATGGTTTAACTTTTCGTCTATTTAAATTTTCTCCATCTAACTAACAAAATCTTGCTTTAGTGTCTTCATGAAAGTTGTATATCTATATGTTCTCTTTTGAACCATCAAGAATGACCTACATCCGATGTCAACAAAACAAGTTATTCCCATTCATTCGAGAATAGGTCTTAGACTTATGCCTTTCGTCTGACCTTTTGTCTGATATGGTTTAACTTTTCGTCTAGTTCAATTTTCTCCATCTAAATAATAAAATCTCACTTTAGCGTCTTCATCAAAGTTGCATATCTGTACATTCTCTTTTAAACTGTCAAGAATGACATACATCTGACATCTATAAAAAAAGTTATGCCCATTCATTCGAGTGTAGGTTTTAAACTAAAGCCTTTCGCCTGACCTTTCGTCTTATACGGTTTAACTTTTCCTCTACTACCATTTTTCCATCTAAATAAAAAAATTTCATTTCAGTGTCTTCATGAAAGTTGTATATCTATAAGTTCACTTTTAAACCATCATCAATGTCCTACATCCGATGTCTATAAAAAAAGTTATGCCCATTAGTTCGAGAATACGTCTTAGACTGAAGCCTTTTGTCTGACGTTTCGTCTGATATGGTTTAACTTTTTGTCTAATTCAATCTTCTCCATCTAAATAAAAAAATATAGCTTCATTGTCTTCATGAAAGTTGTATATCTATACGTTCTCTTTTAAACCATCAAGAATGACTTACATTTGATATCTATAAAAAAAGTTATGCCCATTCGTTCGAGAATAGGTTTCAGACTGAAGCCTTCAATCTGACCTTTCGTCCGATATGATTTAACTTTTCTTCTAGTTCAATTTTCTCCATCTAAATAACAAAATCTCACTTTAGTGTCTTCATGAAAGTTCTATTTCTATACCTTCTCTTTTAAACCGTCAAGGATGACCTACATCCAATATCCATAAAAATCGTTACGCCCATTAGTTTGGGAATAGGTCTTAGACTGAAGCCTTTTGTCTGACCTTTCGTTTGATATAATTTAACTTTTCGTCTATTTAAATTTTTCCCATCTAACTAATAAAATCTTGCTTCAGTGTCTTCATGGAAGTTGTGTATCTATACGTTCTCTTTTGAACCATGAAGAATGACCTACATCCGATGTCAATAGAAAAAGTTATGCCCATTCGTTTGAGAATAGGTCTTAGACTGAAGTCTTTTTTCTGACCTTTCGTTTCATATGGTTTAACTTTTCGTCTAGTTCAATTTTCTCCATCTAACTAACAAAATCCTTCTTCAGAGTCTTCATGAAAGTTGTATATCTATACGTTCTCTTGTAAACCGTCTAGAATGACCTACATTTGATATCTATAGGAAAAGTTATGCCCATTCTTTCGAGAATAGGTCTTAGATTGAAGCCTTTAATATGACCTTTCGTCTTATATGATTTAACTTTTTGTCTAGTTCAATTTTCTCCATCTAAATAACAAAATCTCACTTTAGTGTCTTCGTGAAAGTTGTATATCTATACCTTCTCTTTTAAACCATCAAGGATGACCTACATCCAATAACCATAAAAAATGTTATGCCCATTAGTTCGAGAATAGGTCTTAGACTGAAGCCTTTTGTCTGACCTTTCGTTTGATATGGTTTAACTTTTCATCTAGTTCAATTTTCTCCATCTAACTAACAAAATCTTGCTTTAGTGTCTTCATGAAAGTTGTATATCTATACGTTCTCTTTTAAATCGTCAAGCATGACCTACATCTCATATCTATAGAAAAAGTTATGCCCATTCGTTCGAGAATAGGTCTTACACTGAAGCCTTCAATTTGACCTTTCGTGTGATATGGTTGAACTTTTTGTCTAGTTCAATTTTCTCTATCTAAATAAAAAAATCTCACTTTAGTGTCTTCATGAAAGTTATATATCTATACCTTCTCTTTTAAACCGTCAAGGATGACCTACATCCAATATCCATAAAAACCGTTTTGCCCTTTAGTTCGAGAATAGGTCTTAGACTGAAGCCTTTTGTCTGACCTTTCGTCTGATATTGTTTAACTTTTTTTCTAATTCAATCTTCTCCATCTAAAAAAGAAAATATAGCTTCAGTGTCTTCATGAAAGTTGTATATCTATAAGTTCTCTTTTAAACCGTCAAGAATGACCTACATCTGATATCTATAGAAAAAGTTATGCCCATTCGTTCGAGAATAGGCTTTAGACTGAAGCCTTTAGCCTGATCTTTCGTCTGATATGGTTTAACTTTTCGTCTAGTTCAATTTTCTCCATCTAAATAACAAAATCACAGTTTAGTGTCTTCATGAAAGTTGTATAGCTATACCTTCTCTTTTAAACCATCAGGGATGACCTACATCCAATATCCATAAAAAATGTTATCCCCAATAGTTTGAGAATAGGTCTTAGACTGAAGCCTTTCGCCTGATCTTTCGTTTTATATGGTTTAACTTTTCGTCTAGTACAATTTTCTCCATCTAACTAACAAAATCTTGCTTTAGTGTCTTCATGAAAGTTGTATATCTATACGTTCTCTTTTAAACCGTCAAGAATGATGTACATCTGATATCTATAGAAAACGTTATGATCATTCGTTCGAGAATAGGTCTTAGACTGAAGCCTTCAATCTGACCTTTCGTCTGATATGGTTTAACTTTTCGTCTAGTTCAATTTTCTCCATCTAAATAACAAAATCTCACTTTAGTGTCTTCATGAAATTTGTATATCTATACCTTCTCTTTTAAACCGTCAAGGATGACCTACATCCAATATCCATAAAAACAGTTATGCCCATTAGTTCGAGAATAGGTCTTAGAGGCGATGGCTTTTGTCCGACCTTTCGTTTGATATAGTTTAACTTTTAAATGCAGTTCAATTTACTCCATCTAACTAACAAAATCCTTCTTGAGTGTCTTCATGAAAGTTGTATATCTATACGTTCTCTTGTAAACCGTCAAGAATGAGCTACATCGATATCTATAGAAAAGTTATGGCCATTCATTCGAGAATAGGACTCGGACTTAAGCCTTTAATCGACCTTTAAATGCGATGTGGTTTAACTTTTAAATCTAGTTCAATTTTCTCCATCTAAATAACAAAATCTCACTTTAGTGTCTTCATGAAAGTTGTATATCTATACCTTATCTTTTAAACCATCAAGGATGACCTACATCCAATATCCATAAAAAATGTTATGCCCATTAGTTCGAGAATAGGTCTTAGACTGAAGCCTTTTGTCTGACCTTTCGTTTGATATGGTTTAACTTTTCGTCTATTAAAATTTTCTCTATCTAAATAATAAAATCTTTCTTCAGTGTCTTCATGAAAGTTGTATATCTATACGTTTTCTTTTGAACCATCAAGAATGACCTACATCCGATGTCAATAGAAAAAGTTATTCCCATTCGTTCGAGAATAGGTCTTAGACTGAAGCCTTTAATCTGACCTTTCGTCTGATATGGTTTAACTTTTCGTCTAGTTCAATTTTCTCCATCTAAATAACAAAATCTCACTTTAGTGTCTTCATGAAAGTTGTATATCTATACCTTATCTTTTAAACCGTCAAGGATGACCTACATCCAATATCCATAAAAAATGTTATGCCCATTAGTTCGAGAATAGGTCTTAGACTGAAGCCTTTTGTCTGACCTTTCGTCTGATATTGTTTAACTTTTTTTCTAATTCAATCTTCTCCATCTAAAAAAGAAAATATAGCTTCAGTGTCTTCATGAAAGTTGTATATCTATAAGTTCTCTTTTAAACCGTCAAGAATGACCTACATCTGATATCTATAGAAAAAGTTATGCCCATTCGTTCGAGAATAGGCTTTAGACTGAAGCCTTTAGCCTGATCTTTCGTCTGATATGGTTTAACTTTTCGTCTAGTTCAATTTTCTCCATCTAAATAACAAAATCACAGTTTAGTGTCTTCATGAAAGTTGTATAGATATACCTTCTCTTTTAAACCATCAGGGATGACCTACATCCAATATCCATAAAAAAAGTTATCCCCAATAGTTTGAGAATAGGTCTTAGACTGAAGCCTTTCGCCTGATCTTTCGTTTTATATGGTTTAACTTTTCGTCTAGTTCAATTTTCTCCATCTAACTAACAAAATCTTGCTTTAGTGTCTTCATGAAAGTTGTATATCTATACGTTCTCTTTTAAACCGTCAAGAATGATGTACATCTGATATCTATAGAAAACGTTATGATCATTCGTTCGAGAATAGGTCTTAGACTGAAGCCTTCAATCTGACCTTTCGTCTGATATGGTTTAACTTTTCGTCTAGTTCAATTTTCTCCATCTAAATAACAAAATCTCACTTTAGTGTCTTCATGAAATTTGTATATCTATACCTTCTCTTTTAAACCGTCAAGGATGACCTACATCCAATATCCATAAAAACAGTTATGCCCATTAGTTCGAGAATAGGTCTTAGACTGATGGCTTTTGTCTGACCTTTCGTTTGATATAGTTTAACTTTTCGTCTGGTTCAATTAACTCCATCTAACTAACAAAATCCTTCTTCAGTGTCTTCATGAAAGTTGTATATCTATACGTTCTCTTGTAAACCGTCAAGAATGAGCTACATCTGATATCTATAGAAAAAGTTATGGCCATTCATTCGAGAATAGGACTCAGACTTAAGCCTTTAATCTGACCTTTCGTCTGATGTGGTTTAACTTTTCGTCTAGTTCAATTTTCTCCATCTAAATAACAAAATCTCACTTTAGTGTCTTCATGAAAGTTGTATATCTATACCTTATCTTTTAAACCATCAAGGATGACCTACATCCAATATCCATAAAAAATGTTATGCCCATTATTTCGAGAATAGGCCTTAGACTGAAGCCTTTTGTCTGACCTTTCGTTTGATATGGTTTAACTTTTCGTCTATTAAAATTTTCTCTATCTAACTAATAAAATCTTTCTTCAGTGTCTTCATGAAAGTTGTATATCTATACGTTTTCTTTTGAACCATCAAGAATGACCTACATCCGATGTCAATAGAAAAAGTTATGCCCATTCGGTTCGAGAATAGGTCTTAGATGAAGCCTTTAATCGACCTTTTTCGTCGATATGGTTTAACCTTTTCGTCTAGTTCAATTTTCTCCATCTAAATAACAAAATCTCACTTTAGTGTCTTCATGAAAGTTGTATATCTATACCTTATCTTTTAAACCGTCAAGGATGACCTACATCCAATATCCATAAAAAATGTTATGCCCATTAGTTCGAGAATAGGTCTTAAACTGAAGCCTTTTGTCTGACCTTTCGTTTGATATGTTTTAACTATTCGTCTATTTAAATTTTCTCCATCTAACTAACAAAATCTTGCTTCAATGTCTTCATGAAAGTTGTATATCTATACGTTCTCTTGTAAACCGTCAAGAATGACCTACATCTGATATCTATAGAAAAAGTTATGCCCATAATAGGTCTTAGATTGAAGCCTTTAATCTGACCTTTCGTCTGATATGGTTTAACTTTTCGTCTAGTTCAATTTTCTCCATCTAAATAACAAAATCTCACTTTAGTGTCTTCATGAAAGTTGTATATTTATACCTTCTATTTTAAACCGTTAAGGATGATCTACATCCAATATCCATAAAAACTGTTATGCCCATTAGTTCGAGAATAGGTCTTAGACTGAAGCCTTTTTTCTGACCTTTAGTTTGATATGGTTTAACATTTTGTCTATTTAAATTTTCTCCATCTAACTAACAAAATCTTGCTTTAGTGTCTTCATGAAAGTTGTATATCTATACGTTCTCCTGTGAACCATCAAGAATGACCTACATCTAATGTCAACAGAACAAGTTATTCCCATTCATTCGAGAATAGGTCTTAGACTTAAGCCTTTCGTCTGACCTTTTGTCTGATATGGTTTAACTTTTCTTCTAGTTCAATTTTCTCCATCTAAATAATAAAATCTCACTTTAGTGTCTTCATGAAAGTTGTATGTCTGTACATTCTCTTTTAAACTGTCAAGAATGACATACATCTGACATCTATAAAAAAAGTTAAGCCCATTCATTCGAGAATAGGTCTTAAACAAAAGCCTTTTGCCTGACCTTTCGTCGGATACGGTTTAACTTTTCCTCTACTTCAATTTTTCCATCTAAATAAAAAAATTTCATTTCAGTGTCTTCATGAAAGTTGTATATCTATACGTTCACTTTTAAACCGTCATCAATGTCCTACATCCGATGTCTATAGAAAAATTTTGGCCCATTAGTTCGAGAATACGTCTTAGACTGAAGCCTTTTGTCTGACCTTTCATCTGATATGGTTTAACTTTTTTTCTAATTCAATCTTCTCCATCTAAATAACAAAATATAGCTTCAGTGACTTCATGAAAGTTTATATCTGTATGTTCTCTTTTAACCCGTCAAGAATGTCTTACATCTGATATCTATAGGAAAAGTTATGCCCGTTCGTTCGAGAATAGGTTTTAGACTGAAGCCTTCAATCTGACCTTTAGTCCGATATGGTTTAACTTTTCGTCTAGTTCAATTTTCTCCATCTAAATAACAAAATCTCACTTTACTGTCTTCATGAAAGTTCTATTTCTATACCTTCTCTTTTAAAACGTCAAGGATGACCTACATCCAATATCCATAAAAAAAATTATGCCCATTAGTTCGAGAATAGGACTTAGATTGAAGCCTTTTATCTGACCTTTCGTTTGATACGGTTTAACTTTTCGTCTATTTAAATTTTTCCCATCTAACTAATAAAATCTTGCTTCAGTGTCTTCATGAAAGTTGTATATCTATACGTTCTCTTTTGAACCATCAAGAATGACCTACATCCGATGTCAATAGAAAAAGTTATGCCCATTCGTTTGATAATTGGTCTTAGACGGAAGCCTTTTGTCTGACCTTTCGTCTGATATGGTTTAACTTTTTGCCTAATTCAATCTTCTCCATCTAACTAAGAAAATCTTGCTGCAATGTCTTCATGAAAGTTGTATATCTATACGTTCTCTTGTAAACCGTCAAGAATGATCTACATCTGATATCTATAGAAAAAGTTATGCCCATTCGTTCGAGAATAGGTCTTAGACTGAAGCCTTTAATCTGACCTTTCGTCTGATATGGTTTAATTTTTCGTCTAGCTCAATTTTCTCCATCTAAATAACAAAATCTCACTTTAGTGTCTTCATGAAAGTCGTATATCTATGCCCTCTCTTTAAACCATCAAGGATGACCTACATCCAAAAACCATAAAAAAAAATGTTATGCCCATTAGTTCAAGAATAGGTCTTAGACTGAAGGCTTTTGTCTGACCTTTCGTTTGATATGGTTTAACTTTTCGTCTAGTTCAATTTTATCCATCTAACTAACAAAATCTTGGTTTAGTGTCTTCATGAAAGTTCTATATCTATACGTTCCCTTTTAAATCGTCAAGAATGACCTACATCTGATATCTATAGAAAAAGTTATGCCCGTTCGTTCGAGAATAGGTTTTAGACTGAAGCCTCCAATCTGACCTTTCGTCCGATATGGTTTAACTTTTCGTCTAGTTCAATTTTCTCCATCTAAATAAAAAAATCTCACTTTAGTGTCTTCATGAAAGTTGTAAATCTATAACTTCTCTTTTAAAACGTCAAGGATGACCTACATCCAATATCCATAAAAAATGTTATGCCCATTAGTTCGAGAATAAGTCTTAGACTGAAGCCTTCAATCTGACCTTTCGTCCGATATGGTTTAACTTTTCATCTAGTTCAATTTTCTCCATCTAAATAAAAAAATCTCACTTTAGTATCTTCATGAAAGTTGTAAACCTATACCTTCTCTTTTAAAACGTCAAGGATGACCTACATCCAATATCCGATGTCAATAGAAAAAATTATGCCCATTCGTTTGAGAATAGGTTTTAGATGGAAGCCTTTTGTCTGACCTTTCGTTTGATATGGTTTAACTTTTCGTCTAGTTCAATTTTCTCCATCTAACTAAAAAAATCTTGCTTCAGTTTCTTCATGAAAGTTGCATATCTATACGTTCTCGTGTAAACCGTCAAGAATGACCTACATATGATATCTATTGAAAATGATATCTATAGGAAAAGTTATGCCCGTTCGTTAAAGAATAGGTTTTAGTCTGAAGCCTTCAATCTGACCTTTCGTCCGATATGGTTTAACTTTTCGTCTAGTTCAATTTTCTCCATCTAAATAAAAAATCTCACTTTAGTGTCTTCATGAAAGTTGTAAATCTATACCTTCTCTTTTAAAACGTCAAGGATGACCTACATCCAATATCCATAAAAAATGTTATGCCCATTAGTTTGAGAATAGGTCTTAGACTGAAGCCTTTTGTCTAACCTTTCGTTTGATACGGTTTAACTTTTCGTCTATTTAAATTTTTCCCGTCTAACTAATAAAATCTTGCTTCAGTGTCTTCATGAAAGTTGTATATCTATACGTTCTCTTTTTCTCCATAAAAAATGACCTACATCTGATGTCAATATAAAAACTTATGCCCATTCGTTAGAGAATAGGTCTTAGATGGAAGCCTTTTTTCTGACCTTTCATTTGATATTGTTTAACTTTTGGTCCAGTTCAATTTTCTCCATCTAACTAACAAAATCTTGCTTCAGTGTCTTCATGAAAGTTGCATATCTATACGTTCTCGTGTAAACCGTCAAGAATGACCTATATCTGATATCTACAGAAAAAGTTATGCCCATTCGTTCGAGAATAGGTCTTAGACTGAAGCCTTTAATCTGACCTTTCGTCTGATATGGTTTAACTTTTCGTCTAGTTCAATTTTCTCCATCTAAATAAAAAAATCTCACTTTAGTGTCATCATGAAAGTTGTCTATCTATACCTTCTCTTTTAAACCGCCAAGGATGACCTACATCCGATATCCATAAAAACCGTTACGCCCATTAGTTCGAGAATAGGTCTTAGACTGAAGCCTTTTGTCTGACCTTTCGTTTGATATGGTTTAACTTTTCGTCTATTTAAATTTTCTCCATCTAACTAATAATGTCTTGCTTCAGTGTCTTCATGAAAGTTGTATATCTATACGTTCTCTTATAAGCCGTCAAGAATGACCTACATCTGATATCTATAGAAAAAGTTATGCCCATTCGTTCGAGAATAGGTCTTAGACTGAAGCCTTTAATTTGACCTTTCGTCTGATATGGTTTAACTTTCCGTCTAGTTCAAATTTCTCCATCTAAATAAAAAAATCTCACTTTAGTGTCTCCATGAAAGTTGTAAATCTATACCTTCTATTTTAAACCATCAACAATGACCTACATCCAATAACCATAAAAAACGTTATGCCCATTAGTTCGAGAATAGGTCTTAGACTGAAGCCTTTTGTCTGACCTTTCGTTTGATAAGGTTTAACTTTTCGTCTTGTTCAATTTTCTCCATCAAACTAAAAAAATCTTGCTTTAGTGTCTTCTTGAAAGTTGTATATCTATACCTTCTCTTTTAAACCGTTAAGGATGACCTACATCCAATATCCATAAAAACCGTTATGCCCAATAGTTCGAGAATAGGTCTTCGACTGAAGCCTTTTGTCTGACCTTTCGTCTGATATGGTTTAACTTTTCGTCTATTTAAATTTTCTCCATCTAACTAATAAATTCTTGCTTCAGTGTCTTAATGAAAGTTGTATATCTATACGTTCTCTTTTGAACCATCAAGAATGACCTACATCCGATGTCAATAGAAAAGTTATGGCCATTCGCTCGAGAATAGGTCTTAGGCGAAGGCTTTTGTCCGACCTTCGTTTGATATGGTCTAACTTTTCGTCTAGTTCAATTTACTCCATCTAACTTAAAAATCTTGCTTTAGAGTCTTCATGAAAGTTGTATATCTTTACGTTCTCTTGTAAACCGTCAAGAATGACCTGCATCTGATATCTATAGAAAAAGTTATGCCCATTCATTCGAGAATAGGTCTTAGACAAAAGCCTTTAATCTGACCTTTCATCTGATATGGTTTAACTTTTCGTCTAGTTCAATTTTCTCCATCTAAATAACAAAATCTCACTTTAGTGTCTTCATGAAAGTTGTATACCTATACCTTCTCTTTTAAACCGTCAAGGATTAACTACATCCAATATCCATAAAAACCGTTATGCCCATTTGTTTGAGAATAGGTCTTAGACTGAAGCCTTTTGTTTGACCTTTCGTTTGATATGGTTTAACTTTTCGTCTATTTAAATTTTCTCCATATAACTAATAAAATCTTGCTTGGTGTCTTCATAAAGTTGTATATCTATACATTTTCTTTTGAACCATCAAGAATGACCTACATCTGATGTCAATAGAAAAAGTTATGCCCATTCGTTCGAAAATAGGTCTTAGACTGAAGGCTTTTGTCTGACCTTTCGTTTGATATAGTTTAACTTTTCGTATAGTTCAATTTTCTCCATCTAACTAACAAAATCTTGCTTCAGTGTCTTCATGAAAGTTTTATATCTATACATTCTCTTGTAAACCGTCAAGAATGACCTACATCTGATTTCTATAGAAAAAGTTATGCCCACTCGTTCTAGAATAGGTCTTAGACTGAAGCCTTCAATCTGACCTTTCGTTTGATATGGTTTAACTTTTCGTCCAGCTCAATTTTCTCCATCTAAATAACAAAATCTCACTTTAGTGACTTCATGAAAGTTGTATATCTACACCTTCTCTTTTAAATCATCAAGGATGACCTACATCCAATAACCATAAAAAACGTTATGCCCATTAGTTCAAGAATAGGTCTTAGAATGAAGCCTTTTGTCTGACCTTTCGTTTGATGTGGTTTAACTTTTCGTCTTGTTCAATTTTCTCCATCTAACTAACAAAATCTTGTTTAGTGTCTTCATGAAAGTTGTATATCTATACGTTGTCTTTTAAATCATCAAGAATGGCCTACATCTGATATCTATAGAAAAAGTTATGCCCATTCGTTCGAGAATAGGTATTAGACAGAAGCCTTCAATCTGACCTTTCATCTGATATGGTTTAACTTTTCGTCTAGTTCAAATTTCTCTATCTAAATAACAAAATCTCACTTTAGTGTCTTCATGAAAGTTGTATATCTATACCTTCTCTTTTAAACCGTCAAGGATGACCTACATCCAATATCCATAAAAACCGTTATGCCCATTAGTTCGAGAATAGGTCTTAGACTGAAGCCTTTTGTCTGACCTTTCGTTTGATACGGTTTAACTTTTTGTCTATTTAAATTTTTCCCATCTAACTAATAAAATCTTGCTACAGTGTCTTCATGAAAGTTGTATATCTATACGTTCTCTTTTTCTCCATCAGAAATGACCTACATCCGATGTCAATAGAAAAAGTTATGCCCATTCGTTTGAGAATAGGTTTTAGACGGAAGCCTTTTGTCTGACCTTTCGTTTGATATGGTTTAACTTTTAGCCTAGTTCAATTTTATCCATCTAACTAACAAAATCTTGCTTCAGTGCCTTCATGAAAGTTGCATATCTATACGTTCTCGTGTAAACCGTCAAGAATGACCTACATCTGATATCTATAGAAAATGATATCTATAGGAAAAGTTATGCCTGTTCGTTCGAGAATAGGTTTTAGACTGAGGCCTTCAATCTGACCTTTCGTCTGATATGGTTTAACTTTTTGTCTAGTTCAATTTTCTCCATCTAAATAAAAAAATATCACTTTAGTGTCTTCATGAAAGTTGTAAATCTATACCTTCTCTTTTAAAACGTCAAGCATGACCTACATCCAATATCCATCAAAAATGTTATGCCCATTAGTTCGAGAATAGGTCTTAGACTGAAGCCTTTTGTCTGACCTTTCGTTTGATACGGTTTAACTTTTCGTCTATTTAAATTTTTCCCGTGTAACTAATAAAATCTTGCTTCAGTGTCTTCATAAAAGTTGTATATCTATACGTTCTCTTTTTCTCCATCAAAAATGACCTACATCCGATGACAATAGAAAAAGTTATGCCCATTCGTTTGAGAATAGGTCTTAGACGGAAGCCTTTTGTCTGACCTTTCGTTTGATATGGTTTAACTTTTCGTCTAGTTCAATTTTCTCCATCTAACTAACAAAATCTTGCTTCAGTGTCTTCATGAAAGTTGCATATCTATACGTTCTCGTGTAAACCATCAAGAATGTCCTACATCTGATATCTATAGAAAAAGTTATGCCCATTCGTTCGAGAATAGGTCTTAGACTGAAGCCTTTAATCTGACCTTTCGTCTGATATGGTTTAACTTTTCGTCTAGTTCAATTTTCTCCATCTAAATAACAAAATCTCACTTTAGTGTCATCATGAAAGTTGTATATCTATACCTTCTCTTTTAAACCGTCAAGGATGACCTACATCCGATATCCATAAAAATCGTTACGCCCATTAGTTCGAGAATAGGTCTTAGACTGAAGCCTTTTGTCTGACCTTTCGTTTGATATGGTTTAACTTTTCGTCTATTTAAATTTTCTCCTTCTAACTAATAAAGTCTTGCTTCAATGTCTTAATGAAAGTTGTATATCTATACTTTCTCTTTTAACCCGTCAAGGATGACCTACATCCAATATCCATAAAAAATGTTATGCCCATTTGTTCGAGAATAGGTCATAGACTGAAGGCTTTTGTCTGACCTTTCGTTTGATATGGTTTAACTTTTTGTCTAGTTCAATTTTCTCCCTCTGACTAACAAAATCTTGTTTCAGTGTCTTCATGAAAGTTGTATATCTATACGTTTTCTTATAAACCGTCAAGAATGACCTACATCTGATATCTATAGAAAAAGTTATGCCCATTCGTTCGAGAATAGGTCTTAGACTGAAGCCTTTAATTTGACCTTTCGTCTGATATGGTTTAACTTTTCGTCTATTTAAATTTTCTCCATCTAACTAATAAATTCTTGCTTCAGTGTCTTAATGAAAGTTGTATATCTATACGTTCTCTTTTGAACCATCAAGAATGACCTACATCCGATGTCAATAGAAAAAGTTATGGCCATTCGTTCGAGAATAGGTCTTAGACTGAAGGCTTTTGTCTGACCTTTCGTTTGATATGGTTTAACTTTTCGTCTAGTTCAATTTACTCCATCTAACTTAAAAAATCTTGCTTTAGAGTCTTCATGAAAGTTGTATATCTTTACGTTCTCTTGTAAACCGTCAAGAATGACTCGCATCGATATCTATAGAAAAAGTTATGCCCATTCATTCGAGAATAGGTCTTAGACAAAAGCCTTTAATCTGACCTTTCATCTGATATGGTTTAACTTTTCGTCTAGTTCAATTTTCTCCATCTAAATAACAAAATCTCACTTTAGTGTCTTCATGAAAGTTGTATACCTATACCTTCTCTTTTAAACCGTCAAGGATTAACTACATCCAATATCCATAAAAACCGTTATGCCCATTTGTTTGAGAATAGGTCTTAGACTGAAGCCTTTTGTTTGACCTTTCGTTTGATATGGTTTAACTTTTCGTCTATTTAAATTTTCTCCATATAACTAATAAAATCTTGCTTCAGTGTCTTCATAAAAGTTGTATATCTATACATTTTCTTTTGAACCATCAAGAATGACCTACATCTGATGTCAATAGAAAAAGTTATGCCCATTCGTTCGAAAATAGGTCTTAGACTGAAGGCTTTTGTCTGACCTTTCGTTTGATATAGTTTAACTTTTCGTATAGTTCAATTTTCTCCATCTAACTAACAAAATCTTGTTTCAGTGTCTTCATGAAAGTTTTATATCTATACATTCTCTTGTAAACCGTCAAGAATGACCTACATCTGATTTCTATAGAAAAAGTTATGCCCACTCGTTCTAGAATAGGTCTTAGATGAAGCCTTCAATCGACCTTTCGTTTGATATGGTTTAACTTTTCGCCCAAATTTCAATTTTCTCCATCTAAATAACAAAATCTCACTTTAGTGACTTCATGAAAGTTGTATATCTACACCTTCTCTTTTAAATCATCAAGGATGACCTACATCCAATAACCATAAAAAACGTTATGCCCATTAGTTCAAGAATAGGTCTTAGAATGAAGCCTTTTGTCTGACCTTTCGTTTGATGTGGTTTAACTTTTCGTCTTGTTCAATTTTCTCCATCTAACTAACAAAATCTTGTTTAGTGTCTTCATGAAAGTTGTATATCTATACGTTGTCTTTTAAATCATCAAGAATGGCCTACATCTGATATCTATAGAAAAAGTTATGCCCATTCGTTCGAGAATAGGTATTAGACAGAAGCCTTCAATCTGACCTTTCATCTGATATGGTTTAACTTTTCGTCTAGTTCAAATTTCTCTATCTAAATAACAAAATCTCACTTTAGTGTCTTCATGAAAGTTGTATATCTATACCTTCTCTTTTAAACCGTCAAGGATGACCTACATCCAATATCCATAAAAACCGTTATGCCCATTAGTTCGAGAATAGGTCTTAGACTGAAGCCTTTTGTCTGACCTTTCGTTTGATACGGTTTAACTTTTTGTCTATTTAAATTTTTCCCATCTAACTAATAAAATCTTGCTACAGTGTCTTCATGAAAGTTGTATATCTATACGTTCTCTTTTTCTCCATCAGAAATGACCTACATCCGATGTCAATAGAAAAAGTTATGCCCATTCGTTTGAGAATAGGTTTTAGACGGAAGCCTTTTGTCTGACCTTTCGTTTGATATGGTTTAACTTTTAGCCTAGTTCAATTTTATCCATCTAACTAACAAAATCTTGCTTCAGTGCCTTCATGAAAGTTGCATATCTATACGTTCTCGTGTAAACCGTCAAGAATGACCTACATCTGATATCTATAGAAAATGATATCTATAGGAAAAGTTATGCCTGTTCGTTCGAGAATAGGTTTTAGACTGAGGCCTTTAATTTGACCTTTCGTCTGATATGGTTTAACTTTCCGTCTAGTTCAAATTTCTCCATCTAAATAAAAAAATCTCACTTTAGTGTCTCCATGATAGTTGTAAATCTATACCTTCTATTTTAAACCATCAACAATGACCTACATCCAATAACCATAAAAAATGTTATGCCCATTAGTTCGAGAATAGGTCTTAGACTGAAGCCTTTTGTCTGACCTTTCGTTTGATAAGGTTTAACTTTTCGTCTTGTTCAATTTTCTCCATCAAACTAAAAAAATCTTGCTTTAGTGTCTTCTTGAAAGTTGTATATCTATACCTTCTCTTTTAAACCGTTAAGGATGACCTACATCCAATATCCATAAAAACCGTTATGCCCAATAGTTCGAGAATAGGTCTTCGACTGAAGCCTTTTGTCTGACCTTTCGTCTGATATGGTTTAACTTTTCGTCTATTTAAATTTTCTCCATCTAACTAATAAATTCTTGCTTCAGTGTCTTAATGAAAGTTGTATATCTATACGTTCTCTTTTGAACCATCAAGAATGACCTACATCCGATGTCAATAGAAAAAGTTATGGCCATTCGTTCGAGAATAGGTCTTAGACTGAAGGCTTTTGTCTGACCTTTCGTTTGATATGGTTTAACTTTTCGTCTAGTTCAATTTACTCCATCTAACTTAAAAAATCTTGCTTTAGAGTCTTCATGAAAGTTGTATATCTTTACGTTCTCTTGTAAACCGTCAAGAATGACCTGCATCTGATATCTATAGAAAAAGTTATGCCCATTCATTCGAGAATAGGTCTTAGACAAAAGCCTTTAATCTGACCTTTCATCTGATATGGTTTAACTTTTCGTCTAGTTCAATTTTCTCCATCTAAATAACAAAATCTCACTTTAGTGTCTTCATGAAAGTTGTATACCTATACCTTCTCTTTTAAACCGTCAAGGATTAACTACATCCAATATCCATAAAAACCGTTATGCCCATTTGTTTGAGAATAGGTCTTAGACTGAAGCCTTTTGTTTGACCTTTCGTTTGATATGGTTTAACTTTAGTCTATTTAAATTTTCTCCATATAACTAATAAAATCTTGCTTGATGTCTTCATAAAAGTTGTATATCTATACATTTTCTTTTGAACCATCAAGAATGACCTACATCGATGTCAATAGAAAAGTTATGCCCATTCGCTCGAAAATAGGTCTTAGATCAAGGCTTTTGTCCGACCTTTCGTTTGATATAGTTTAACTTTTCAGATAGTTCAATTTTCTCCATCTAACTAACAAAATCTTGCTTGGTGTCTTCATGAAAGTTTTATATCTATACATTCTCTTGTAAACCGTCAAGAATGACCTACATCTGATTTCTATAGAAAAGTTATGCCCACTGTTCTAGAATAGGTCTTAGATCAAGCCTTCAATCGACCTTTCGCTTGATATGGTTTAACTTTTCGTCCAGCTCAATTTTCTCCATCTAAATAACAAAATCTCACTTTAGTGACTTCATGAAAGTTGTATATCTACACCTTCTCTTTTAAATCATCAAGGATGACCTACATCCAATAACCATAAAAAACGTTATGCCCATTAGTTCAAGAATAGGTCTTAGAATGAAGCCTTTTGTCTGACCTTTCGTTTGATGTGGTTTAACTTTTCGTCTTGTTCAATTTTCTCCATCTAACTAACAAAATCTTGTTTAGTGTCTTCATGAAAGTTGTATATCTATACGTTGTCTTTTAAATCATCAAGAATGGCCTACATCTTATATCTATAGAAAAAGTTATGCCCATTCGTTCGAGAATAGGTATTAGACAGAAGCCTTCAATCTGACCTTTCATCTGATATGGTTTAACTTTTCGTCTAGTTCAAATTTCTCTATCTAAATAACAAAATCTCACTTTAGTGTCTTCATGAAAGTTGTATATCTATACCTTCTCTTTTAAACCGTCAAGGATGACCTACATCCAATATCCATAAAAACCGTTATGCCCATTAGTTCGAGAATAGGTCTTAGACTGAAGCCTTTTGTCCGACCTTTTCGCTTGATACGGTTTAACTTTTTGTCTATTTAAATTTTCCCATCTAACTAATAAAATCTTGCTATGTTGTCTTCATGAAAGTTGTATATCTATATCGTTCTCTTTTCTCCATCGAAATGACCTACATCCGATGTCAATAGAAAAGTTATGCCCATTCGTTTGAGAATAGGTTTTAGACGGAAGCCTTTTGTCTGACCTTTCGTTTGATATGGTTTAACTTTTAGCCTAGTTCAATTTTATCCATCTAACTAACAAAATCTTGCTTCAGTGCCTTCATGAAAGTTGCATATCTATACGTTCTCGTGTAAACCGTCAAGAATGACCTACATCTGATATCTATAGAAAATGATATCTATAGGAAAAGTTATGCCTGTTCGTTCGAGAATAGGTTTGAGACTGAGGCCTTCAATCGACCTTTAAATCGATATGGTTTAACTTTTTGTCTAGTTCAATTTTCTCCATCTAAATAAAAAAATATCACTTTAGTGTCTTCATGAAAGTTGTAAATCTATACCTTCTCTTTTAAAACGTCAAGCATGACCTACATCCAATATCCATCAAAAATGTTATGCCCATTAGTTCGAGAATAGGTCTTAGACTGAAGCCTTTTGTCTGACCTTTCGTTTGATACGGTTTAACTTTTCGTCTATTTAAATTTTTCCCGTGTAACTAATAAAATCTTGCTTCAGTGTCTTCATAAAAGTTGTATATCTATACGTTCTCTTTTTCTCCATCAAAAATGACCTACATCCGATGACAATAGAAAAAGTTATGCCCATTCGTTTGAGAATAGGTCTTAGACGGAAGCCTTTTGTCTGACCTTTCGTTTGATATGGTTTAACTTTTCGTCTATTTAAATTTTTCCCGTGTAACTAATAAAATCTTGCTTCAGTGTCTTCATAAAAGTTGTATATCTATACGTTCTCTTTTTCTCCATCAAAAATGACCTACATCCGATGACAATAGAAAAAGTTATGCCCATTCGTTTGAGAATAGGTCTTAGACGGAAGCCTTTTGTCTGACCTTTCGTTTGATATGGTTTAACTTTTCGTCTAGTTCAATTTTCTCCATCTAACTAACAAAATCTTGCTTCAGTGTCTTCATGAAAGTTGCATATCTATACGTTCTCGTGTAAACCATCAAGAATGTCCTACATCTGATATCTATAGAAAAAGTTATGCCCATTCGTTCGAGAATAGGTCTTAGACTGAAGCCTTTAATCTGACCTTTCGTCTGATATGGTTTAACTTTTCGTCTAGTTCAATTTTCTCCATCTAAATAACAAAATCTCACTTTAGTGTCATCATGAAAGTTGTATATCTATACCTTCTCTTTTAAACCGTCAAGGATGACCTACATCCGATATCCATAAAAATCGTTACGCCCATTAGTTCGAGAATAGGTCTTAGACTGAAGCCTTTTGTCTGACCTTTCGTTTGATATGGTTTAACTTTTCGTCTATTTAAATTTTCTCCTTCTAACTAATAAAGTCTTGCTTCAATGTCTTAATGAAAGTTGTATATCTATACCTTCTCTTTTAACCCGTCAAGGATGACCTACATCCAATATCCATAAAAAATGTTATGCCCATTTGTTCGAGAATAGGTCATAGACTGAAGGCTTTTGTCTGACCTTTCGTTTGATATGGTTTAACTTTTTGTCTAGTTCAATTTTTTCCCTCTGACTAACAAAATCTTGCTTCAGTGTCTTCATGAAAGTTGTATATCTATACGTTCTCTTATAAACCGTCAAGAATGACCTACATCTGATATCTATAGAAAAAGTTATGCCCATTCGTTCGAGAATAGGTCTTAGACTGAAGCCTTTAATTTGACCTTTCGTCTGATATGGTTTAACTTTTCGTCTAGTTCAAATTTCTCCATCTAAATAAAAAAATCTCACTTTAGTGTCTTCATGAAAGTTGTAAATCTATACCTTCTCTTTTAAACCATCAACGATGACCTACATCCAATAACCATAAAAAAACGTTATGCCCATTAGTTCGAGAATAGGTCTTAGAATGAAGCCTTTTGTCTGACCTTTCGTTTGATGTGGTTTAACTTTTCGTCTTGTTCAATTTTCTCCATCTAACTAACAAAATCTTGTTTAGTGTCTTCATGAAAGTTGTATATCTATACGTTGTCTTTTAAATCATCAAGAATGGCCTACATCTGATATCTATAGAAAAAGTTATGCCCATTCGTTCGAGAATAGGTCTTAGACAGAAGCCTTCAATCTGACCTTTCATCTGATATGGTTTAACTTTTCGTCTAGTTCAAATTTCTCTATCTAAATAACAAAATCTCACTTTAGTGTCTTCATGAAAGTTGTATATCTATACCTTCTCTTTTAAACCGTCAAGGATGACCTACATCCAATATCCGTAAAAACCGTTATGCCCATTAGTTCGAGAATAGGTCTTAGACTGAAGCCTTTTGTCTGACCTTTCGTTTGATATGGTTTAACTTTTTGTCTATTTAAATTTTTCCCATCTAACTAATAAAATCTTGCTTCAGTGTCTTCAAGAAAGTTGTATATCTATACGTTCTCTTTTTCTCCATCAGAAATGACCTACATCCGATGTCAATAGAAAAAGTTATGCCCATTCGTTTGAGAATAGGTTTTAGACGGAAGCCTTTTGTCTGACCTTTCGTTTGATATGGTTTAACTTTTCGCCTAGTTCAATTTTCTCCATCTAACTAACAAAATCTTGCTTCAGTGTCTTCATGAAAGTTGCATATCTATACGTTCTCGTGTAAACCGTCAAGAATGACCTACATCTGATATCTATAGAAAATGATATCTATAGGAAAAGTTATGCCCGTTCGTTCGAGAATAGGTTTTAGACTGAGGCCTTCAATCTGACCTTTCGTCTGATATGGTTTAACTTTTTGTCTAGTTCAATTTTCTCCATCTAAATAAAAAAATCTCACTTTAGTGTCTTCATGAAAGTTGTAAATCTATACCTTCTCTTTTAAAACGTCAAGGATTACCTACATCCAATATCCATCAAAAATGTTATGCCCATTAGTTCGAGAATAGGTCTTAGACTGAAGCCTTTTGTCTGACCTTTCGTTTGATACGGTTTAACTTTTCGTCTATTTAAATTTTTCCCGTGTAACTAATAAAATCTTGCTTCAGTGTCTTCATAAAAGTTGTATATCTATACGTTCTCTTTTTCTCCATCAAAAATGACCTACATCCGATGACAATAGAAAAAGTTATGCCCATTCGTTTGAGAATAGGTCTTAGACGGAAACCTTTTGTCTGTCCTTTCGTTTAATATGGTTTAACTTTTCGTCTAGTTCAATTTTCTCCTTCTAACTAACAAAATCTTGCTTCAGTGTCTTCATGAAAGTTGCATATCTATACGTTCTCGTGCAAACTGTCAAGAATGACCTACATCTGATATCTATAGAAAAAGTTATGCCCATTTCCTTCGAGAATAGGTCTTAGACTGAAGCCTTTAATCTGACCTTTCGTCTGATATGGTTTAACTTTTCGTCTAGTTCAATTTTCTCCATCTAAATAACAAAATCTCACTTTAGTGTCATCATGAAAGTTGTATATCTATACCTTCTCTTTTAAACCATCAAGGATGACCTACATCCGATATCCATAAAAACCGTTACGCCCATTAGTTCGAGAATAGGTCTTAGACTGAAGCCTTTTGTCTGACCTTTCGTTTGATATGGTTTAACTTTTCGTCTATTTAAATTTTCTCCATCTAACTAATAAAGTCTTGCTTCAATGTCTTAATGAAAGTTGTATATCTATACCTTCTCTTTTAACCCGTCAAGGATGACCTACGTCCAATATCCATAAAAAATGTTATGCCCATTTGTTCGAGAATAGGTCATAGACTGAAGGCTTTTGTCTGACCTTTCGTTTGATATGGTTTAACTTTTCGTCTAGTTCAATTTTCTCCCTCTAACTAACAAAATCTTGCTTCAGTGTCTTCATGAAAGTTGTATATCTATACGTTCTCTTATAAACCGTCAAGAATGACCTACATCTGATATCTATAGAAAAAGTTATGCCCATTCGTTCGAGAATAGGTCTTAGACTGAAGCCTTTAATTTGACCTTTCGTCTGATATGGTTTAACTTTTCGTCTAGTTCAAATTTCTCCATCTAAATAAAAAAATCTCACTTTAGTGTCTTCATGAAAGTTGTAAATCTATACCTTCTCTTTTAAACCATCAACGATGACCTACATCCAATAACCATAAAAAAACGTTATGCCCATTAGTTCGAGAATAGGTCTTAGACTGAAGCCTTTTGTCTGACCTTTCGTTTGATATGGTTTAACTTTCCGTCTATTTAAATTTTCTCCATCTAACTAACAATTTCTTGCTTCAGTGTCTTAATGAAAGTTGTATATCTATACGTTCTCTTTTGAACCATCAAGAATGACCTACATCCGATGTCAATAGAAAATGTTATGCCCTTTCGTTCGAGAATAGGTCTTAGACTGAAGGCTTTTGTCTGACCTTTCGTTTGATATGGTTTAACTTTTCGTCTAGTTCAATTTACTCCATCTAACTAAAAAAATCTTGCTTTAGAGTCTTCATGAAAGTTGTATATCTTTACGTTCTCTTGTAAACCGTCACGAATGACCTACATCTGATATCTATAGAAAAAGTTATGCCCATTCATTAGAGAATAGGTCTTAGACTGAAGCCTTTAATCTGACCTTTCATCTGATATGGTTTAACTTTTCGTCTAGTTCAATTTTCTCCATCTAAATGACAAAATCTCACTTTAGTGTCTTCATGAAAGTTGTATACCTATACCTTCTCTTTTAAACCGTCAAGGATGAACTACATCCAATATCCATAAAAACCGTTATGCCCATTAGTTCGAGAAAAGGTCTTAGACTGAAACCTTTTGTTTGACCTTTCGTTTGATATGGTTTAACTTTTCGTCTATTTAAATTTTCTCCATATAACTAATAAAATCTTGCTTCAGTGTCTTCATAAAAGTTGTATATCTATGCGTTCTCTTTTTAACCATTAAGAATGACCTACATCCGATGTCAATAGAAAATGTCACGCCCATTCGTTCAAAAATAGGTCTTAGACTGAAGGCTTTAGGCAGACCTTTCGTTTGATATGGTTTAACTTTTCATCTAGTTCAATTTTCTCCATCTAACTAACAAAATCTTGCTTCAGTGTCTTCATGAAAGTTGTATATCTATACGTTCTCTTGTAAACCGTCAAGAATGACCTACATCTGATATCTATAGAAAAATTTATTCCCATTCATTCGAGAATAGGTCTTAGACTGAAGCCTTTTGTCTGACCTTTCGTCTGATATGGTTTAACTTTTTTTCTAATTCAATCTTCTCCATCTAAAAAAGAAAATATAGCTTCAGTGTCTTCATGAAAGTTGTATATCTATAAGTTCTCTTTTAAACCGTCAAGAATGACCTACATCCAATAACCATAAAAAACGTTATGCCCATTAGTTCGAGAATAGGTCTTAGAATGAAGCCTTTTGTCTGACCTTTCGTTTGATGTGGTTTAACTTTTCTTCTTGTTCAATTTTCTCCATCTAACTAACAAAATCTTGTTTAGTGTCTTCATGAAAGTTGTATATCTATACGTTGTCTTTTAAATCATCTAGAATGGCCTACATCTGATATCAATAGAAAAAGTTATGCCCATTCGTTCGAGAATAGGTCTTAGACTGAAGCCTTCAATCTGACCTTTCGTCTGATATGGTTTAACTTTTCGTCTAGGTCAATTTTCTCCATCTAAATAACAAAATCTCACTTTAGTGTCTTCATGAAAGTTGTATATCTATACCTTCTCTTTTAAACCATCAAGGATGACCTACATCCAATAACCATAAAAAATGTTATGCCCATTAGTTCGAGAATAGGCCTTAGACTGAAGCCTTTTGTCTGACCTTTCGTTTGATATGGTTTAACTTTTTGTCTTGTTCAATTTTCTCCATTTAACTAACAAAATCTTGTTTAGTGTCTTCATGAAAGTTGTATATCTATACGTTCTCTTTTAAATCGTCAAGAATGGCCTACATATGATATCTATAGAAAAAGTTATTCCCGCTCGTTCGAGAATAGGTCTTAGACTGAAGCCTTCAATCTGACCTGTCGTTTGATATGGTTTAACTTTTCTTCTAGTTCATATTTCTCCATCTAAATAACAAAATTTCACTTTAGTGTCTTCATGAAAGTTGTATATCTATACCTTCTCTTTTAAACCGTCAAGGATGACCTACATCCAATATCCATAAAAACCGTTATGCCCATTAGTTCGAGAATAGGTCTTATACTGAAGCCTTTTGTCTGACCTTTCGTTTGATATGGTTTAACTTTTCGTCTAGTTCAATTTACTCCATCTAACTAACAAAATCTTGCTTTAGAGTCTTCATGAAAGTTGTATATCTTTACGTTCTCTTGTAAACTGCCAAGAATGACCTACATCTTATATCTATAGAAAAAGTTATGCCCATTCGTTTGAGAATAGGTCTTAGACTGAAGCCTTTAATCTGACCTTTCATCTGATATGGTTTAACTTTTCGTCTCGTTCAATTTTCTCCATCCAAATAACAAAATCTCTATTTAGTGTCTTCATGAAAGTTGTATATCTATACCTTCTCTTTAAAACCATTAAGGATGACCTACATCCTATATCCATAAAAACCGTTATGCCCATTAGTTCGAGAATAGGTCTTAGACAGAAGCCTTTTGTCTGACCTTTCGTTTGATATGGTTTAACTTTTCGTCTATTTAAATTTTCTCCATCTAACTAATAAAGTCTTGCTTCAGTGTCTTAATGAAAGTTGTATATCTATACGTTCTCTGTTGAACCATCAAGAATGACCTACATCCGATGTCAATAGAAAAAGTTATGCCCATTCGTTCGAGAATAGGTCTTAGACTGAAGGCTTTTGTCTGACCTTTCATTTGATATGGTTTAACTTTTTTTCTAGTTTAATTTACTCCATCAAACTAAAAAAATCTTGCTTTAGAGTCTTCATGAAAGTTGTATATCTTTACGTTCTCTTGTAAACCGTCAAGAATGACCTACATCTGATATCTATAGAAAAAGTTATGCCCATTCGTTCAAGAATAGGTCTTAGACTGAAGCCTTTAATCTGACCTTTCATCTGATATGGTTTAACTTTTCGCCTAGTTCAGTTTTCTCCATCTAAATAACAAAATCTCACTTTAGTGTCTTCATGAAAGTTGTATATCTATACCTTCTCTTTTAAACCGTCAAGGATGAACTACATCCAATATCCATAAAAACCATTATGCCCATTAGTTCGAGAATAGGTCTTAGAATGAAGCCTTTTGTCTGACCTTTCGTTTCATATGGTTTAACTTTTCGTCTATTTAAATTTTCTCCATCTAACTAATAAAGTCTTGCTTCAGTGTCTTAGTGAAAGTTGTATATCTATACCTTCTCTTTTAAACCGTCAAGGATGACCTACATCCAATATCCATAAAAAATGTTATGCCCATTTGTTCGAGAATAGGTCTTAGACTGAAGGCTTTTGTCTGACCTTTCGTTTGATATGGTTTAACTTTTCGTCTAGTTCAATTTTCTCCATCTAACTAACAAAATCTTGCTTCAGTGTCTTCATGAAAGTTGTATATTTATAAGTTCTCTTTTAAACCGTCAAGAATGACCTACATCCAATAACCATAAAAAACGTTATGCCCATTAGTTCGAGAATAGGTCTTAGAATGAAGCCTTTTGTCTGACCTTTCGTTTGATGTGGTTTAACTTTTCGTCTTGTTCAATTTTCTCCATCTAACTAACAAAATCTTGTTTAGTGTCTTCATGAAAGTTGTATATCTATACGTTGTCTTTTAAATCATCTAGAATGGCCTACATCTGATATCAATAGAAAAAGTTATGCCCATTCGCTCGAGAATAGGTCTTAGATCAAGCCTTCAATCGACCTTTAAATCGATATGGTTTAACTTTTCGTCAGGTCAATTTTCTCCATCTAAATAACAAAATCTCACTTTAGTGTCTTCATGAAAGTTGTATATCTATACCTTCTCTTTTAAACCATCAAGGATGACCTACATCCAATAACCATAAAAAATGTTATGCCCATTAGTTCGAGAATAGGCCTTAGACTGAAGCCTTTTGTCTGACCTTTCGTTTGATATGGTTTAACTTTTGTCTTGTTCAATTTTCTCCATCTAACTAACAAAATCTTGTTTAGTGTCTTCATGAAAGTTGTATATCTATCGTTCTCTTTTAAATCGTCAAGAATGGCCTACATATGATATCTATAGAAAAGTTATTCCATTCGTTCGAGAATAGGTCTTAGGCGAAGCCTTCAATCGACACGCTCGTTTGATATGGTTTAACTTTTCTTCTAGTTCATATTTCTCCATCTAAATAACAAAATTTCACTTTAGTGTTTTCATGAAAGTTGTATATCTATACCTTCTCTTTTAAACCGTCAAGGATGACCTACATCCAATTTCCATAAAACCGTTATGCCCATTATTTGAGAATAGGTCTTAGATCAAGCTTTTTGTCCGACCTTTCGTTTGATATGGTTTAACTTTTCGTCTAGTTCAATTTACTCCATCTAACTAAGAAAATCTTGCTTTAGAGTCTTCATGAAAGTTGTATATCGTTACGTTCTCTTGTAAACTGTCAAGAATGACCTACATCTTCTATCTATAGAAAAAGTTATGCCCATTCGTTCGAGAATAGGTCTTAGACTGAAGCCTTTAATCTGACCTTTCATCTGATATGGTTTAACTTTTCGTCTAGTTCAATTTTCTCCATCTAAATAACAAAATCTCTCTTTAGTGTCTTCATGAAAGTTGTATATCTATACCTTCTCTTTTAAACCATCAAGGATGACCTACATCCAATATCCACAAAAACCGTTATGCCCATTAGTTCGAGAATAGGTCTTAGACTGAAGCCTTTTGTCTGACCTTTCGTTTGATATGGTTTAACTTTTTGTCTATTTAAATTTTCTCAATCTAACTAATAAAGTCTTGCTTGATGTCTTAATGAAAGTTGTATATCTATCGTTCTCTTTTGAACCATCAAGAATGACCTACATCCGATGTCAATAGAAAAGTTATGCCCATTCGCTCGAGAATAGGTCTTAGATCAAGGCTTTTGTCGACCTTTCATTTGATATGGTTTAACTTTTCGTCTAGTTCAATTTACTCCATCAAACTAAAAAATCTTGCTTTAGAGTCTTCATGAAAGTTGTATATCTTTCGTTCTCTTGTAAACCGTCAAGAATGACCTACATCTGATATCTATAGAAAAGTTAAGCCCATTAGCTCGAGAATAGGTCTTAGACTGAAGCCTTTAATCTAACCTTTCATCTGATATGGTTTAACTTTTCGTCTAGTTCAGTTTTCTCCATCTAAATAACAAAATCTCACTTTAGTGTCTTCATGAAAGTTGTATATCTATACCTTCTCTTTTAAACCGTCAAGGATGAACTACATCCAATATCCATAAAAACCGTTATGCCCATTAGTTCGAGAATAGGTCTTAGACTGAAGCCTTTTGTCTGACCTTTCGTTTCATATCGTTTAACTTTTCGTCTATTTAAATTTTCTCCGTCTAACTAATAAAGTCTTTCTTCAGTGTCTTCATGAAAGTTGTGTATCTATACCTTCTCTTTTAAACCGTCAAGGATGACCTACATCCAATATCCATAAAAAATGTTATGCCCATTTGTTCGAGAATAGGTCTTAGACTGAAGCCTTTTGTCTGACCTTTCGTTTCATATGGTTTAACTTTTCATCTATTTAAATTTTCTCCATCTAACTAATAAAGTCTTGTTTCAGTGACTTAATGAAAGTTGTATATCTATACCTTATCTTTTAAACCGTCAAGGATGACCTACATCCAATATCCATAAAAAATGTTATGCCCATTTGTTCGAGAATAGGTCTTAGGCTGAAGGCTTTTGTCTGACCTTTCGTTTGATATGGTTTAACTTTTCGTCTAGTTCAATTTTCTCCATCTAACTAAAAAATCTTACTTCAGTGTCTTCATCAAAGTTGTATATCTATCGTTCTCTTTAAACCGTCAAGGATGACTTACATCCAATATCCATAAAACCGTTATGCCCATTAGTTCGAGAATAGCTCTTAGACTGAAGCCTTTTGTTCGCCTTTTCGTTTGATATGGTTTAACTTTTCATCTATTTAAATTTTTCCATATAACTAATAAAATCTTGCTTCAAAGGTCATCATGAAAGTTGTATATCTATCGCTCTCTTTTGAACCATCAAGAATGACCTACATTCGATGTCAATAGAAAAGTTATGCCCATTCGCTCGAGAATAGGTCTTAGATCAAGCCTTCAATCGACCTTTAAATGCGATATGGTTTAACTTTTCGCTCAGGTCAATTTTCTCCATCTAACTAATAAAGTCTTGCTTGATGTCTTAATGAAAGTTGTATATGAATACCTTCTCTTTTAAACCGTCAAGGATGACCTACATCCAATATCCATAAAAAATGTTATGCCCATTTGTTCGAGAATAGGTCTTAGACTGAAGGCTTTTGTCTGACCTTTCGTTTGATATGGTTTAACTTTTCGTCTAGTTCAATTTTCTCCATCTAACTAACAAAATCTTGCTTCAGTGTCTTCATGAAAGTTGTATATCTATAAGTTCTCTTTTAAACCGTCAAGAATGACCTACATCCAATAACCATAAAAAACGTTATGCCCATTAGTTCGAGAATAGGTCTTAGAATGAAGCCTTTTGTCTGACCTTTCGTTTGATGTGGTTTAACTTTTCGCCTTGTTCAATTTCTCCATCTAACTAACAAAATCTTGTTTAGTGTCTTCATGAAAGTTGTATATCTATACGTTGTCTTTAAATCATCTAGAATGGCCTACATCTGATATCAATAGAAAAGTTATGCCCATTCGCTCGAGAATAGGTCTTAGATCAAGCCTTCAATCGACCTTTAAATGCGATATGGTTTAACTTTTCGTCTAGGTCAATTTTCTCCATCTAAATAACAAAATCTCACTTTAGTGTCTTCATGAAAGTTGTATATCTATACCTTCTCTTTTAAACCATCAAGGATGACCTACATCCAATAACCATAAAAAATGTTATGCCCATTAGTTCGAGAATAGGCCTTAGACTGAAGCCTTTTGTCTGACCTTTCGTTTGATATGGTTTAACTTTTTGTCTTGTTCAATTTTCTCCATCTAACTAACAAAATCTTGTTTAGTGTCTTCATGAAAGTTGTATATCTATACGTTCTCTTTTAAATCGTCAAGAATGGCCTACATATGATATCTATAGAAAAAGTTATTCCCGCTCGTTCGAGAATAGGTCTTAGACTGAAGCCTTCAATCTGACCTGTCGTTTGATATGGTTTAACTTTTCTTCTAGTTCATATTTCTCCATCTAAATAACAAAATTTCACTTTAGTGTTTTCATGAAAGTTGTATATCTATACCTTCTCTTTTAAACCGTCAAGGATGACCTACATCCAATTTCCATAAAAACCGTTATGCCCATTATTTCGAGAATAGGTCTTAGACTGAAGCCTTTTGTCTGACCTTTCGTTTGATATGGTTTAACTTTTCGTCTAGTTCAATTTACTCCATCTAACTAAGAAAATCTTGCTTTAGAGTCTTCATGAAAGTTGTATATCGTTACGTTCTCTTGTAAACTGTCAAGAATGACCTACATCTTCTATCTATAGAAAAAGTTATGCCCATTCGTTCGAGAATAGGTCTTAGACTGAAGCCTTTAATCTGACCTTTCATCTGATATGGTTTAACTTTTCGTCTAGTTCAATTTTCTCCATCTAAATAACAAAATCTCTCTTTAGTGTCTTCATGAAAGTTGTATATCTATACCTTCTCTTTTAAACCATCAAGGATGACCTACATCCAATATCCACAAAAACCGTTATGCCCATTAGTTCGAGAATAGGTCTTAGATCAAGCCTTTTGTCCGACCTTTCGCTTGATATGGTTTAACTTTTGTCTATTTAAATTTTCTCAATCTAACTAATAAAGTCTTGCTTGATGTCTTAATGAAAGTTGTATATCTATACGTTCTCTTTTGAACCATCAAGAATGACCTACATCCGATGTCAATAGAAAAAGTTATGCCCATTCGTTCGAGAATAGGTCTTAGACTGAAGGCTTTTGTCTGACCTTTCATTTGATATGGTTTAACTTTTCGTCTAGTTCAATTTACTCCATCAAACTAAAAAAATCTTGCTTTAGAGTCTTCATGAAAGTTGTATATCTTTACGTTCTCTTGTAAACCGTCAAGAATGACCTACATCTGATATCTATAGAAAAAGTTAAGCCCATTCGTTCGAGAATAGGTCTTAGACTGAAGCCTTTAATCTAACCTTTCATCTGATATGGTTTAACTTTTCGTCTAGTTCAGTTTTCTCCATCTAAATAACAAAATCTCACTTTAGTGTCTTCATGAAAGTTGTATATCTATACCTTCTCTTTTAAACCGTCAAGGATGAACTACATCCAATATCCATAAAAACCGTTATGCCCATTAGTTCGAGAATAGGTCTTAGACTGAAGCCTTTTGTCTGACCTTTCGTTTCATATCGTTTAACTTTTCGTCTATTTAAATTTTCTCCGTCTAACTAATAAAGTCTTTCTTCAGTGTCTTCATGAAAGTTGTGTATCTATACCTTCTCTTTTAAACCGTCAAGGATGACCTACATCCAATATCCATAAAAAATGTTATGCCCATTTGTTCGAGAATAGGTCTTAGACTGAAGCCTTTTGTCCGACCTTTCGTTTCATATGGTTTAACTTTTCATCTATTTAAATTTTCTCCATCTAACTAATAAAGTCTTGTTTGGTGACTTAATGAAAGTTGTATATCTATACCTTATCTTTTAAACCGTCAAGGATGACCTACATCCAATATCCATAAAAATGTTATGCCCATTTGTTCGAGAATAGGTCTTAGGTCAAGGCTTTTGTCCGACCTTTCGCTTGATATGGTTTAACTTTTCGCCTAGTTCAATTTTCTCCATCTAACTAAAAATCTTACTTGATGTCTTCATCAAAGTTGTATATCTATACGTTCTCTTTTAAACCGTCAAGGATGACTTACATCCAATATCCATAAAACCGTTATGCCCATTAGTTCGAGAATAGCTCTTGGGCTGAAGCCTTTTGTTCGCCTTTTCGCTTGATATGGTTTAACTTTTCATCTATTTAAATTTTTCCATATAACTAATAAAATCTTGCTTCAAAGGTCATCATGAAAGTTGTATATCTATATCGCTCTCTTTTGAACCATCAAGAATGACCTACATTCGATGTCAATAGAAAAAGTTATGCCCATTCGTTCGAGAATAGGTCTTAGACTGAAGCCTTCAATCTGACCTTTCGTCTGATATGGTTTAACTTTTCGTCTAGGTCAATTTTCTCCATCTAACTAATAAAGTCTTGCTTCAGTGTCTTAATGAAAGTTGTATATGAATACCTTCTCTTTTAAACCGTCAAGGATGACCTACATCCAATATCCATAAAAAATGTTATGCCCATTTGTTCGAGAATAGGTCTTAGACTGAAGGCTTTTGTCTGACCTTTCGTTTGATATGGTTTAACTTTTCGTCTAGTTCAATTTTCTCCATCTAACTAACAAAATCTTGCTTGGTGTCTTCATGAAAGTTGTATATCTATAAGTTCTCTTTTAAACCGTCAAGAATGACCTACATCCAATAACCATAAAAACGTTATGCCCATTAGTTCGAGAATAGGTCTTAGAATGAAGCCTTTTGTCCGACCTTTCGTTTGATGTGGTTTAACTTTTAAGTCTTGTTCAATTTTCTCCATCTAACTAACAAAATCTTGTTTAGTGTCTTCATGAAAGTTGTATATCTATACGTTGTCTTTTAAATCATCTAGAATGGCCTACATCTCGATATCAATAGAAAAGTTATGCCCATTCGCTCGAGAATAGGTCTTAGATGAAGCCTTCAATCGACCTTTAAATCCGATATGGTTTAACTTTTCGCTCAGGTCAATTTTCTCCATCTAAATAACAAAATCTCACTTTAGTGTCTTCATGAAAGTTGTATATCTATACCTTCTCTTTTAAACCATCAAGGATGACCTACATCCAATAACCATAAAAATGTTATGCCCATTAGTTCGAGAATAGGCCTTAGATCAAGCCTTTTGTCCGACCTTTCGCTTGATATGGTTTAACTTTTGTCTTGTTCAATTTTCTCCATCTAACTAACAAAATCTTGTTTAGTGTCTTCATGAAAGTTGTATATCTATACGTTCTCTTTTAAATCGTCAAGAATGGCCTACATATGATATCTATAGAAAAAGTTATTCCCGCTCGTTCGAGAATAGGTCTTAGACTGAAGCCTTCAATCTGACCTGTCGTTTGATATGGTTTAACTTTTCTTCTAGTTCATATTTCTCCATCTAAATAACAAAATTTCACTTTAGTGTTTTCATGAAAGTTGTATATCTATACCTTCTCTTTTAAACCGTCAAGGATGACCTACATCCAATTTCCATAAAAACCGTTATGCCCATTATTTCGAGAATAGGTCTTAGACTGAAGCCTTTTGTCTGACCTTTCGTTTGATATGGTTTAACTTTTCGTCTAGTTCAATTTACTCCATCTAACTAAGAAAATCTTGCTTTAGAGTCTTCATGAAAGTTGTATATCGTTACGTTCTCTTGTAAACCTGTCAAGAATGACCTACATCTTCTATCTATAGAAAAGTTATGCCCATTCGCTCGAGAATAGGTCTTAGGCTGAAGCCTTTAATCGACCTTTCATCGATATGGTTTAACTTTTCGCCTAGTTCAATTTTCTCCATCTAAATAACAAAATCTCTTTAGTGTCTTCATGAAAGTTGTATATCTATACCTTCTCTTTTAAACCATCAAGGATGACCTACATCCAATATCCACAAAACCGTTATGCCCATTAGTTCGAGAATAGGTCTTAGATCAAGCCTTTTGTCCGACCTTTCGCTTGATATGGTTTAACTTTTGTCTATTTAAATTTTCTCAATCTAACTAATAAAGTCTTGCTTGATGTCTTAATGAAAGTTGTATATCTATCGTTCTCTTTTGAACCATCAAGAATGACCTACATCCGATGTCAATAGAAAAAGTTATGCCCATTCGCTCGAGAATAGGTCTTAGATCAAGGCTTTTGTCCGACCTTTCATTTGATATGGTTTAACTTTTCGTCTAGTTCAATTTACTCCATCAAACTAAAAAAATCTTGCTTTAGAGTCTTCATGAAAGTTGTATATCTTTACGTTCTCTTGTAAACCGTCAAGAATGACCTACATCTGATATCTATAGAAAAAGTTAAGCCCATTCGTTCGAGAATAGGTCTTAGACTGAAGCCTTTAATCTAACCTTTCATCTGATATGGTTTAACTTTTCGTCTAGTTCAGTTTTCTCCATCTAAATAACAAAATCTCACTTTAGTGTCTTCATGAAAGTTGTATATCTATACCTTCTCTTTTAAACCGTCAAGGATGAACTACATCCAATATCCATAAAAACCGTTATGCCCATTAGTTCGAGAATAGGTCTTAGACTGAAGCCTTTTGTCTGACCTTTCGTTTCATATCGTTTAACTTTTCGTCTATTTAAATTTTCTCCGTCTAACTAATAAAGTCTTTCTTCAGTGTCTTCATGAAAGTTGTGTATCTATACCTTCTCTTTTAAACCGTCAAGGATGACCTACATCCAATATCCATAAAAAATGTTATGCCCATTTGTTCGAGAATAGGTCTTAGACTGAAGCCTTTTGTCTGACCTTTCGTTTCATATGGTTTAACTTTTCATCTATTTAAATTTTCTCCATCTAACTAATAAAGTCTTGTTTCAGTGACTTAATGAAAGTTGTATATCTATACCTTATCTTTTAAACCGTCAAGGATGACCTACATCCAATATCCATAAAAAATGTTATGCCCATTTGTTCGAGAATAGGTCTTAGGCTGAAGGCTTTTGTCTGACCTTTCGTTTGATATGGTTTAACTTTTCGTCTAGTTCAATTTTCTCCATCTAACTAAAAAATCTTACTTCAGTGTCTTCATCAAAGTTGTATATCTATACGTTCTCTTTTAAACCGTCAAGGATGACTTACATCCAATATCCATAAAAACCGTTATGCCCATTAGTTCGAGAATAGCTCTTAGACTGAAGCCTTTTGTTCGCCTTTTCGTTTGATATGGTTTAACTTTTCATCTATTTAAATTTTTTCCATATAACTAATAAAATCTTGCTTCAGTGTCATCATGAAAGTTGTATATCTATACGTTCTCTTTTGAACCATCAAGAATGACCTACATTCGATGTCAATAGAAAAAGTTATGCCCATTCGTTCGAGAATAGGTCTTAGACTGAAGCCTTCAATCTGACCTTTCGTCTGATATGGTTTAACTTTTCGTCTAGGTCAATTTTCTCCATCTAACTAATAAAGTCTTGCTTCAGTGTCTTAATGAAAGTTGTATATGAATACCTTCTCTTTTAAACCGTCAAGGATGACCTACATCCAATATCCATAAAAAATGTTATGCCCATTTGTTCGAGAATAGGTCTTAGACTGAAGGCTTTTGTCTGACCTTTCGTTTGATATGGTTTAACTTTTCGTCTAGTTCAATTTTCTCCATCTAACTAACAAAATCTTGCTTCAGTGTCTTCATGAAAGTTGTATATCTATAAGTTCTCTTTTAAACCGTCAAGAATGACCTACATCCAATAACCATAAAAAACGTTATGCCCATTAGTTCGAGAATAGGTCTTAGAATGAAGCCTTTTGTCTGACCTTTCGTTTGATGTGGTTTAACTTTTCGTCTTGTTCAATTTTCTCCATCTAACTAACAAAATCTTGTTTAGTGTCTTCATGAAAGTTGTATATCTATACGTTGTCTTTTAAATCATCTAGAATGGCCTACATCTGATATCAATAGAAAAAGTTATGCCCATTCGTTCGAGAATAGGTCTTAGACTGAAGCCTTCAATCTGACCTTTCGTCTGATATGGTTTAACTTTTCGTCTAGGTCAATTTTCTCCATCTAAATAACAAAATCTCACTTTAGTGTCTTCATGAAAGTTGTATATCTATACCTTCTCTTTTAAACCATCAAGGATGACCTACATCCAATAACCATAAAAAATGTTATGCCCATTAGTTCGAGAATAGGCCTTAGACTGAAGCCTTTTGTCCGACCTTTTCGTTTGATATGGTTTAACTTTTTGTCTTGTTCAATTTTCTCCATCTAACTAACAAAATCTTGTTTAGTGTCTTCATGAAAGTTGTATATCTATACGTTCTCTTTTAAATCGTCAAGAATGGCCTACATATGATATCTATAGAAAAAGTTATTCCCGCTCGTTCGAGAATAGGTCTTAGACTGAAGCCTTCAATCTGACCTGTCGTTTGATATGGTTTAACTTTTCTTCTAGTTCATATTTCTCCATCTAAATAACAAAATTTCACTTTAGTGTTTTCATGAAAGTTGTATATCTATACCTTCTCTTTTAAACCGTCAAGGATGACCTACATCCAATTTCCATAAAAACCGTTATGCCCATTATTTCGAGAATAGGTCTTAGACTGAAGCCTTTTGTCTGACCTTTCGTTTGATATGGTTTAACTTTTCGTCTAGTTCAATTTACTCCATCTAACTAAGAAAATCTTGCTTTAGAGTCTTCATGAAAGTTGTATATCGTTACGTTCTCTTGTAAACTGTCAAGAATGACCTACATCTTCTATCTATAGAAAAAGTTATGCCCATTCGTTCGAGAATAGGTCTTAGACTGAAGCCTTTAATCTGACCTTTCATCTGATATGGTTTAACTTTTCGTCTAGTTCAATTTTCTCCATCTAAATAACAAAATCTCTCTTTAGTGTCTTCATGAAAGTTGTATATCTATACCTTCTCTTTTAAACCATCAAGGATGACCTACATCCAATATCCACAAAAACCGTTATGCCCATTAGTTCGAGAATAGGTCTTAGACTGAAGCCTTTTGTCTGACCTTTCGTTTGATATGGTTTAACTTTTTGTCTATTTAAATTTTCTCAATCTAACTAATAAAGTCTTGCTTCAGTGTCTTAATGAAAGTTGTATATCTATACGTTCTCTTTTGAACCATCAAGAATGACCTACATCCGATGTCAATAGAAAAAGTTATGCCCATTCGTTCGAGAATAGGTCTTAGACTGAAGGCTTTTGTCTGACCTTTCATTTGATATGGTTTAACTTTTCGTCTAGTTCAATTTACTCCATCAAACTAAAAAAATCTTGCTTTAGAGTCTTCATGAAAGTTGTATATCTTTACGTTCTCTTGTAAACCGTCAAGAATGACCTACATCTGATATCTATAGAAAAAGTTAAGCCCATTCGTTCGAGAATAGGTCTTAGACTGAAGCCTTTAATCTAACCTTTCATCTGATATGGTTTAACTTTTCGTCTAGTTCAGTTTTCTCCATCTAAATAACAAAATCTCACTTTAGTGTCTTCATGAAAGTTGTATATCTATACCTTCTCTTTTAAACCGTCAAGGATGAACTACATCCAATATCCATAAAAACCGTTATGCCCATTAGTTCGAGAATAGGTCTTAGACTGAAGCCTTTTGTCTGACCTTTCGTTTCATATCGTTTAACTTTTCGTCTATTTAAATTTTCTCCGTCTAACTAATAAAGTCTTTCTTGATGTCTTCATGAAAGTTGTGTATCTATACCTTCTCTTTTAAACCGTCAAGGATGACCTACATCCAATATCCATAAAAATGTTATGCCCATTTGTTCGAGAATAGGTCTTAGATCGAAGCCTTTTGTCCGACCTTTCGTTTCATATGGTTTAACTTTTCATCTATTTAAATTTTCTCCATCTAACTAATAAAGTCTTGTTTCGGTGACTTAATGAAAGTTGTATATCTATACCTTATCTTTTAAACCGTCAAGGATGACCTACATCCAATATCCATAAAAATGTTATGCCCATTTGTTCGAGAATAGGTCTTAGGTGAAGGCTTTTGTCCGACCTTTAGTTTGATATGGTTTAACTTTTCGTCTAGTTCAATTTTCTCCATCTAACTAAAAATCTTACTTGATGTCTTCATCAAAGTTGTATATCTATCGTTCTCTTTTAAACCGTCAAGGATGACTTACATCCAATATCCATAAAACCGTTATGCCCATTAGTTCGAGAATAGCTCTTAGGATCTGAAGCCTTTTGTTAGCCTTTTCGTTTGATATGGTTTAACTTTTCATCTATTTAAATTTTTCCATATAACTAATAAAATCTTGCTTGATGTCATCATGAAAGTTGTATATCTATACGTTCTCTTTTGAACCATCAAGAATGACCTACATTCGATGTCAATAGAAAAAGTTATGCCCATTCGTTCGAGAATAGGTCTTAGACTGAAGGCTTTTGTCTGACCTTTCATTTGATATGGTTTAACTTTTCGTCTAGTTCAATTTACTCCATCTAACAAAAAAATTTTTACTTCAGTGTCTTGATGAAAGTTGTATATCTATACCTTCTCTTTTAAACCGTCAAGGATGACCTACATCCAATATCCATAAAAACCGTTATGCCCATTCGTTCGAGAATAGGTCTTAGACTGAAGGTTTTTGTCTGACCTTTCATTTGATATGGTTTAACTTTTCGTCTAGTTCAATTTACTCCATCTAACTAAAAAATTTTTGCTTTAGAGTCTTCAAGAAAGTTGTATATCTTTACGTTCTCTTGTAAACCGTCAAGAATGACCTACATCTGATATCTATAGAAAAAGTTATGCCCTTTCGTTTAAGAATAGGTCTTAGACTGAAGCCTTTAATCTGACCTTTCTTCTGATATGGTTTAACTTTTCGTCTAGTTCAGTTTTCTCCATCTAAATAACAAAATCTCACTTTAGTGTCTTCATGAAAGTTGTATATCTATACCTTCTCTTTTAAACCGTCAAGGATGAACTACATCCAATATCCATAAAAACCGTTATGCCCATTAGTTCGACAAATAGGTCTTAGACTGAAGCCTTTTGTTCGACCTTTCGTTTGATATGGTTTATCTTTTCGTCTATTTAAATTTTCTCCATATAACTAATAAAATCTTGCTTCAGTGTCTTGATGAAAGTTGTATATCTATACGTTCTCTTTTGAACCATTAAGAATGACGTACATTCGATGTCAATAGAAAAAGTTATGCCCATTCGTTCGAGAATAGGTCTTAGAATGAAGGCTTTTGTCTGACCTTTCATTTGATATGGTTTAACTTTTCGTCTAGTTCAATTTACTCCATCTAACTAAAAAAATCTTGCTTTAGAGTATTCATGAAAGTTGTATATCTTTACGTTCTCTTGTAAACCGTCAAGAATGACCTACATCTGATATCTATAGAAAAAGTTATGCCCTTTCGTTCAAGAATAGGTCTTAGACTGAAGCCTTTAATCTGACCTTTCATCTGATATGGTTTAACTTTTCGTCTAGTTCAATTTTCTCCATCTAAATAACAAAATCTCTCTTTAGTGTCTTCATGAAAGTTGTATATCTATACCTTCTCTTTTAAACCATCAAGGATGACCGATATCCAATATCTATAAAAACCGTTATGCCCATTAGTTCGAGAATAGGTCTTAGACTGAAGCCTTTTGTCTGACCTTTCGTTTTATATGGTTTAATCGTCTACTTAAATTTTCTCCATCTAACTAATAAAATCTTGCCTCAGTGTCTTAATGAAAATTGTATCTCTATACGTTCTCTTTTGAACCATCAAGAATGACCTACATCCGATGTCAATAGAAAAAGTTATGCCCATTCGTTCGAAAATATGTCTTAGACTGAAAGCTTTTGTCTAACCTTTCGTTTGATATGGTTTAACTTTTCGTCTAGTTCAATATTCTCCATCTAAGTAACAAAATCTTGCTTTAGTGTCTTCATGAAAGTTGTATATCTATACGTTCTCTTGTAAACAGTCAAGAATGACCTACATCTGATTTCTATAGAAAAACTTATGCCCATTCGTTCGAGAAGAGGTCTTAGACTGAAGCCTTTAATCTGACCTTTCATCTGATATGGTTTAACTTTTCGTCTAGTTCAATTTTCTCCATCTAAATAAAAAAATGTCACTTTAGTGTCTTCATGAAAGTTGTATATCTATACCTTCTCTTTTAAACCGTCAAGGATGAACTACATCCAATATCCATAAAAACCAATATGCCCATTAGTTCGAGAATAGGTCTTAGACTGAAGCTTTTTGTTCGACCTTTCGTTTTATATGGTTTAACTTTTCGTCTATTTAAATTTTCTCCATATAACTAATAAAATCTTGCTTCAGTGTCTTCATAAAAGTTGTATATCTATACGTTCTCTTTTGAACCATTAAGAATGACCTACATCCGATGTCAATAGAAAAAGAGACGCCCATTCGTTCAAAAATAGGTCTTAGACTGAAGGCTTTTGGCTGACCTTTCGTTTGATATGGTTTAACTTTTCGTCTAATTCAATTTTCTCCATCTAACTAACAAAATCTGGCTTCAGTGTCTTCATGAAAGTTGTATATCTATACGTTCTCTTTTAAACCATAAAGGATGACCTACATCCAATAACCATAAAAAACGTTATGCCCATTAGTTCGAGAATAGGTCTTAGACTGAAGCCTTTTGTTCGACCTTTAATTTGATATTGTTTTACTTTTCATCTATTTAAATTTTCTCCATCTAACTAATAAAGGCTTGCTTCAGTGTCTTAATGAAAGTTGTATATCTATACCTTCTCTTTTAAACCGTCAAGGATGACCTATATCCAATATCCATAAAAAATGTTATGCCCGTTTGTTCGAGAATAGGTCTTAGACTGAAGGCTTTTGTCTGACCTTTCGTTTGATATGGTTTAACTTTTCGTCTAATCCAATTTTCTCCATCTAACTAACAAAATCTTGCTTCAGTGTCTTCATGAAAGTTGTATATCTATACGTTCTCTTGTAAACCGTCAAGAATGACCTACATCTGATATCTATAGAAAAAGTGATGCCCATTCGTTCGAGAATAGGTCTTAGACTGAAGCCTTTAATCTGACCTTTCATCTGATATGGTTTAACTTTTCGTCTAGTTCAATTTTCTCCATCTAAATAACAAAATCTCACTTTAGTGTCTTCATGTAATTTATATAACTATACCTTCTCTTTTAAACCGTGAAGGATGACCTACATTCAATAACCATAAAAAACGTTATATCCATTAGTTCGAGAATAGGTCTTAGACTGAAGCCTTTTGTTCGTCCTTTCGTTTGATATGATTTAACTTTTCTTCTATTTAAATTTTCTCCATATAACTAATAAAATCTTGCTTCAATGTCTTCATGAAAGTTGTATATCTATACGTTTTCTTTTGAACCATCAAGAATGACCTACATCCGATGTCAATAGAAAAAGTTATGCCCATTCGTTTGAGAATAGATCTTAGACTGAAGGCTTTAATCTGACCTTTCATCTGATATGGTTTAACTTTTCGTCTAGTTCAATTTTCTCCATCTAAATAAGAAAATCTCACTTTAGTGTCTTCATGAAAGATGTATAACTATACCTTCTGTTTTAAACCATCAAGGCTGACCTACATCCAATAACCATAAAAAATGTTATGCCCATTAGTTCGAGAATAGGTCTTACACTGAAGCCTTTTGTTCGACCTTTCGTTTGATATGGTTTAACTTTTCGTCTATTTAAATTTTCTCCATATAACCAATAAAATCTTGCTTCAGTGTCTTCATGAAAGTTGTATATCTATACGTTCCCTTTTGAACCATCAAGAATGACCTACATCCGATGTCAATAGAAAAAGTTATGCCCGTTCGTTCGAGAATAGGTCTTAGACTGAAGGCTTTTGTCTGACCTTTCGTCTGATATGGTTTAACTTTTCATCTAGTTCAATTTTCTCCATCTAACTAACAAAATCTTGGTTCAGTGTCTTCTTGAAGGTTGTATATATATACGTTCTATTTTAAACCGTCAATATTGACATACATCCGATGTCTATAGAATAAGTTATGCCCATTTGTTCGAGAATGGGTCTTAGACTGAAGCCTTTTGTCTGACCTTTCGTCTGATATGTTTTAACTTTTTGTCTAATTCAATATTCTCCATTTAAGTAAGAAAATATAGCTTCAGTGTCGCCGTGAAAGTTGTATATCTATATGTTCTCTTTTAAACCGTCAAGAACGACAAACATTTGATATCTATAGAAAAAGTTATGCCATTCGTTCAAGAATATGTCTTAGACTGAAGCCTTCAATCTGACCTTTCATCTGATATGGATTAACTTTTCGTTTAGTTCAATTTTTTCCATCCAAATAACAAAATCTCTCTTTAGTGTCTTCATCAAAGTTGTATATCTATACCTTCTCTTTTAAACCGTCAGGGATGACCTACATCCAATATCCATAAAAAATGTTATGCCGATTAGTTCGAGAATAGGTCTTAGACTGAAGCCTTTTGCTAACCTTTCGTTTGATATGGTTTAACTTTTCTTCTAGTTCAAGTTTCTCCATCTAACTAACAAAATCTTGCTTTAGTGTCTTCATGAAAGTTGTATATCTATACGTTCTCTTTAAAATCGTCAAGAATGACCTACATCTGATATCTATAGAAAAATTTATGCCCATTCGTTCGAGAATAGGTCTTATACTGAAGCCTTCAATCTGACCTTTAGTCTGATATGGTTTAACTTTTCGTCTAGTTCAATTTTCTCCATCTAAATAACAAAATCTCACTTTAGTATCTTCATGAAAGTTGTATATCTATACCTTCTCTTTTAAACCGTCAGGGATGTCCTACATCCAATATCCATAAAAAACATTTTGCCCATTAGTTCGAGAATAGGTCTTAGACTGAAGCCTTTTGTATGACCTTTCGTTTGATATGGTTTAACTTTTCTTCTATTTAATTTTTCTCCATATAACTAATAAAATCTTGCTTCAGTGTCCTCATGAAAGTCGTATATCTATACGTTCTCTTTTGAACCATCAAGAATGACCTACATCCGATGTCAATAGAAAAAGTTATGCCCGTTCGTTCGATAATAGGTCTTAGACTGAAGTCTTTTGTCTAACCTTTCGTCTGATATGGTTTAACTTTTCTTCTAGTTCAATTTTCTCGATCTAACTAACAAAATCTTGCTTCAGTGTCTTCATGAAGGTTGTATATCTATACGTTCTATTTTAAACCGTCAAGAATGACCTACATCCGATGTCTATAGAATAAGTTATGCCCATTCGTTCGAGAATAGGTCTTAGACTGAAGCCTTTTTTCTGACCTTTTGTCTGATATGGTTTAACTTTTTGTCTAATTCAATATTCTCCATTTAAATAACAAAATATAGCTTCAGTGTCACCGTGAAAGTTGTATATCTATATGTTCTCTTTTAAACAGTCAAGAACGACCTACATCTGATATCTATAGAAAAAGTTATGTCATTCGTTCAAGAATAGGTCTTAGACTGAAGCCTTCAATCTGACCTTTCGTCTGATATGGTTTAACTTTTCGTTTTGTTCAATTTTTTCCATCCAAATAACAAAATCTCACTTTAGTGTCTTCATCAAAGTTGTATATATATACCTTCTCTTTAAACCGTGGGGATGACCTACATCCAATATCCATAAAAATGTTATGCCGATTAGTTCGAGAATAGGTCTTAGACTGAAGCCTTTTGTCTAACCTTTCTTTTGATATGGTTTAACTTTTCTTCTAGTTCAAATTTCTCCATCTAACTAACAAAATCTTGCTTTAGTATCTTCATGAAAGTTGTATATCTATACGTTCTCTTTAAAATCGTCAAGAATGACCTACATCTGATATCTATAGAAAAATTTATGCCCATTCGTTCGAGAATAGGTCTTAGACTGAAGCCTTTAATCTGACCTTTCATCTGATATGGTTTAACTTTTTGTCTAGTTCAATTTTCTCCATCTAAATAACAAAATCTCACTTTAGTGTCTTCATGAAAGTTGTATATCTATACCTTCTCTTTTAAACCGTCAAGGATGAACTACATCCAATATCCATAAAAACTGTTATGCCCATTAGTTCGAGAATAGGTCTTAGACTGAAGCCTTTTGTATGACCTTTCGTTTGATATGGTTTAACTTTTCTTCTATTTAATTTTTCTCCATATAACTAATAAAATCTTGCTTCAGTGTCCTCATGAAAGTCGTATATCTATACGTTCTCTTTTGAACCATCAAGAATGACCTACATCCGATGTCAATAGAAAAAGTTATGCCCGTTCGTTCGATAATAGGTGTTAGACTGAAGTCTTTTGTCTAACCTTTCGTCTGATATGGTTTAACTTTTCTTCTAGTTCAATTTTCTCGATCTAACTAACAAAATCTTGCTTCAGTGTCTTCATGAAGGTTGTATATCTATACGTTCCATTTTAAACCGTCAAGAATGACCTACATCCGATGTCTATAGAATAAGTTATGCCCATTCGTTCGAGAATAGGTCTTAGACTGAAGCCTTTTTTCTGACCTTTTGTCTGATATGGTTTAACTTTTTGTCTAATTCAATATTCTCCATTTAAATAAAAAAATATAGCTTCAGTGTCACCGTGAAAGTTTTATATCTATATGTTCTCTTTTAAACAGTCAAGAACGACCTACATCTGATATCTATAGAAAAAGTTATGTCATTCGTTCAAGAATAGGTCTTAGACTGAAGCCTTCAATCTGACCTTTCGTCTGATATGGTTTAACTTTTCGTTTTGTTCAATTTTTTCCATCCAAATAACAAAATCTCACTTTAGTGTCTTCATCAAAGTTGTATATATATACCTTCTCTTTTAAACCGTCAGGGATGACCTACATCCAATATCCATAAAAAATGTTATGCCGATTAGTTCGAGAATAGGTCTTAGACTGAAGCCTTTTGTCTAACCTTTCTTTTGATATGGTTTAACTTTTCTTCTAGTTCAAGTTTCTCCATCTAACTAACAAAATCTTGCTTTAGTATCTTCATGAAAGTTGTATATCTATACGTTCTCATTAAAATCGTCAAGAATGACCTACATCTGATTTCTATAGAAAAATTTATGCCCATTCGTTCGAGAATAGGTCTTAGACTGAAGCCTTTAATCTGACCTTTCATCTGATATGGTTTAACTTTTCGTCTAGTTCAATTTTCTCCATCTAAATAACAAAATCTCACTTTAGTGTCTTCATGAAAGTTGTATATCTATACCTTCTCTTTTAAACCGTCAAGGTTGAACTACATCCAATATCCATAAAAACTGTTATGCCCATTAGTTCGAGAATAGGTCTTAGACTGAAGCCTTTCGTCTGACCTTTCGTTTGATATGGTTTAACTTTTCGTCTAGTTGAATTTTCTCCATCTAACTAACAAAATCTTGCTTCAGTGTCTTGATGAAAGTTGTATATCTATACGTTCTCTTTTAAATCGTCAAGAATGGCCTACATCTGATATCTATAGAAAAAGTTATTCCCGCTCGTTCGAGAATAGGTCTTAGAATGAAGCCTTCAATCTGACCTCTCGTCTGATATGGTTTAACTTTTCGTCTTGTTCAATTTTCTCCATCTAACTAACAAAATCTTGCTTTAGTGTCTTCATGAAAGTTGTATATCTTTACGTTCTCTTGTAAACCGTCAAGAATGACCTACATCTGATATCTATAGAAAAAGTTATTCCCATTTGTTCGAGAATAGGTCTTAGACTGAAGCCTTTAATCTGACCTTTCGTCTGATATGGTTTAACTTTTCGTCTAGTTCAATTTTCTCCATCTAAATAACAAAATCTCACTTTAGTGTCTTCATGAAAGTTTTATATCTATACCTTCTCTTTTAACCATCAAGGATGACCTACATCCAATAACCATAAAAAACGTTATGCCCATTTGTTCGAGAATGGGTCTTAGACTGAAGCCTTTTGTATGACCTTTCGTTTGATATGGTTTAACTTTTTGTCTTGTTCAATTTTCTCCATTTAACTAACAAAATCTTGCTTTAGTGTCTTCATGAAAGTTGTATATCTTTACGTTCTCATGTAAACCGTCAAGAATGAGCAACATCTCATATCTATAGAAAAAGTTATGCCCATTCGTTCGAGAATAGGTCTTAGACTGAAGCCTTTAATCTGACCTTTCATCTGATATGGTTTAACTTTTCGTCTAGTTCAATTTTCTCCATCTAAATAACAAAATCTCACTTTAGTGTCTTCATGAAAGTTGTATATCTATACCTTCTCTTTTAAACCGTCAAGGATGACCTACATCCAATATCCAAAAAAACCGTTACGCCTATTAGTTCGAGAATAGGTCTTAGACTGAAGCCTTTTGTCTGACCTTTCGTATGATATGGTTTAACTTTTCGTCTATTTAAATTTTCCCCATCAAACTAATAAAGTCTTGCTTCAGTGTCTTAATGAAAGTTGTATATCTATACCTTCTCTTTTAAACCGTCAAGTATGACCTACATCCAATATCCATAAAAAATGTTATGCCCATTTGTTCGAGTATAGGTCTTAGACTGAAGCCATTTGTCTGACCTTTCGTTTGATATCGTTTAACTTTTCGTCTAGTTCAATTTTCTCCATCTTACTAACAAAATCTTGCTTCAGTGTCTTCATGAAACTTTTATATCTATACGTTCTCTTTTAAATCGTCAAGAATGACCTACATCTGATATCTATAGAAAAAGTGATGCCCATTCGTTCGAGAATAGGTCTTAGACTGAAGCCTTTAATCTGACCTTTCATCTGATATGGTTTAACTTTTCGTCTAGTTCAATTTTCTCCATCTAAATAACAAAATCTCACTTCAGTGTCTTCATGTAATTTGTATAAGTATACCTTCTCTTTTAAACCGTGAAGGATGACCTACATCCAATAACCATAAAAAACGTTATGACCATTAGTTCGAGAATAGGTCTTAGACTGAAGCCTTTTGTTCGTCCTTTCGCTTGATATGATTTAACTTTTCTTCTTTTTAAATTTTCTCCATATAACTAATAAAATATTGCTTCAATGTCTTCATGAAAGTTGTATATCTATACGTTCTCTTTTGAACCATCAAGAATGACCTACATCCGATGTCAATAGAAAAAGTTATACCCATTCGTTCGAGAATAGGTCTTAGACTGAAGGCTTTAATCTGACCTTTCATCTGATATGGTTTAACTTTTCGTCGAGTTCAATTTTCTCCATCTAAATAACAAAATCTCTCTTTAGTGTCTTCATGAAAGTTGTATATCTATACCTTCTCTTTTAAACCATCAAGGACGACCGATATCCAATATCTATAAAAACCGTTATGCCCATTAGTTTGAGAATAGGTCTTAGACTGAAGCCTTTTGTCTGACCTTTCTTTTGATATGGTTTAACTTTTCGTCTACTTAAATTTTCTACATCTAACTAATAAAATCTTGCCTCAGTGTCTTCATGAAAATTGTATCTCTATACGTTCTCTTTTGAAACATCAAGAATGACCTACATCCGATATCAATAGAAAAATTTATGCCCATTCGTTCGAGAATAGGTCTTAGACTAAAGCCTTTAATCTGACCTTTCGTCTGATATGGTTTAACCTTTTGACTAGTTCAATTTTCTCCATCTAAATAAGAAAATCTCACTTTAGTGTCTTCATGAAAGATGTATAACTATACCTTCTGTTTTAAACCATCAAGGATGACCTACATCCAATAACCATAAAAAACGTTATGCCCATTAGTTCAAGAATAGCTCTTAGACTGAAGCCTTTTGTTCGACCTTTCGTTTGATAAGATTTAACTTTTCTTCTATTTAAATTTTCTCCATATAACTAATAAAATCTTGCTTCAATGTCTTCATGAAAGTTGTATATCTATACGTTCTCTTTTGAACCATCAAGAATGACCTACATCCGATGTCAATAGAAAAAGTTATGCCCATTCGTTCGAGAATACGTCTTAGACTGAAGCCTTTTGTCTGACCTTTCATTTGATATGGTTTAACTTTTCGTCTAGTTCAATTTACTCCATATAACTAAAAAAATCTTGCTTTAGAGTCTTCATGAAAATTGTATATCTTTACGTTCTCTTGTAAACCGTCAAGAATGACCTACATCTGATATCCATAGAAAAAGTTATGCCCATTCGTTCGAGAATAGGTCTTAGACTGAAGCCTTTAATCTGACCTTTCATCTGATATGGTTTAACTTTTCGTCTAGTTCAATTTTCTCCATCTAAATAACAAAATCTCACTTTAGTGTTTTCATGAAAGTTGTATATCTATACCTTCTCTTTTAAACCGTCAAGGATGAACTACATCCAATATCCATAAAAAACCGTTATGCCCATTAGTTCGAGAATAGGTCTTAGACTGAAGCCTTTTGTTCGACCTTTCGTTTGATATGGTTTAACTTTTCGTCTATTTAAATTTTCTCCATATAACTAATAAAATCTTGCTTCAGTGTCTTCATAAAGGCTGTATATCTATACGTTCTCTTTTGAACCATCAAGAATGACCTACATCCGATGTCAAAAAAAAAATTTATGCCCATTCATTCGAAAATAGGTCTTAGACTGAAGGCTTTTATCTGACCTTTCGTTTGATATGGTTTAACTTTTCGTCTAGTTCAATTTTCTCCATCTAACTAACAAAATCTTGCTTCAGTGTCTTCATGAAAGTTGTATATCTATACGTTCTCTTGTAAACCTTCAAGAATGACCTACATTTGATATCTATAGAAAAAGTTATGCCCATTCGTTCGAGAATAGGTCTTAGACTGAAGCCTTCAATCTGACCTTTCGTCTGATATGGTTTAACTTTTCGTCTAGGTCAATTTCCTCCATGTAAATAACAAAATCTAACTTTAGTGTCTTCATGAAAGTTGTATATCTATACCTTCTCTTTTAAACCATCAAGGATGACCTACATCCAATAACCATAAAAAAACGTTATGCCCATTAGTTCGAGAATAGGTCTTAGACTGAAGCCTTTTGTCTGACCTTTCGTTTGATATGGTTTAACTTTTCGTCTTGTTCAATTTTCTCTATCTAACTAACAAAATCTTGTTTAGTCTCTTCATGAAAGTGGTATATCTATACGTTCTCTTTTAAATCGTCAAGAATGGCCTACATCTGATATCTATAGAAAAAGTTATTCCCGCTCGGACGAGAATAGGTCTTAGACTGAAGCCTTCAATATGACCTTTCGTCTGATATGGTTTAACTTTTCGCCTAGTTCATATTTCTCCATCTAACTAACAAAATCTTGCTTCAGTGTCTTCATGAAAGTTGTATATCTCTACGTTCTCTTGTAAACCGTCAAGAATGACCTACATCTGATATCTATAGAAAAAGTTATTCCCATTCGTTCGAGCATAGGTCTTAGACTGAAGCCTTTAATCTGACCTTTCGTCTGATATGGTTTAACTTTTCGTCTAGTTCAATTTTCTCCATCTAAATAACCAAATCTCACTTTAGTGTCTTCATGAAAGTTGTATATATATACCTTCTCTTTTAAACCGTCAAGGATGACCTACATCCAATATCCATAAAAAACGTTATGCCCATCTTTTCGAGAATAGGTCTTAGATTGAAGCCTTTTGTCTGACCTTTCGTTTGATATGGTTTAACTTTTCGTCTAGTTCAATCTTCTCCATCTTTCTAACAAAATCTTGCTTCAGTGTCTAGATGAAAGTTGTATATCTATACGTTCTATTTTAAATCGTCAAGAATGACCTACATCTGATATCTATAGAAAAATTTAAGCCCATTCGTTCGAGAATAGGTCCTAGAATGAAGCCTTTAATCCGACCTTTCGTCTGATATGGTTTAACTTTTCGTCTAGTTCAATTTTCTCCATCTAAATAACAAAATCTCACTTTAGTGTCTTCGTGAAAGTTGTATATCTATACCTTCTCCATTAAACCACCAAGCATGACCTACATCCAATAACCATAAAAAACGTTACGCCCATTAGTTCGAGAATAGGTCTTAGACTGAAGCCTTTTGTTTAACCTTTCATTTGATATGGTTTAACTTTTCGTCTATTTAAATTTTCTCCATAGAACCAACAAAATCTTGCTTCAGTGTCTTCATGAAAGTTGTATATCTATACGTTCTCTTTTGAACCATCAAGAATGACCTACATCCGATGTCAATAGAAAAAGTTATGCCCGTTCGTTCGATAATAGGTCTTAGACTGAAGGCTTTTGTCTAACATTTCGTCTGATATGGTTTAACTTTTCGTCTAGTTCAATTTTCTCCATCTAACTAAAAAAATCTTGCTTCAGTGTCTTCATGAAGGTTGTATATCTATACGTTCTATTTTAAACCGTCAAGAATGACATACATCCGATGTCTATAGAATAAGTTATGCCCATTTGTTCGAGAATGGGTCTTAGACTGAAGCCTTTTGTCTGACCTTTCATCTGATATGTTTTAACTTTTTGTCTAATTCAATATTCTCCATTTAAGTAAGAAAATATAGCTTCAGTGTCGCCGTGAAAGTTGTATATCTATATGTTCTCTTTTAAACCGTCAAGAACGACCTACATCTGATATCTATAGAAAAAGTTATGCCATTCGTTCAAGAATAAGTCTTAGACTGAAGCCTTCAATCTGACCTTTTGTCTGATATGGTTTAACTTTTCGTTTAGTTCAATTTTTTCCATCCAAATAACAAAATCTCACTTTAGTGTTTTCATCAAAGTTGTATATCTATACCTTCTCTTTTGAACCATCAAGGATGACCTACATCCAATATCCATAAAAAATGTTATGCCGATTAGTTCGAGAATAGGTCTTAGAGTGAAGCCTTTTGCTGACCTTTCGTTTGATATGGTTTAACTTTTCTTCTAGTTCAAGTTTCTCCATCTAACTAACAAAATCTTGCTTTAGTGTCTTCATGAAAGTTGTATATCTATACGTTCTCTTTAAAATCGTCAAGAATGACCTACATATGATATCTATAGAAAAATTTATGCCCATTCGTTCGAGAATAGGTCTTATACTGAAGCCTTCAGTCTGACCTTTCGTCTGATATGGTTTAACTTTTCATCTAGTTCAATTTTCTCCATCTAAATAACAAAATCTCACTTTAGTGTCTTCAAGAAAGTTGTATATCTATACCTTCTCTTTTAAACCGTCAGGGATGACCTACATCCAATATCCATAAAAATTGTTATGCCCATTAGTTCGAGAATAGGTCTTAGACTGCAGCCTTTTGTCTGACCTTTCGTTTGATATGGTTTAACTTTTCGTCTAGTTCAAGTTTCTCCATCTAACTAACAAATTCTTGCTTTAGTGTCTACATGAAAGTTGTATATCTATACGTTCTCTTTTAAACCGTAAAGAATGACCTACATCTGATATCTATAGAAAAATTTATGCCCAATCGTTCGAGAATAGGCCTTAGACTGAAGCCTTCAATCTGACCTTTCGTTTGATATGGTTTAACTTTTCGTCTGGTTCAATTTTCTCCATCTAAATAACAAAATCTCACTTCCGTGTCTTCATTAAAGTTGTATATCTATACCGTCTCTTTAAAACCATCAGGGATGACCTACATCCAATATCCATAAAAAAAAGTTATGCCCATTAGTTCGAGAATAGGTCTTAGATAGAAGCCTTTTGTCTGACCTTTCGTTTGATATGGTTTAACTTTTCGTCTAGTTCAAGTTTCTCCATCTAACAAACAAAATCTTGCTTTAGTGTCTTCATGAAAGTTGTATATCTATACGTTCTCTTTTAAACCATCAAGAATGACCTACATCTGATATCCATAGAAAAATTTATGCTCATTCGTTCGAGAATAGGTCTTAGACTGAAGCCTTTCATCTGACCTTTCGTCTGATATGGTTTAACTTTTCGTCTAGTTCAATTTTCTCCATCTAAATAACAGAATCTCATTTTTGTGTCTTCATGAAAGTTGTATATCTATACCTTCTCTTTTAAACCGTCAAGGATGACCTATATCCAATAACCATAAAAAAATGTTATGCCCATTAGTTCGAGAATAGATCTTAGACTAAAACCTTTTGTTCGACCTTTCGTTTGATATGATTTAACGTTTCGTCTATTTAATTTTTCTCCATATAACTAATAAAATCTTGCTTCAGTGTCTTCATGAATGTTGTATATCTATATGTTCTCTTTTGAACCATCAAGAATGACCTACATTCGATGTCAATAGAAAAAGTTATGCCCATTCATTCGAGAATAGGTCTTAGACTGAAGGCTTTTGTCTGACCTTTCGTCTGATATGGTTTAACTTTTCCTTTAGTTCAATTTTCTCCATCTATCTAACAAAATCTTGCTTCAATGACTTCATGAAGGTCGTATATCTATACGTTCTATTTTAAACCGTCAAGAATGACCTAAATCCGATGTCTATAGAATAAGTTATGCGCATTCGTTCGAGAATAGGTCTTAGACTGAAGCCTTTTGTCTGACCTTTCGTCTGATATAGTTTAACTTTTTTTCTAATTCAATATTCTCCATTTAAATAACAAAATATAACTTCATTGTCTTCATGAAAGTTGTATATCTATATGTTCTCTTTTAAACCATCAAGAACGACCTCCATCTGATATCTATAGAAAAAGTTATGCCCATTCGTTCAAGAATAGGTCTTAGACTGAAGCCTTCAATCTGACCTTTCGTCTAATATGGTTTAACTTTTGGTCTAGTTAAATTTTCTCCATCTAAATAACAAAATCTCACTTTAGTGTCTTCATGAAGGTTGTATATCTATACCTTCTCTTTTAAACCGTCAAGGATGACCTACATCCAATAACCATAAAAAACATTATGCCCATTAGTTCGAGAATAGGTCTTAGACTGAAACCTTTTGTTCGACCATTCGTTTGATATGATTTAACTTTTCGCCTATTTAAATTTTCTCCATATAACTAATAAAATCTTGCTTCAGTGTCTTCATGAATGTTGTATATCTATACGTTCTCTTTTGAACCGTCAAGAATGACCTACATCCGATGTCAATAGAAAAAGTTATGCCCATTCGTTCGAGAATAGGTCTTAGACTGAAGGCTTTTGTCTGACCTTTCGTCTGATATCGTTTAACTTTTCGTTTAGTTCAATTTTCTCCATCTATCTAACAAAATCTTGCTTCATTGTCTTCATGAAGGTCGTATATCTATACGTTCTATTTTAAACCGTCAAGAATGACCTACATCTGATGTCTATGGAATAAGTTATGCCCATTCGTTCGAGAATAGGTCTTAGACTGAAGCCTTTTGTCTGACCTTTCGTCTGATATGGTTTAACTTTTTTTCTAATTCAATATTCTCCATTTAAATAACAAAATATAGCTTCATTGTCTTCATGAAAGTTGTATATCTATATGTTCACTTTTAAACCATCAAGAACGACCAACATCTGATATCTATAGAAAAAGTTATGCCCATTCGTTCAAGAATAGGTCTTAGACTGAAGCCTTCAATCTGACCTTTCGTCTGATATGGTTTAACTTTTCGTCTAGTTCAATTTTCTCCATCTAAATAACAAAATCTCACTTTAGTGTCTTCATGAAAGTTGTATATCTATACCTTCTCTTTTAAACCGTCAGGGATGACCAACATACAATATCCATAAAAATCGTTATGCCCATTAGTTCGAGAATAGGTCTTAGACTGAAGCCTTTTGTCTGACCTTTCGTTTGATAAGGTTTAACTTTTCGTCTAGTTCAAGTTTCTCCATCTAAATTACAAAATCTTGCTTTAGTGTCTTCATGAAAGTTGTATATCTATACGTTCTCTTTTAAACCGTCAAGAATGACCTACATCTGATATCTATAGAAAAATTTAAGCATATTCATTCGAGAATAGGCCTTAGACTGAAGCCTTCAATCTGGCCTTTCGTCTGATATGGTTTAACTTTTCGTCTAGTTCAATTTTCTCCATCTAAATAACAAAATCTCACTTTAGTGTCTTCATGAAAGTTGTATATCTATACCTTCTCTTTTAAACCGTCAAGGATGACCTACATCCAATAACCATAAAAACCGTTATGCCCATTAGTTCGAGAATAGGTCTTAGACTGAAACCTTTTGTTTGATATGATTTAACTTTTCGTCTATTTAAATTTTCTCCATATAACTTATAAATCTTGCTTCAGTGTCTTCATGAATGTTGTATATCTATACGTTCTCTTTTGAACAATCAAGAATGACCTACATCCGATGTCAATAGAAAAAGTTATGCCCATTCGTTCGAGAATAGGTCTTAGACTGAAGGCTTTTGTCTGACCTTTCATCTGATATGGTTTAACTTTTCGTTTTGTTCAATTTTCTCCATCTAACTAACAAAATCATGCTTCAGTGTCTTCATGAAGGTCGTATATCTATACGTTCTATTTTAAACCTTCCAAATGACCTACATCCGATGTCTATAGAATAAGTTATGCCCATTCGTTCGAGAATAGGTCTTAGACTGAAGCCTTCATTCTGACCTTTCGTCTGATATGGTTTAACTTTTCGTCTAGTTCAATTTTCTCCATCTAAATAACAAAATCTCACTTTAGTGTCTTCATGAAAGTTGTATATCTATACCTTCTCTTTTAAACCTTCAGGGATGACCTACATCCAATATCCATAAAAATCGTTATGCCCATTAGTTCGAGAATAGGTCTTAGACTGAAGCCTTTTGTCTGACCTTTCGTTTGATATGGTTTAACTTTTCTTCTAGTTCAAGTTTCTCCATCTAACTAACAAAATCTTGCTCTATGTAGTCTACACTTTATCAAGACTACTTCGGCACTTGTCACAAAATTTGTGACGGCCAAAACAATCAAGATAATGGAATATACTAACGAGACGCTAATGAGACATATTTGGCATCCAAAAATTGTTTGGAAACCCAATTTCAAGAAAATCAGTTTGCCAAGCATGCAACATCAATGTAACACAGTTTTAATCACATTAAAAATGATCCAAGGCATTGGAACTGAAATCTACACAATTTCTTTTTTAAAACAAAACAGCTCCAGCAACTTTCTCAAAACTGCCAAGCTTTGCCTTCTGCTTGAAAAACTCATTGAAACAATTTCAATAAATTCTGAGAAAATTACAGCGGTTACAACACATTCACAACATGATCCATAAAATGTTTCAGGATTTATTTCCATCAAAAACTCATTCAACCTCAGCAACTAAGCCATTGTAGAATCTGTGTTCCTCAACACAGTTATTCCCAGCAACACACAATAAATTCTCAAATAAATAGTAAATCACCTCGAAAACATTTTTCCTATCTCATAGATATTAATAAACATCTTAGAGACATTTCGGTGAAAGAAAATCTGAAAAAAAATTTCTAAAATTTTTTCTCTAATTTATAAGCATGCGTGTTCAAGGAATGTGCACAAAGACAGCAACCGGAACATTAGGGAATAAATTAGCAAAACCATATCAAATCACATTGATAAATCCCGAGCTTCCACAGACATATGCAACAACATCTTCTGAACATATCTGGGCAAGAAAATTTCGAAACCTATATTTCTATACTGAATTCGAAATTCACTCAATCAACATGCATCATCATCACAAGCAATAGGGAACTCCGACCTAGTCATGGTTTCTTCGTTATATACGACACAAGTGGCTCTGATACCACTGTAGGAAAATCCCGGTGTGAGCATCACATGCCCACGGCGCGGAAAACAAAAATTTTTGTTCCAGGACCTTCCCGAAAGCCAGGATCCATGTGACTATATAACAAAGTCAAACCAAAACTACCAAAGGAGACCGTCTCTAACGGTATCCACGCAGAGATCGGAGAACCTAACCGGGATAAATCCTTTGACCCGAGAATAGCTAGAACAAGTTGAAGACTGCTAGATCTTACCTTGTTCTTGGAGAGCTTGAAGAATAACGATGAAGAAGGAGGATGGGAAGCTTGAAGGAGATGGAGAACTTGATGATAGATGAAGAGAGATCAAAATCTCTTAGGTTTTTACAAAAACCTCTCTTTTTTTATCTAAACCAACGACCATCTTTTTTCTCTTCATCAAGTTTGTCTTCTAGCCATTAAATATACTTAATGACTAAGCAAAATGGAAGCTTCTTCCATCCATCCACGTTAGCTTCATTATATATATATATATAGTAAATAAAGTTAAAGCTTCCTCTCCTCCTTTTCCCACGTATAACATATATATATATATATATATATATATTAATTTTTTAATTAATTAATTAATTAATTATATATATAAATAAATCTTTGAAGTGGTCCGGTCACACTGGTACATCCCACCGCCTCACCGGGTCTCGATATGGGAAAAACTCCCGGAAACATTTTTCAGCAATATCGATGTCGTGATCTCATCGGGACAAATCTCGATCTCATCGGGATCCATTTAATCCGATTGCTCTCCATATATTGGAACTCTGTCCAAAACTATTTTACAAATTCTCCGAGATACTCTTATGCGTGTGACCCATTAGGTTCCCGGTTATGTTGGCCACTTAGATCAACACTTAAACTAAGCAAGTCATGAGCGGTATCTAGCAACACATCATGACCCCCAATTGACCGGAAAGTAATTGGTTTGACGAATAAACATATATTCATCATGGACCATATCACGAACCTTTCCATAGACAATTACCGTGCAATTCGTCCTTTCACCATGCTATACCCCACTTGGTTATGAGTATGGGCAAAGTGTCAACTCTTACTAGACTGACTACGTCAAATCTAGTCCAAGTGATTTCAGTTCTTGTCCTAGGACTCATTACTTAATATGTCAATGAAGACACTCTTCACGACATATGTACTCTGATCAGAGATTTCCAAGTAATGACCCTGACAAGATGTCATGGGTATCATCTTCTGCTATCACAAAAGTGGTGAATCCTCTATTGGCTACTCAATTACCTTCGAATACCTCAAACTGTACCCAATCACCACCCTATGAGCGACCTCTGTGAGGCAACAAGGAATGGAGTCAAAGCACGTAATCAAGATCCAAGATATCCTTGAGTACCTCAAGTCTAAGGATACTTGCACCATTGCTATGATGAGATTATCACTTGATATTAGAATAGGACATCCATGTGATGATCTCATAGCAGGTCATCCAATGTACTTACTACCTCTAGTAAGCATCCACATCTCAACCCTAAATATCTCATATATACAGGTTTCGAGATCCTTTGCTTGATCAAATCAAGGAGCTTGAGATGTGCTAGTCTTTCCAATTACCGATGTCCAGTCTCGGTAATCCTATGACTAGGGATAATTTGAATCTTGACATAATTGCACATGATAGGAATCTCGAGAGTATGATCACATCATAATTTCTATCATGCTATGTCATATATCAAGGACTTCATTAATTTGCTTATAGATCAATATCCATTCATAAATAATGAACATCAAATTAATGAACTATGCCTTTCTTTATTTATTTATAAAGAATGTACACAATTTTGTACAAAACGCACTAAAGGCGATTGCCTTTAGGGCACTACTCTAACAATCTCCCACTTGACCTAAAGCCAATCGCCTTGATATCTGATAATATAGGGGAGTACATGAGAATCAAAACTCTTATGTGACAATGGCTTTGTCAACGGATCAGCAATATTCTGCTCGGTGGGAATTCTCTCTATCTGCACATCACCTCGACCAATGATCTCCCTGATCAGGTGATATCTGCGGAGTACATGTTTGGATCGTTGATGAGACCTTGGTTCCTTCGCCTGCGCAATAGCACAATATAACTGTATGAGCCTACCACTGCTAGGAACCACACCAAGTTCTGTAATGAACTTCTTGATCCAAACTGCTTTCTTTGCTGCGTCTGAAGTGGCAATGTACTCTGCCTCGGTCGTTGAATCAGCAGTCTTCTTTTGTTTGGAACTCTTCCAACCGACCGCCCATTGCGTTCGATGTGAATATGTAACTGATTGGGATTTGGAATCATCCTTATCGATTTAAAGCGGCATCAGTATACCCGCTCACTTTGAGATATCCATCTCTATATATCAAGAAAACATCCTTAGTCCTTCATGAGTACTTGGGATATTCTTGATACCACCCGATGACCCTCACCAGATCCGATTGGTATCTTCGTAACACTTAGAGCATATGATACATCGGGTCTCGTACATAGCATTGTGTACATGATAGATCCTACCGCAGATGCATACGGGATCATATTCATGCACATCCTCTCATCTTGTGTCTTAGGACACATAGATTTCGAGAGTGTTATCCCATGAGTGATGGGAAGGTACCCTCTTTTGGATTGTTCCATGCTAAACCTCTTCAGCATCTTGTCTATGTACGTTGATTGTGAAAGACCAAGCAACCTTTTTGATCTATCTCTATAGATCCTTATCCCAAGGATATAAGTTGCTTCACCAAGGTCTTTCATGGAAAATTGTTTGGATAACCAAATCTTCACTGATTGTAGCATCGAGACATCGTTTCCTAGTAATAATATGTCATCTACATATAGCACAAGGAATACGATTGCAGTCCCATTAACCTTCTTATACACACAGTGTTCATCCGGATTTTGTGAGAAACCAAACTCTTTGATTACCTCATCAAAATGGATATTCCAACTCCTGGATGCTTGCTTTAATCCATAGATGGATTTTTAAAGCTTGCATACCTTTTCGCCATCATAGGAGATGAAGCCCTCAGGTTGTGTCATATACACATCCTCAGTTAGATTTCCGTTTAGGAAAGCTGACTTCACATCCATTTGCCATATCTCATAATCATAATGAGTGGCAATGGCTAGGAGTATTCTAATGGATTTAAGCATTGCTACTGGGCTGAAAGTCTCGTCGTAGTCAACTCCTTGTCTTTGACAAAAACCTTTAGCCACAAGCCTTGCTTTATAGGTAATTACATTACCATCCATGTCGGTTTTCTTTTTGAAAACCCATTTGCACCCTATGGGTTTTATTCCTTCGGGTGCCTCAACCAAAGTCCATACTCTATTTTCATACATGGAATCCATTTCTGACTTCATGGCTTGAAGCTATTTCTCAGACTCTGAACTCTTCAGAACCTCTTCATAGGTGGTAGGCTCATCATCTTCTATGAGCAATACGTTATTCTGTTCATTCACGAGAAATCCATATCTCTTGGGAACAGATCGTATCCTACGTGACCTACGAATTTCGTGTGTTGTAGAAGGTTGAACTGTTACTTCATCTGTATGAGTCACAGTTTCAGGTTCAGGCAGTTGATCTGCGTCTGTTCGAGCATCTTGAACTTCTTCAAGTTCTATTTTGCTCCCACTGTCTTCTTGTAAAAGAAACTCTTTCTCTAAAAAGACAGCATGCTTTGAAACAAACACCTTTTGTTCCTCGCAAAAGTTAGAACGGATATCCCATTGTTTCTTAAGATATCCTACGAACAAACACTTGTCAGATTTTGCATCAAGTTTATCTGATTGTGTCCGCTTCACATAAGCAGGACAACCCCAAACTTTCAAATGAGTAAGATAGGGTCTTTTGTTAGTCCACATCTCATATGGAGTAACATCAACTGTCTTTGATGGAACTCATTTAGCAAGTAAACAATTTGTCTCGATTGCATATCCCCAAAAGGATTTTGGTAACTTTGCAAAGCCCATCATTGATCGTACCATGTCTAACAAGGTTCGATTTCTCCTTTCGCCACACCATTATCTTTGTGGCGTGTAAGGAGGAGTCCATTGAGATAAAATCCCATTATCTACGAGATAATCCAAAAACTATTGGTCTAAGTATTCGCCACCACGATCAGATCGCAATGTCTTGATACTTTTTCCAAGTTGGTTTTCTACTTCATTTCGAATTGTTTGAACTTTTCAAATGCTTGATTTGTATCTCATCGAATCTGGTACCCATATCGAGAATAATCATCGATAAAGATAATGAAGTAAAGACAACCACTTTAGCATGAATGGACATCGGACCACATACATCTGAATGTATTAGGTCTAATACTCCAGTCGCTCGTTCACCCTTTCCCTTAAAGGGCAACTTAGTCATCTTGCCTAATAAACAAGATTCGCATGTGTCATATGATTCATAATCAAATGATCCTAAACTTCCACTCTTATTGAGCTTAGCTATCGTCTCTCATTTATATGGCCATGCACAATGCCATAAGTAAGTTGATTTTAAATTATCTCGTTTATGTCTTTTCGTGTCATTGACATTCATAATTGGATGTGACATATCTAATATGTAAATTCCATTGCATAATGTACCAAGACCATAAAGCATTCCATTCAAACTAATAGAACAACCATTGTTACTAAAAGTTAGATGGAAACCAAATCTATTTAAACAAAAGCAGACAATATGTTCTTTGTTAATACTGGTACAAAATAACATTCATCCAATTTAATTACAAGCCCGGTGGGGAGTGACAAAAGTAAGTGCCTACGGCTAATGCAAAGAACTCTTGCTCCATTTCCCACACGCAGTCTAGTTCTCCTTCATGAGTCATCTCATCGTCCACGAGGCCCTGTGATATCATTGCATATGTGTGAGCCACAACCGGTATCTAATACCCATATATTATGGTCGAAGCAGTATTAACCTCAATGACAAACATACACGAAGAAGTCGAGGCATCGATGCCTTCTTCGCTTCAATTCCTCCAGATAGACTTTACAGTTCCTCTTCCAATGGCGGTCTTGCCACAATGGAAGCAAGTTCCTTTAGTGCAGTCTTTTGGTTTTCTTTTGGCTATACTTCCTTTCGGTTTCTTAGACCTCTTCTTCTTGATTTCTTTTCTTGGAACCGAAGAAGAGTCCACCATAAGCACTTGTTTGCTATCCTTCTTGATAGCTTGCTCTCATTGTCTCGAAAGCAGATTGATCAACTCGTGGATTGTCGTGGATATTTGATTCATCCGATAGTTTAACACAAACTGTGAATAACTATCAGACAATCTAACTAGAATTAAGTCAACACTTAATTCATAATCCATGACAAAACCTAAGACAGCCAACCTCTTAATATACCCATTCATCTTGATGCATCTTGCTCGCAGATGAACTCTGAGTCATCTTAGTAGTGAAGAGTAACCTCGAGGTCTTGAACCTTTCAGACCGAGCTTGCTCATCAAACAGCTCCCTAAGATGAAACACTATGGTATGAGCATCCATAGACTCATGCTGCTTCTGCAGCTCTGGTGACATCGAGGCAAACATAATACAGGTTGCTATGTCACTATCTTTGAGATGCTTTCGATAAACTTTCTGATCCTCATCAGAAGCATCAACAGCAGGTAGATCAGGAAGTGGAACATCAAGGACATATCCCAGTTCCTCAGATCTGAGAACAATTCTCAGATTTCTCAGCCAATCGAGAAAATTTGGTCCAGTTAATTTGTTTGAGTCCATAAGCGAGCGCAAGTTCACACTTGAAGTCATCTTCAATCAACCTAAAGAGAAAGAGAGAAAGAATGTTAGAATAGAATTAAATGCATGATCATAAGGACTTGCATGACATGCATATGGCTCCCACTAGTTTCAAAGAATCCATAACCCTCAGTACGAATCCAAGAAACATTATGACAAAATGTCCTAGTGGATCGATATCCGATATTACTAACAATGACCTTGGGTTTACCCAACAAGCCACCTTAGGTCAATCGGTAGGTATCAGTCATACCAATTGCATCATAGATATCCGACATTACTAAAATGACCTTGGGTTTACCCAACAAGCCACTTTAGATCAATCGACAGGTATCGGTCATACCAATTACTTTATAGATGCAACTATCGACTAGTGCTATCAACTCGTGATGTATGCACACCCATTGGGTTATCAACTCTTGATGCGCGTACATCTGATGTACACTACCCAATTTCGCCTCTGTCCACGTTGACCTTGAGTTTACTCAACAAATCAACGCTTCTAGTGAAAACCGACCCATTAATCCGAAAATCTTATTTTCATGGTTCGAACATATCTGTATAGAGTGAGCTTGGGTTTACCCAATAACCCAACTCTATAAGAACTCTGGTTCTCCCCATATTAATGGAAGACGTGAGTTTTCATATTAAGTGTGAGGGTTTTCAGGTCTCATCTACTTCTTCTCCAAGCTATAAGATTATAGTCACCATGACTATATGGAATGATTTAGGGCAATTCATCAATCACATTGAATTTATACCTAAAATCATCCATCATCCCACCTATGCATGTTGTAAGTCGACTTGTGTATGTATAAGTCGACTTATGCCTCTGTGTAAGTCGACTTATGCAAGTGTAAGTCGACTTATGCAACTGTGCACGAACAAGTCGACTTGTAACATTGTGCAAGTCGACTTATGCGTCTACAGTGCACGGACAAGTCGACTTATGCATGTGTAAGTCGACTTATCCGTGTGAAATTGCTATCTAATCGGCTAATTTCTCAATCCGTGCAGTTCAAATTCACAACACCAAGTCTAATACACTTTACCTTGATGTACCAATGAAACGCTTTCATTGTTGCTTACCATATATAGTCAAACTATACATGAAAAACTTGAAATCGATGAATACACTCTTATTCATTTAGATTTCCAAATAATTTTGCGAATATCAAACTATCACCCTAAGTATCTCTAGGTAGTCTACACTTTATCAAGACTACTTCGACACTTGTCACAAAATTTGTGACGGCCAAAACAATCAAGATAAGGGAATATACTAACGAGACGCTAATGAGACACATTTGGCATCCGAAAATTGTTTGGAAACCCAATTTCAAGAAAATCAGTTTGGCAAGCATGAAACATCAATGTAACACAGTTTTAATCACATTAAAAATGATCCAAGGCATTGGAACTGAAATCTACACAATTTCTTATTTCAAACAAAACAGCTCTAGCAACTTTCTCAAAACTGCCAAGCTTTGTCTTTTGCTTGAAAAACTCATTGAAACAATTTCAATAAATTCTGAGAACATTACAGAGGTTACAACACGTTCACAACATGCTCCATGAATTTTTTCAGGATTTATTTCCATCAAAAACTCATTCAACCTCATCAACTAAACCAATGTAGAATCTGTGTTCCTCAACACAGTTATTCCCAGCAACACACAATAAATTCTCAAATAAATAGTAAATCACCTCGAAAACATTTTTCCTATCTCATAGACATTAATAAACATCTTAGAGACATGTCGGTGAAAGAAAATCCGAAAAAAAAATTTCTACAATTTATTCTCGAATTTATAAGCATGCCTGTTCAAGGAATGTGCACAAAGACAGCAACCAGAACATTAGGGAATAAATTAGCAAAACCATATCAAATCACATTGATAAATCCCGAGCTTCCACAGACATATGCAACAACATCTTCTGAACATATCTGGGTAAGAAAATTTCGAAACCTATATTTCTATACTGAATTCGAAATTCACTCAATCAACATGCATCATCATCACAAGCAATAGGGAACTCCGACCTAGTCATGGTTTCTTCGTTATATACGACACAAGTGGCTCTGATACCACTGTAGGAAAATCCTGGTGTGAGCATCACATGCCCACGGTGCGGAAAACAAAAATTTTTATTCTAGGACCTTCTCGAAAGCCAGGATCCATGTGACTATATAACAAAGTCAAACCAAAACGCTCAAAGGAGACCGTCTCTAACAGTATCCACGCAGAGATCGGAGAACCTAACCGGGACAAATCCTTTGACCCGGAAATAGCTAGAACAAGTTGAAGACTGCTAGATCTTACCTTGTTCTTGGAGAGCTTAAAGAATAACGATGAAGAAGGAGGATGGGAAGCTTGAAGGAGATGGAGAACTTGAAGATCAATGAAGAGAGATCAAAATCTCTAAGGTTTTTACAAAAACCTCTCTTTTTTTTTATCTAAACCAACGACCATCATTTTTCTCTTCATCAAGTTTGTCTTCTAGCCATTAAATATACTTAATGACTAAACAAAATGGAAGCTTCTTCCATCCATCCACGTTAGCTTCATTATATATATATATATAAAGAAAGTTAAAGCTTCCTCTCCTTTTCCCACGTATAACACACACACACACACACACACACACACATATATATATATATATATAAATGCTGAAGTGGTCCAGTCACGCTGGGGTCCGTCCTACCGGCCTACCGGGTCCCAATATTGGAAAAACCCCCGAAAACGTTTTTCAGCAATATCGATGTCGCGATCTCATCGGGACAAATCCCGATCTCTTCAGGATCTATTTAATCCGATTGCTCTCCATATATTGAAACTCTGTCCAAAATTATTTTACAAATTCTCCGAGACACTCTTATGCGTGTGACCCATTAGGTTCCCGGTTATGTTGACCACTTAGATCAACACTTAATCTAAGCAAGTCATGAGCGGTATCTAGCAACACATCATGACCCCCAATTGACCGGAAAGTAATTAGTTTGACGAATAAACATAGATTCATCATGGACCATATCACGAACCTTTCCATAGACAATTACCGTGCAATTCGTCCTTTCACCATGCTATACCCCACTTGGTTATGAGTATGGGCAAAGTGTCAACTCTTACTAGACTGACTACGTCAAATCTAGTCCAAGTGATTTCAGTTCTTGTCCTGGGACTCATTACTTAATATGTCAATGAAGACACTCTTCACGACATATGTACTCTAATCAGAGATTTCCAAGTAATGACCCTGACAAGAGGCCATGGGTATCATCTTCTGCTATCACAGAAGTGGTGAATCCTCTATTGGCTACTCAATTACCTTCAAATACCTCAAACTGTACACAATCACCACCCTATAAGCGACCTCTGTGACGCAACAAGGAATGGAGTCAAAGCACAGAATCAGCATCCAAGATATCCTTGAGTACTTCAAGTCTAAGGATACTTGCACCATTGCTATGATGAGATTATCACTGACATTAGAATAGGACATCCATGTGATGATCTCATAGCAGGTCATCCAATGTACTTACTACCTCTAGTAAGCATCCACATCTCAACCCTAAATATCTCATATGTACAGTTTCTGAGATCCACTGCTTGATCAAATCAAGGAGCTTGAGATGTGCTAGTCTTTCCGGATTACCGATGTCTAGTTTCAATAATCCTATAACTAGGGATAATTTAGATACTGACATAATTGCACATGATAGGAATCTCAGTAGTATGATCACATCATAATTTCTATCATGCTATGTCATATATCAAGGACTTCATTAATTTTCTTATAGATCAATATCCATTCATAAATAATGAACATCAAATTAATGAAATATGCCTTTCTTTATTTATTTATAAAGAATGTACACAATTTTGTACAAAATGCACTAAAGGTGATTGCCTTTAGGGCACTACTCTAACAAGAATGACCTACATTCGATGTCTATAGAATACATTATGCCCATTCGTTCGAGAATAGGTCTTAGACTGAAGCCTTTTGTCTGACCTTTCGTCTGATATGGTTCAACTTTTTGTCTAATTCAATATTCTCCATTTAAATAACAAAATATAGCTTCAGTGTCTTCATGAAAGTTGTATATCTATATTTTCTCTTTTAAACCATCAAGAACGACCTACATCTGATATCTATAGAAAAAGTTATGCCCATTCGTTCAAGAATAGGTCTTAGACTGAAGCCTTCAATCGATCTTTAAATGCGATATGGTTTAACTTTTAAATCAGTTCAATTTTCTCCATCTAAATAACAAAACTCACTTTAGTGTCTTCATGAAAGTTGTATATCTATACCTTCTCTTTTAAACCGTCAGGGATGACCTACATCCACTATCCATAAAAATCGTTATGCCTATTAGTTAGAGAATAGGTCTTAGACTGAAGCCTTTTGTCTAACCTTTCGTTTGAAATGGTTTAACTTTTCGCCTAGTTCAAGTTTCTCCATCTAACTAACAAAATCTTGCTTCTATGTCTTCATGAAAGTTTTATATCTATACGTTCTCTTTTAAACCGTCAAGAATGACCTACATCTGATATCTGTAGAAAAATTTATGCCCATTCATTCGAAAATAGGCCTTAGACTGAAGCCTTCAATCTAACCTTTCGTCTGATATGGTTTAACTTTTCGTCTAGTTCAATTTTCTCCATCTAAATAACAAAATCTCACTTTAGTGTCTTCATCAAAGTTGTATATCTATACCTTCTCTTTTAAACCATCAGGGATGACCTACATCCAATATCCATAAAAAATGTTATGCCCATTAGTTAGAGAATAGGTCTTAGACTGAAGCTTTTTGTCTGACCTTTCGTTTGATATGGTTTAACTTTTCGTCTAGTTCAAGTTTCTCCATCTAACTAACAAAATCTTGCTTTAGTGTCTTCATAAAAGTTGTATATCTATACGTTCTCTTTTAAACCGTCAAGAATGACCTACATCTGATATCTATAGAAAAATTTATGCCCATTCGTTCGAGAATAGGCCTTAGACTGAAGCCTTCAATCTGACCTTTCGTCTGATATGGTTTAACTTTTCGTCTAGTTAAATTTTCTCCATCAAAATAACAAAATCTCACTTTAGTGTCTTCATGAAAGTTGTATATCTATACCTTCTCTTTTAAACCATCAGGGATGACCTACATCCAATATCCATAAAAATTGTTATGCCCATTAGTTCGAGAATAGGTCTTAGACTGAAACCTTTTGTCTAACCTTTCGTTTGATATGGTTTAACTTTTCGTCTAGTTCAATTTTCCCCATCTAAATAACAAAATCTCACTTTAGTGTCTTCATGAAAGTTGTATATCTATACCTTCTCTTTTAAACCGTCAGGGATGACCTACATCCAATATCCATAAAAAACGTTATGCCCATTAGTTCGAGAATAAGTCTTAGACTGAAGCCTTTTGTCTGACCTTTCGTTTGATATGGTTTAACTTTTCGTCTAGTTCAAGTTTCTCCATCTAACTAACAAAATCTTGCTTTAGTGTCTTCATGAAAGTTGTATATCTATACGTTCTCTTTTAAACCGTCAAGAATGACCTACATCTGATATCTATAGAAAAATTTATGCTCATTCGTTCGAGAATAGGACTTAGACTGAAACCTTCAACCTGACCTTTCGTCTAATATGGTTTAACTTTTCGTCTAGTTCAATTTTCTCCATCTAAATAACAAAATCTCACTTTAGTGTCTTCATGAAAGTTGTATATCTATACCTTCTCTTTTAAACCATCAGGGATGACCTACATCCAATATCCATAAAAAACGTTATGCCCATTAGTTCGAGAATAGGTCTTAGACTGAAGCCTTTTGTTTGACCTTTCGTTTGATATGGTTTAACTTTTTGTCTAGTTCAAGTTTCTCCATCTAACTAACAAAATCCTGCTTTAGTGCCTTCATGAAAGTTGTATATCTATACCTTCTCTTTTAAACCGTCAAGAATGACCTACATCTGATATCTATAGAAAAATTCATGCCCATTCGTTCAAGAATAGGCCTTAGACTGATGCCTTCAATCTGACCATTCATCTGATATGGTTTAACTTTTCGTCTAGTTAAAATTTCTCCATCTAAATAAAAAAATCTCATTTTAGTGTCTTCATGAAAGTTGTATATCTATACCTTCTCCTTTAAACCATCAGGGATGACCTACATCCAATATCCATAAAAATCGTTATGCCCATTAGTTCGAGAATAGGTCTTAGACTGAAGCCTTTTGTTTGACCTTTCGTTTGATATGGTTTAACTTTTTGTCTAGTTCAAGTTTCTCCATCTAACTAACAAAATCCTGCTTTAGTGCCTTCATGAAAGTTGTATATCTATACCTTCTCTTTTAAACCGTCAAGAAAGACCTACATCTGACATCTATAGAAAAATTTATGCCCATTCGTTCGAGAATAGGTCTTAGATTGAAGCCCTCAATCTGACCTTTCGTCTGATATGGTTTAACTTTTCGTCTAGTTCAATTTTCTCCATTTAAATAAAAAAATCTCACTTTAGCGTCTTCATGAAAGTTGTATATCTATACCTTCTCTTTTAAATCGTCAGGGATGACCTACATCCAATATCCACAAAAAGCCTTATGCCCATTGGTTCGAGAATAGGTCTTAGACTGAAGCCTTTTGTCTAACCTTTCGTTTGATATGGTTTAACTTTTCGTCTATTTAAATTTTCTCCATCTAACTAATAAAATCTTGCTTCAGTGTCTTCATGAAAGTTGTATATCTATACGTTCTCTTTTGAACCATCAAGAATGACCTACATCCGATGTCAATAGTAAAAGTTATGCCAATTCGTTCGATAATTGGTCTTAGACTTAAGGCTTTTGTCTGACCTTTCGTTTGATATGGTTTAACTTTTCGTCTAGTTCAATTTTCTCCATCTAACAAACAAAATCTTGCTTCAGTGTCTTCATGAAAGTTGTATATCTATACATTCTCTTGTAAACCGTCAAGAATGACCTACATCTGATATCTATAGAAAAAGTTATGCCCATTCGTTCGATAATAGGTCTTAGACTGAAGCCTTTTGTCTGACCTTTCGTGTGATATGGTGTAACTTTTCGTCTAGTTCAATTTTTCTCCATCAAACTAATAAAATCTTGCTTCAGTGTCTTCATCAAAGTTGTATATCTATACGTTCTCTTTTGAACCATCAAGAATGACCTACATCTGATGTCTATAGAAAAAGTTATGCCCATTAGTTCGAGAATAGGTCTTAGACTGAAGCCTTTTGTCTAACCTTTCGTCTGATATGGTTTAACTTTTTGTCTAATTCAATATTCTCCATTTAAATAACAAAATATAGCTTCAGTGTCTTCATGAAAGTTGTATATCTATATGTTCTCTTTTAAACCGTCAAGAATGATCTACATCTGATATCTATAGAAAAAGTTATGCCCATTCGTTCAAGAATAGGCCTTAGACTGAAGCCTTCAATCTGACCTTTCGTCTGACATGGTTTATGTTGGACCCCGTTTTCGGAATCCAACTCAAACCAAAACCATAACACTTACTAACCTGGTTTGATACCGCCGATGCCGGGTCACGTTTCTGAAACCCAACCTCGGTACAAAAATACCGTCTTCTTCAAGCGTGATTATTGAAATCTCTTCTTACTCGCTACTAAACATGATGAGCCCGAACTCTAATTCGATCATTGAACCAGAACATTGGCGTATACCACAGAAATCGCAAAACTTACAATCTCATTTCGGTATATAAATACATATGCATAACCAAAATCTTCAGTCCCAAAATCATATCATAACAATAACTACCTCAAGAAGACCAAATTCTCACTCAATATCAAAGGATAGAATGCTACATGCTTTATTGGCATTCCACTCCACAATACAATACCAAGATTGAATATTCGAATATACAAAGATTCAAATCCCATAATTTCCAATACCAATTTAACGTAGAACAATATAATAAGTACACATATAAATCGAAACCTTCACTTCCCTGCACCCGATCTTCTTCTCATCACCTGTGGATGGGAATGAAGGGGGGTGAGCTTATAGCTCGTGGGTAACAGGTTTATAACGAAGAACAAGCAAAACCTTTGAAGATGTTCATTTATTATACAAAATTATAACAAGTTGATAAAACGCTTTGCTCCCAAGTTCTCAGTCAAATCCAAAATTCTGAGTTCAAACTCTTAGGAAAAAGTGTAAATTCTTAGTGAAAAATGTTCTCACATCAACACAATATGTTCATTCAATCATCAATATAAAATGCTCAATTTATGCACATACTTGACAATTCATAGATGCAATGCACAAACAAACTGCTCGAGAGTACCGTAAAACGATCCGGATAAACCGAAGTTTATACCGTAAACAAAACGAGTCCGATTTCTCAAGGATCTCGTGGCCACAAGTAGGCAGCCGGGAGAAGGCTATACGTCGACGTGCACGTGACTCCATTCGTTACTCTCTCACCCAAACAAAGCACATAGCCATTCATTTCATGCTCAAAGCATGTTATCAAAGCTTTCATACTTTTCATGCTCTATTCTTTCCTTTCCGAATATACAAAATGCCATGAATTTTTCCAAGGCATGACATAAAATGTTCAATGCAATTTCATCTCTATTTTGAAATTCATCAGAAAAGTTCATATGCTGAAACATGTAGAAATTTTACAAATCGTTCAACAGAAACAAAACAATATTTATGAATTACTTGAAATCATTTTTGATTCGGGAGAAAACTTTAGTGGCTCATTACTAAATTATAAACAAGAAACCCACCTAATATCCTTGCTCGGATACATGCATAAAGATACCTCTCATCTGGATCCTCTTGCATTCCTTGATTCCCTTAATCAAATGCAAAATTCATATTCAAATAGGAATACAAATTAGGGACCCAAAAATCACAAATTCACTAAGATAAATTCTAAAGCATTCAATTTGGTTCAAAAACCCAAAAGTTATACCCCAAATAAGTTGAGACTATCCTTATACTGAAACAAGAATCTATACCCAACTTCTGACCAAACTTTACGATTCTTATAGTCTGAATTTCAATTTCATTGCTTTATAAACTTGTAGAACTTTGTCTCTATTTTACAACGAGTCAAAAATCATCTCATTTGGATATCTACAGCCCAAGATATAACCAAAATAACAAAATTCATTGTTGTTGGAAACAAGGGGTTTGCCACGACGAGGGCCACGCTCACCGAGGCAAATGGCCCTTGGGCGCCGCGACGAACGATCCGCGTGCGCCGCGACGCGCACACATAGACGTTCGCCGCGGCGTGCACCTTCATGTGCGCCGCGACGTGCACATAATCTCTTGCACGTCGCAGCGTGCACCCTGGTGCACACGGCGCGCACCTCTCCTTCGCACGCCGCGATGTGCGGATCGGGGAACCGACCCCGAACCCCATATTTTCCAGCTTTTCTCACTTCAATCCTTTCACAAACGCAAATGCAACACATCTAAACCTTGATTCAAGACTTAGAATACACTTCTAACCCATTTACAACTAAAAACAAGCACAAAAATCATCAACCCAAAGAAATCTATCCATTTTTCTCTTAAAACCCTAAACCACCGATTCTCATACATTCAACCTACCTTTAGGTTTAATCCAACCGAAACAAGATGAAAACAAGCAAAACATACCCGGAAATGTCCTTAACTTGTCAAAACCCGCAAAGATCGAAAATCCCTCTTCTCTTCTCTTCTTCCTCTTTCACGATACTTCTCTTCTCCTTCTTTTCCTTCTTTTCCTTCTTTCTTCTAACTCTTTCTTTTAATCCTACTTAATTGTCAAATGCCCATTTTGCCCCTTTCACTTAAGCCTTAGGCCTTATAACCTTAAGTGCCATGACCAAAATACCCTTATACATTCTTACCATTTTTAATACAACCAAACCATAAAATAAATTCTACCACCATTTACATAGCAAGTAGGTCTAAAATTTTATCCATCAAACCTCATAATTCAGTGAAATTGAATTATAATCATGCTTAATTCAATACGAAAATTCGGGGGTCAACAACTCTCCCCCGCAATTCCAGTTTAACGTCGTTACTCGAATACTTTCTTTCAATTGACTGTGATCAACAGACTCGCTTGGTCTTTCAATCCCTTAATTGGCCATTCACTTTTCATATCACTCACAATTTTTCCCATTTCTTATATCGATAAAACCAATATCATATCATATCCATGTTTCCGTGACCTACTTACGTATATCACATTTCGAGCTAAGACATCCTTTATGAGTAGTGCTAACTCATAATCATTTCATATAGACCAATTCATATTGAGCTTAGCAAATCCTCTGTCCTAACTTGAGCACGCCTTGTACCTCATGTAAGCACACACCCTTTAAGGTGATATCCTCAAAGACAAATCATCTTTCACTAGACAATCCACATCACTTTAGTATCAGTACATTTGCCTCTTATGTCTATCTCACTGTGTTCCATGTTCTTGGCACGGATCCGCCTAATTCATCCATCTTTCTTAAATTACTTAATCTCATCTGTCCATAACGTCTCCAATTTTAGCCTCCAATGACCAGTAGGCCTTACTCATCATAATACAGAAGCAATAACTCTTTTTATCGTCAAACTCTTCATACGAAGTTCCATTAGAATCACGATGACAACGATTATGATGCTTAACGTCAAATAGAACCATACATTGGTTTCATATTCCCATGAACTCCACACGATAGACTTCAAACATATCGTAAATAGTTAAGACCGTCGACAATTTAAACTCTCCGTCACTTGACATATTTCTTCTAGGACGTATAGCTTAAATCACCACTTATACTTTTCTGACAGTCTCTTTGCTCAATCATCTTTACCGGTACGCAAACTTTTTATCTCAATCACCCAGTATCCTTTTTCCTACTCGAGCTCAAAATGCACACTCATTTTCGCTTTCTTGGAAGGGTTCACAATTCCTTAATCCTCAATTGGAGCTTTGATCATGCGAACCCGATCTTCCATTTCAGTGACTAAGGGTACTTCATTTTGCCCGAATTCGACTCCATTCAACACTCTTTATTGGACTTGATCTGATAACCTCTAAAACTGAATTCATACTTCACTGTTATTGAATTCTCTATTCAATGCGTCTGATTACAACACTAGCTTTATCATTCTTGAATACTCATTAGAACAACATAAACTTCCTATAACTCTGTCCCTTGTCTCCATCTCGCATTTAATTTCTTCAACTCAATACATACCTTAATTGCATGATCTGTATATCTTCCACACAGTCAAAATCTTGTTGTACATATAATGTCTCCAATTTTTCAGCAATCATTGCAGCTGCAAATCATGCGAACTTCATATACAATTTCCTAATTTACTCCTAACGTACCCCAATCCAATGCATATACAATCATACGCAAATTTATAACTTAATTCCCTACATCAAATACATATCTATAACAAAACTTATATGCCTTTTTGCCAAAGAATCTCACACATGACTTATACAAAATCTTATCATTCCTCTCTTTTACCAACCGACATTTACCACACAAATCCATAGACTACCATACAAAAAAATCGGATAGCATCACGGCTGTATTTTAAAACCCAAAACCTGCAAATAACTTTAAATACTTCTATACACTAGCTAAACAAATCACAAAATTCCTCGGACCTCCTGCCCGAAAATCCAAACTCAATCCTAATCACATTATCCAAATCCAATTCGCATTTATTTTACTTCGTGGATCTTATCCTGATCTCTCATGCAACACTGTTGCATACTACTGAATTCCCAATTCCAAATGACATATCTAATATCCTCAAAATTTTCCTTACCTTCGTCTCTCATATAATTTACTCATTTTCCTGAAGTAGTCAAACTATTTTTCCCCACTCTTCGAATACACTTAACATATCATCAAACCTCGCTTGGATCACTTTACTCTTCAGTACTATAGTATTGTCAGTGAATTTGTTAACTTGACCAAACATCGTCAAAACTCCATATGTCCACCATTGGTTCTAGTCATTCCTCAAATAACTGATTCCTCAATGAGGAAATCTTATCGCTTGTTATTTTCCAATTCCCAATTGTCTTACCTTTCTTGACTGATTTTCTCCACTCTTTAGATTTCCTCATATTTCGCATTGACGTATTCTGATGTCTGCTTTCCTCCACACACTTTAGGTTATTTGAAATCTTAGCTTCTTGTGCTTGTCACACCTTCATCGGATAAACTTGTATTTCCCAAACATACGTATCCAAAACATAACGTGAACCGATATGATATACTCCTCATATTGGCAATTAGTGCTTCCTCAATGTAGGAATCCACCCTCATGGTTGGATCCTTGACATCAAACAAAAATACATACAGTCTCAGTAGTATCTCTACCTTCTTTACTTGAGTCTCCGCTAGGGATAGGACTCCAATACTCACTTTCGAATCCTTAAATACTCCCTTTTTATCTGTTCTTTCATTGATCAATCTTTATACAAACCATCTGATCTGCTTAATCTAACTTAGTGAAGTTCTTCTGCAAAAGAGATACCATTCATACAAATCTTTATCACTCACGTGCTATCATCATCACATCATCAGTTACCTTTAATCCCTCGAGAAGACAATTTTCTCTCATCTTCATAAGATGATAATGTTCAAATCACTCAAAACTCAAGGAGTAACAAACATTCTTGCTATCGCATTCGCCCTTATCGAACAGACTAACACAAATTTTATGCTAGTTTTTCCAGAAGTCACCGTTTCTCACGCTATATCATTTCATCATGGGTCCATTACCATATTGATTACGTAGGGCTCACTTCCTTGCCTTACAGAAGCTTCATCATTTTCTGGGCTACCGATTCATCAGTACTTTCCTCTCTTGTCGGAGAGTCGGGTGCAACTGATCTTTTCAGAACTCCTCGTGTCCTTTTACGAGGTGAAGTTCTTTATTCTTTTTCTTAATCTCATTCATGCATAAGATGGGAGCTTATACGCATTTGCATCTTATACGCATTTGCGATTTTCTCCATACTACATATCATTTCATTCGTCTCATACAAGGTCATTTATGTCTACTTCATTTCCCTTTCTCTACGTCCTCACTTCTATCTCATTTTCCAATTATTCTTTATTTCATCTTCTACATGTATATCCTCAATCAATTCAAAATTATCGATGCATAATCACAATGACATTCTGACCTCAAATCCACTAATTTATTCTTACTGCGGATCATCACTTTTGACGTCGAGAACAATCACTTTGTCGTAAGATCATAGCGAAGTTATGTTTCCATTGCACTCTACTTGTGCACTCTACTCTCATCATGTATACTTATATCCCTATACTCCTCAAACATTCCATGGCAATACATTCATATCAATATCACTTTCAAAACATATCACTACAGTACAATATTGCTATAATACTTCTAATACATCCTCTAATACCATTGCATGGAGTCATTATCTGTTCTGTTTACCCATCCTCTATTTCTCCTTTCTAATTATCCACAACTTTCCTTTTTTTTTCCTCAGATCATGACAAATGGACCAATCATCATTTCTTTATCTCATCTTTCCAACTTTATCTCGCACACATGGAGACTCATCATTACTCTATCCCAATTCATCACAATATTCACAGCTCAATTTCCTCAAAATTCTTGTCAATCTAAGTCAAACGATCACCTTGGCTTCTCAGATTCTAACACCTCATTATGCGTGTAACCCATACACATGCGCCCATGCAAGATCATAATGCAGGGCTCTGATACCACAAATGTCGGACCCCGTTTTCGGAATCCAACTCAAACCAAAACCATAACACTTATTAACCTGGTTTGATATCGCAGATGCCGGGTCACGTTTTCGAAACCCAACCTCGGTACAAAAATACCGTCTTACTGAAGCGTGATTCGCTGAAATCTCTTCTTACTCTGCTACTAAACATGATGAGCCCCGAACTCGCAATCCGATCATTGAACCAGAACATTGGCGTATACCACAGAAATCGCGAAGCTTACAATCTCATTTCGGTATATAAATACATATGCATAACCAAAATCTTCAGTCCAAAAATCATATCATAACAATAACTCCCTCAAGAAGACCAAATTCTCACTCAATATCAAAGGATAGAATGCTACAAGCTTTAATGGCATTCCACTCCACAATACAATACCAAGATTGAATATCCGAATATACAAAGATTCAAATCCCATAATTTCCAATACCAATTTAACGTAGAACAATATAATAAGTACACATATAAATCGAAACCTTCACTTCCCTGCACCCGATCTTCTTCTCATCACCTGTGGATGGGAATGAAGGGGGTGAGCTTATAGCTCGTGGGTAACAGGTTTATAACGAAGAACAAGCAAAACCGTTGAAAAAGTTCATTTATTATACAAAATTATAACAAGTTGATAAAACGCTTTGCTCCCAAGTTTTCAGTCAAATCCGAAATTCTTAGTTCAAACTCTTAGGGAAAAGTGTAATTTCATAGTGAAAAATGTTCTCACATCAACACAATATGTTCACGTGCACGTGACTCCATCTGTTACTCTCTCACCCAAACAAAGCACATAGCCATTCATTTCATGCTCAAAGCATGTTATCAAAGCTTTCATACTTTTCATGCTCTATTCTTTCCTTTCCGAATATACAAAATGCCATGAATTTTTCCAAGGCATGACATAAAATATTCAATGCAATTTCATCTCTATTGTGAAATTCATTAGAAAAGTTCATATGCTGAAACATGTAGAAATTTTGCAAATCGTTCAATAGAAACAAAACAATATTTATGAATTACTTGAAATCATTTTTGATTCGGGAGAAAACTTTAGTGGCTCATTACTAAATTATAAACAAGAAACCCACCTAATATCCTTACTCGGATACATGCATAAAGATACCTCTCATCTTGATCCTCTTTCCTTCCTTGATTCCCTCTATTTTTGAATCCATCATGTAGTACACGCCTATCATATTGCCATTGTCTCCCCAATAGTAAATGACCAGCATGCATAGGAACTACATCACACAACACTTCATCAGAATATCTCCCAATTGAGAACGCCACTAGCACTTGTTTGTTCACCCTAACCTCTCCACACTCATTAAGCCATTGCAACTTATAAGGACTAGAGTGTTTAATGAGAGGCAACCCCAATTTCTCAACTAAAATTATGCTTGCAACATTGGTGCAACTACCTCCATCAATTATTAAACTGCACATCTTACTCTTAATTAAACATCTGGTGTGGAATATATTCTCCCTTTGTTCCTCAAGCTCTATCTTTTCTTGTACATTCAGAGCTCGCCTCACTACTAATGCTTCGGCTTGGACTGGTTGCTCAACTTCTTCGTCAGTGTAATCCTCCAACTCAGGCATATCACTTCCATCACTATCTTCTGATTCAATTACCCCATCTCACAAATACATGATCTTCCTATTGGGACATTGGTTTGCCTTATGACCCGAACCCAAACACTTGAAGCATTTGATGTCTCTTTGCTTAGTGCTAGCATTTTGATCATTATATGTAGGCGCACCTTTAGAGGCTGTCCACTTTTCCTTCGACTTGTCCTTATTGTAATAGGACTTATCCTTGCTCTTTTCCTCCTTCTTTGGCCATTTAGGACCCCAAGAATTTGAAGATCCTGAGGTATTGCCCTTGCTGAAACTTTTTCCCTTCAATTGCTTTTCAATCTTCATAGACATGCTTACCATGTCCTCCAACTCTAAGTACTGATGAAGCTCTAACACATTGACTATCTCTTTATTCCTCTATGTTAGCTCTTATCATAGCTATCTCCATCTCCTTGTGGTAATCTTCCACACTCTTTGTGCCTTGCCTCAATGTTTGAAGTTTTTGATGCAACTCCCTATAGTAGTAACTTGGCACGAATCTCTTTTTCATGATGCGTTTCATCTCATCCCAGGTTTCAACCGGTCTTTCTCCAGTTTATCTTCTACTAACCATCAATTGATCCCACCAAACAACAGCATAATCAGAGAACTCAACTGCCGCTAACTTCACCTTCTTCTCCTCATAATAATTATGGTAGGCAAATATCATCTCTACTTTCCTTTCCCACTCCAAGTAGGCATCAGCATCATTCTTTCCTTGAAATGGTGGCATCTTCATTTTGATGCTGTCAATGTTTCTATCTACTCTTTCAGTCTCTTCCTCCTCTCTGCCTCTTTCAGCTCTTCCTCTATAACCACCTCTATTTCGGCCTCTATCTCCTCTACCACCTCTTGCATTGTTTCGGCCTCTATCTCCCATCACTCTTTCCATCTTTATTGCTATTATGAGACATGATCAATTCCTGCAAGAAAACGTTAGAAACCTCACAACACTCCCTCACGTGTTTCTCTCTAGAACAAAATTTTCCACTCATGTTTCACACAATAAAATGGCTTTTCACTATATAATCTCACACTCTTGCCTTTTTCCACTCAAGTGCCTCCTTTATGTTACTTTTCAGGATCACTTCAACAACATCAAGGAAATCAACACGCAACAAGTTCAAGAAGGAAACACAAAGAAAACAAGCCTAACAAAGAAAAAAAACGAATAGATGAAACAAATCTAGAAGCAAAATATTGTACGGACAGAAAATAAATCAAAGTGCCAATACACGGATGAAGAATAGTGCAGGCAACGATTCTTGTGTCAATTGAAAAATTATGAGTGCAACAATTGTTCAAATCAATGTAGAGAAGCAAAGATAGGTACCAAAACAAGAAATAAGCTAGGAAACAAAGAAAGACACACAAAACTATGAAAAAACTCACCGAATCCAAAGACCAATTTTTTTCTATTTTTTTATTTTAATATCCCAATCAACCCAGAGTTCCAAGAATTGAACAAAAGATTTAAAGAAATCGTTTCTTGATAGGTTCTTGAATGAAAGAAGGACAATCTTAATGAATCTTGAATGATAAGAACAAATCTTGAATGAAAGATCAAACAAAGATTCAAAGAATCACAATCTTGGATGTTTCTTGATCAATCTTGAATTTTTTTTTCTTTTCTTTCTACTGTTCACTTTTTTCTTGGCTATTTTTTTTTACTTTTTTCCTGTTTTTTTTAATTGTTGATCAAGAAAACAAAGAATCAATTAAGGAAACAAGAACATAAAGAACCAATAATGGCAGATTCGTTCCAAGCAATTCAAACCTTTTTTTTTTACTTTTCTAAGGAATTCAACAAAGAAAACAATGAAAGATACGATGAGTTCAATAGAATTAAGCCAAAGCTCGATACCAACCGACATGAAATCCCAAGAAAACAAGGTTCTTGAAACCCCCTAATCCTATTGAATCAAAACCCCAATCTTTCTATTCTAAGAACATGCTAGTTCAAACCCCAATTATACGAAATTGAGACCCAAACCCAAAGAAAATTGACAAATTGAACACGCCACAAGTGATTACCTTGATAAGTGATGCAATCCTTGAAGTAACAATAAGAAGAACACACCTTAATTGAAGAGAATATCTCTCAATTTCGTTAATCAACCAAATATGATGTTTACAAGGATAAAATAAGGTATTTATATCCTTTCCCACGACCTAAACCTAAAAGAAATAGGTTACGAGACCCTTTAATGCTAAAACAAGCCTAATCCTAACTAGTTTAGGAGTTTATAGCCCAATAATGCAATCTGATCCTAATCCACTTAGGATTGGGCTAAACCAACTTAAATAAGACCAAAATAACTTAAATAAACCTAAGGGAGGTGGATGGGCCTAATGGATTACTCTACTTAGGCCCACACACTTGGTAGTCCAAAACTAGCTTTAAATAAACTAAGGCAAGTACTAATAAATACCTAGCCCATAACAAGTCTCTTTGGGCCTAATAAACAAAGGATAAATAACAAGCCCAATGTACTAAAATAAGTCCATAAGAATAATTGAACTTGTCTTGAAATTTGGTTAAGTATTAGCCCCTCCACATGCCCTCTCTAGAAGAATCACAAGCTTGACTACTCCACTTGAATTCTCCACGGATGGTTCGGTCTTGTCATTAAGGTGAGATGTAATGTGACTTTGAACAAACCCTTGAAGTGCTTGTTTAAGCTTTGCTTCACGTTGTCTTGTAATAGGTCTACTTGGCAAAGTAAGCTTGTCTTGACGTGTTGCACCTTGATCTCCATTGCCATGGTTTCTTGTATCAATAAGTGTTCTTGGGTGTAAGAACAAATCCTAATCTGATCGCTTGTTGAGAAACTAATTCTGATTTGATTGGTAACGAGTTCTAAGGGTCGATTAAGGGTCTTGGGGTTCCGCATCATTTGGTATCACAGCCTTGGTTCCAATCAAGTAAGTATTTATTCCGTTTTGACTGAACAATAGAATAAAAAAAATTCGTTCTTGTAGGCTTGTTTGTTTCAAACACAAAATTTCAAGATCTTACATATAAAAAAAACGTGGAATTGAGCTGAACAACCATTATTTTCTTTTTTTTGTTAGCTTCCAATATACTGAAAAACGTTAAAATTTAAGGGAAAAACGTGATTACAACTGCTGGTATAATTAACACAATTTTGGGGCTGTTCATTTCTAATTCTTTTCAATTGAGTTTGGTGGCTAGTCAAATCCATACATTACGCTTTTGTTTTTGTTTGAGTGTTTTGAGTGATAATTTGAGGTTCCAATTGGGAATTTCAAGTTTCTGATATTAAATTCCAGATTTCGTCATTTGTTTGCATCCTTCAGTTTTCTGTTATGGAATCTACCCATTTGCATCTAATACATTAAAAAGGCTGTAATATTGATTCATTGCTGCCTTAAAACAAAAAAAAATCGTCATACACTTACTGGTAATTCAAGTGTGTGCTTTCAATTTGTTGTTTGTGTCGTTTTTGCTTCTCGAATTTTGCATGTTTTCCTTCTTTGTTTAGGTTTTTCCTTGCAAATTCTCAATTAAAATTTGTTGCATTAAGATATATGATTGCTGCTTGATTTGGCCCTAAAGTATAAACATTGAAAGATTGATTGAGTGGTAAAAGGCAAGAGTGTGTGAGCTCAAAAGAGGGAAAAAGCCAAGTTTGAGTGAAAACACGAGAGGTGTGTCGTTACTTTGAGAGTAAATACGTGAGGGAGTGTTTGTGAGGAATATTTTGTTGTTATCTTTGTTGAAATTTTCAGATTGACCATGGATTCTCAAGAAAGTGGGGTTGAGAAATAGGATCAAGCTTTCATTCTAAAAGCCATGCAACAGGAGTTCCAAAGAATGCAAATCATGATGAGGGACATGAGCGAAAGAATTGACAAGGGTTCGGGCCAAAATGTTCCAAGTTTGAGAAGACAACCAACACCTCGAATTGATGACGAATATAATGAAGAGTTTGATGATCAAGCCACCATGATAAATAAAGGTAGAAACTATGGAGGAGCAAGGAGGGGTCGAAATGATCTTGACAGAAACCTAGGAAGTATCAAAATGAAAATTCCATCGTTTCTGGGCAAAAATGATCCTGAGGCGTACATGGAATGGGAAAGAAAGGTGGAGCTCATTTTTGAGTGTCATAATTACACAGAAGAAAAGAAGGTAAAGCTTGCTGCCGTAGAGTTTAGTGAGTATGCCATTGTGTGGTGGGACCAATTGATTATGAGTAGACGGATAAATAGAGAACGTCCTATCCAAACATGGGAGGAGATGAAAGCCATTATGAGAAGACGTTTTGTTCCTAGCCACTATTATAGGGAATTGCATCAAAAATTGCAAAGCTTTGTTCAAGGATCAAAGAGCGTGGAGGACTACTATAAAGAGATAGAGATAGCAATGATAAGGGCAAATGTGGAGGAAGATAGAGAAGCCACCATGGCAAGGTTTCTCAATGGACTCAACAGAGATATTGCTAATGTGGTAGAGCTTCAACATTATGTGGAGTGATACAACTCACCAAGGCAATGGAGACTTGAGGATGCCAATGGGTCCAATTACAAGGTCACGCTCCAACAAGCTCAAAGCACAACTTCAGATTTATGTACAAGCTTTTGTTTCACAAGAACTTCAAGAAGTTTTGTTGATCAAGCTTGGGGAAAAGCTTAGGAAGACACCTAAGTGTGTGTGCACATTGGAGGCATCAAACTAAGAGGGCTAACACTTAGCCAATTTTCACAAGCACAAGTCTAATTAATGGGCTTGGGCTTATTTTATCTTATAAAGGGCATGTGGACTTCTTTTAGTTTTGAAGCCCAAATCCATGTGGGATTTGTTCTTGGGCAGATTTGTTTCAAGAAGGCCTTTTGATATTTTGGGCTTTCTTTAGTATTTTTAGGTTATCTTTGTTAGGGTTTACATTGCAAAGGGTATTTAAACCTTTGCTTTAGCCATGAACACGAGTTTTTTTTGGAGAGATCAATAAAATTAGAAAGCATTCTTTAAGAGAGAATTGAGATTCTTGCTTGTTTTACCTTAAGGATTGATTCAACTTATCAAGTAAGTTCTACATGTGGAGTTAATTCAATTCCTACAATCTTATACTCTTTGTTACCAATTCCTCGCTGTTTTGGGGGTAAAGGGTCTTGTTAGATTGATTGAATTTAGGTTTGGGAACAATCATTGAAACGGAGGTGATCTAGACATTGATTCTAGGTTGTTGCCGTATCATCTTTGGTATCAGAGCCTAGGTTTCAAATTCAATCTTTATCTTTAATTTTCTGTTTGTTCTTGATTATTATAGTTAGTTCATCATTAAAAAAAGAAAAAAAAAAGAAAGAAAAGAAAGAAAGAAAGAAAAGAAAAGAAAAGAAAGAAAATCAAGAAAATCTAGAAAGAAAGAAAGAAAAAGAAGAAAAGAAAGAAAAGAAAGAAGTAAAAAAAATCAAGATTGTGAATCTTTGTGAGTTTGAGTTGATTTGCTTGCAAGATTCATCAAGAACGAATCTGATCATTCAAGAATTCTCTAATTTCATTTCTTTATTATTCAAGATTCATCAAGAACACATCCTTCATTCAAGAAACTCATCAAGACTTGTTTTCTTGCATCAAGAAGCACTTTCTTGTTTCAAGATTTACGTTCTTCGCTCAAAACGTGTGTCTTTGATATAATTGCTTATCTTTAAGTTCTTGAGTAATTGGGGCAGATTAGAATGTTCTTGTTAATTCGGGTTTAGGGTTGAGTTTAATTCCTAGTTTCGTCTTTTCTTGCACTCTTTGGTTGTTTTTTTTGTTTGCTGTCCTTTTGTTTCCATTACACTTGAATTGAGTAATCTTGTTTCATATTGCTCAATTGGCACCAAAAATCATTCACATACATTTTCTCCATCTAGTATGTGTTTATTTTCGTCTTCATTGTTTTCTTTACATTAAATTGCATCTAGCTTTGTGTTTTTCTTCCTTTATTTAGGTATTCGTTGCTTTGCTTTTGAATTACGTTGCTGTTGTGCTTATTTGGTTGGTAGTGATTGATCAGGACAAGTAAAACTGTGCTAAAATCTAAAGTGGTAAAAGGCAAGAGTGTGTAAGCTCATTTGAGGGTAAAAGCCATCTTCTTGAGTGAAACACGAGGGTATCCAATCTGATTTAGAGAGAAACACGTGAGGGTGTGTGTGAGGAGCTATTCTAACGTGTTTTTGCAGGTTTTACATCATGACCAATTCGAAGGATAGTAAAGGTAGTGACAAGGGTGAAAAGAATAGTGAGGCTGATCAACACACATTCTTTACTTTGAAAGCTATGCCACATCAATTCCAAAGGATTGAGAACATGTTTAGGGATGTCAATAATAAATTTGATAGACAAGATCAAGCCATTAGGAATTTACAAAGAGAGGCTTCATCTAATGGTGCAACAAGGAGGCAAAATGCTAGGGAGCCAACTCCTGTGTGCTATGAGTATGAAGATCAATATGATGATGTGGAAGATGAAGAAATTGTGTCTGAAGATGAAGAAGATGATTTGGCTTCCATGCCTGAGTTGGAAGATTGTTTTGATGTGGAAGTTGAGGATGCGCCTAGGGGTGAATTACTTGTTACTAAGCAAGTTTTGAATGCTCAAGTGAAGGAAGATGGAATTGAGCAAAGGGAAAATATTTTTCATTCCAGATGCCTAGTGAATGAGAAGATTTGTAGCCTGATCATTGATGGGGGTAGCTGCACTAATGTGGCTAGTACATTGATGGTAGAAAAACTAGGGTTGGAGTGCTTGAAACACCCTAGGCCATACAGACTAGAATGGTTGAATGACATGGGGAAAATCAAGGTAAATAAACAAGTCCTTGTATCTTTCTCCATTGGAAAGTATTCTGATCAAGTACTTTATGATGTTGTACCTATGCATGCTAGTCATTTATTGCTCGGTCGACCTTGGCAATATGATAGAAGAGTGTTACATGATGGTTTTAAGAATAGGTATTCATTTACTATGTGACATCAGACATTTGTTCTTGCTCCATTGTCACCAAAAGAGGTATATGAGGACCAAATGCAATTAAAAAGGAGTATGGAGGCAATGCAACAAAGACAGGATGAAAAACTTCAAGAAAAGCATGATAATACAAAAATTGAGGAGAAGGTTGAGAACCTTGCAAAAGGGGAGCAGAAATCTAAATCAAAAGAAAAGAGAGAAAGTGAGTCCGAGACTGAGAGAAGAAAAGTGAGGAAAGAGGCCTCAAAAGAAATTCAATTAAAAGGCCCAAATGAGAGCGAGGGGAGAGATGTAAGGGTTGCTTGTGTGGAAAGGAGATGTTTGTTTGTACTTTTGTACAAGCAAGCTTATTTTAATGAATCTGACCTTGAACCTTGTTTGCCTAGTAGTGTTGTTTCTCTTTTGCAGGAGTATGGAGATGTTTTCCCTAAGTAATTGTTGCTTATAGAACATCATATTGACTTCATGCTTGGGGCGCAGATTCCAAATAGACCAGCTTATAGGGCTAATCCTGAAGAAACTAAGGAACTCCAAAAGCAAGTGGAAGAATTGCTACAAAAGCGACACATCAGGGAGAGTCTTAGTCCTTGTGTCGTGCCAGTGATATTGGTTCCAAAGAAGGATGGGAGTTGGCGCATGTGTGTCGATTGCAGAGCTATTAACAAGATAATGGTAAAGTATCGCCATCCTATACCTAGATTGGATGATATCATTGATGAATTGCATGGTGCATGTGTGTTTACCAAAATTGATCTTATGAGTGGTTACCATCAGATTAGAATGAAAATTGGTGATGAATGGAAAACTGCTTTAAAAACAAAACATGATTTATATGAGTGGCTTGTGATGCCTTTTGGCTTAACTAATGCTCCTAGTACATTTATGCGTTTGATGAATCATATTTTGAGGTCATTTATTGGTAAGTTTGTTGTGGTATATTTTGATGACATATTGATCTATAGCAAAGGTATTAATGAGCATATTGAGCATCTTAGGCTTGTGTTCGATGCACTTAGGGCAGAAAAGTTGTATGCTAAGTTAAAGACGTGTACAATTTGCATGGATCGTGTCATATTTCTTGGTTATGTTGTTTCTTCTCATGGAATTGAGGTGGACCAAGAAAAGGTCAAGGCAATTAGCGAGTGGCCGAGACCTACAAGTGTTACTCAGGTGAGATCTTTTCATGGACTTGCTAGTTTCTATAGAAGGTTTGTGAAAGATTTTAGTTCCATTGTAGCTCCACTGACTGAGATTGTTAAAAAGGAAGTAGGATTTAAGTGGGCAGAGGCGCAGGAAATTGCTTTTAACACTTTGAAAGAAAAACTTTGTTCTGCACCTGTTTTGAGTTTACCTAATTTTTCTTCTACTTTTGAGATTGAATGTGATGCCTCTGGGATAGGTATTGCTGCAGTTTTATTATAGGGAAGGCGTCCCATTGCCTATTTTAGTGAGAAGTTGAATAGTGTTCAAATGAAGTATTCCACTTATGATAAGGAGCTATATGCATTGGTAAGAGCTCTACAAACTTGGCAACATTATCTATGGCCAAAGGAATTCATGATTCACACTGATCATGAGAGTTTGAAGCATCTTAAGGGCCAAGGTAAGTTAAATAAAAGACATGCTAAGTGGTTAGAGTTCATAGAGACATTCCCATATGTTGTGAAATACAAGCAAGGTAAAGAAAATGTGATCGCTGATGCATTGTCTACTCTAATCTCTTCTTTTAGTTCTAAGTTGATTGGGTTTGAGTATATAAAAGATTTGTACAAATCAGATTCTGACTTTGCTAATGTGTATGATGCATGTGAACAAGTTGCTTTTCAAAAGTTTTATAGGAATGATGGATATTTGTTTAGAGATAATAAACTATGTATTCCTACTTGTTCTATGCGTGAGATGCTTGCTAGGGAGTCTCATGATGGAGGTTTAATGGGACATTTGGGTATTGCTAAAACACTTGACATATTACAGGAGTATTTTTATTGGCCTAACATGAAAAAGGATGTTGAAAGAGTTCGCTCTAGTTTTGTAGCGTGTAGGCAAGCCAAGTCCAAGGTGCAACCACATGGGTTGTACACGCCTCTACCTGTCCCTATTAGTCCTTGGATTGATATATCTATGGATTTTGTGTTAGGATTTTCTAGGACTAGGAAAGGACGTAATAACATCTTTGTTGTAGTTGATCGATTAAGTAAAATGGCTCATTTTATTGCATGTCATAAATCTGATGATGCTACACATGTTGCTGATTTGTTTTTTAGGGATGTTGTTAGGTTGCATGGCATTCATAGAACCATTGTTTCAAATAGGGATTCTAAGTTTTTAAGTCACTTTTGGCGTGCTCTATGGAATAAATTGGGAACAAAACTTTTGTTTTCTACAACTTGTCATCCCAAATAGATGGACAAACTAAAGTGGTTAATGTAACCTTAGGATCTTTATTGCGTCTTGTTGTTGGTAAAAATTTGAAAGCTTGGGAAGATTGTTTGCCTTTGATTGAGTTTGTATATAATAGAAGCATTCATTCTTCTACAGGTTATTCTCCATTTGAGATTGTGTATGGTTTTAACCCATTAACTCCATTGGATTTGTTGCCTTTACCCTTGAATGAGATTGTTAATGTAGATGGGTAGCAAAGGGCCGAATTGGTTGAGAAAATACATGAGAAAGCTAGGCAGCACATTGAGGAAAAGAACAAGAAGTATGCTCAAAGAGCCAATCAAGGTTGTAGGGTGATGAAGTTTGAACCTGGAGATTGGGTTTGGGTGCACTTCAGGAAGGAGAGATTTGTTAAACAAAGGAAGTCTAAGCTTGATCCTAGAGGGGATGGTCATTTGCAAGTGCTTGAACGCATCAATGACAATGCCTATATGGTGGATTTGCTAGGTGAGTATGGTGTTAGTGCTACTTTTAATGTTTTTGATTTATCTCCCTTTCATAATGTAGGTCTTGATTCGAGGACGAATCTTTTTGAGGAAGGAGGGAATGATACAACTCACCAAGGCAATGGAGACTTGAGGATGCCAATGGGTCCAATTACAAGGTCACGCTCTAACAAGCTCAAAGCACAACTTCAGATTTATGTACAAGCTTTTGTTTCACAAGAACTTCAAGAAGTTTTATTGATCAAGCTTGGGGAAGAGCTTAGGAAGACACCTAAGTGTGTGTGCACATTGGAGGCATCAAACTAAAAGGGCTAACACTTAGCCAATTTTCACAAGCACAAGTTTAATCAATGGGCTTGGGCTTATTTTATCTTATAAAGGGCATGTGGACTTCTTTTAGTTTTGAAGCCCAAATCCATGTGGGATTTGTTCTTGGGCAGATTTGTTTCAAGAAGGCCTTTTGATATTTTGGCCTTTCTTTAGTATTTTTAGGTTATCTTTGTTAGGGTTTACATTGCAAAGGGTATTTAAACCTTTGCTTTAGCCATGAACACGAGTTTTTTTTGGAGAGATCAATAAAATTAGAAAGCATTCTTCAAGAGAGAATTGAGATTCTTGCTTGTTTTACCTTAAGGATTGATTCAACTTATCAAGTAAGTTCTACTTGTGGCGTTAATTCAATTCCTATAATCTTATACTCTTTGTTACCAATTCCTCGCTGTTTTGGGGGTGAAGGGTCTTGTTAGATTGATTGAATTTAGGTTTGGGAACAATCATTGAAACGGAGGTGATCTAGACATTGATTCTAGGTTGTTGCCGTATCATGGAGATAGAAGACATGGTACACATGGCCATGAAAATAGAAAAACAATTGAAGCGAAAGGGAATTGCGTGGCAAGCCAACACATATTCGACTCAAAATTCCATATGGAAGTCGAATTGGAGGAATGATAACAAGGCTGCCCAATTCAAAAAAGATGACAAAACCAAGGCAAAAGAACCATTCGACAACAAAGACAAAGGTATTTCTACTTCCCACACTAATAGAAATAGAGATATCAAATGTTTTAAATGTTTGGGTGGTCATATAGCTTCACAATGCCCAAACAAAAGAGTAATGGTGATGCGTGGTGGTGAGGTTGAAACTGATGATGAGAGTGATGTCAATGATGAGATGACTTCCTTAGAGGATGGTAGTGATGGGGAGTTACCTATGGAGGGTAGATTGATGGTGACTAGGCGTGCTTTGAGTGCACAATATAAAGAAGATCAAGAGGGGGCGAGACTTCAACGAGAAAATATCTTTCATACTAGATGCTTAGTTAGTGGGAAAGTGTGTAGTGTGATTGTTGATGGTGGTAGTTGTGTGAATGTGGCTAGTACATTGTTTATTGATAAATTGGGGCTAGAAACCACTAAACACCCCAGACCTTACAAATTACAGTGGCTTAATAATAGTGGGGAAGTGAGAGTCCAAAAACAAGTGAGGGTGCCATTTACAATTGGGAAGTATAGTGATGAGGTTACATGTGATGTGGTTCCAATGCAAGCTAGTCATATGTTGTTGGGTAGGCCATGGCAATGGGATAGAAGAGTAATGCATGATGGGTATTTGAATAGGTGTATAGTGGAGAAAGAGGGCAAAAGGTATACACTTTTTCCTTTGACACCAAAACAAATTTTTGAAGACCAAATGCAACTTGAAAAATCCTATGACGAATTTGCACAAAAAGAGGCTGAACGAAAAAGGAAAGAAAGTGAGAAAGAAAGAGAAAAGAAAGAGAAAAAGGAGAGTGAGAGAAAAATAGAAGGCAAATGTAAAGAGAAAAAGAGTGAAGATAATTCAGCCAATGAGAGAAAAGAAGAGAGAAAAGTGAATTTCTATGCAAAAGTGAGGGATGTGTAGAGAGCTTTGATGACAAACATGCCAATGTTTGTACTTTTGTACAAAGAGGCTTATTTTTCAACTAACTATCTTGACCCTACTTTGCCTAGTGTTGTGATTGATGTTTTGCAGGAATATAGCGATGTTTTTCCTGATGATCTACCTCAAGGTTTACCACCTTTGCGAGGAATTGAACATCAAATCGATCTCATTCCTGGGGCTGCCATACCAAATAGACCAGCATATCGAAGCAATCCTGCGGAGACTAAAGAATTGCAAAAGCAAGTGGAAGAACTTTTGGAGAAAGGACATATAAGAGAGCTTAAGCCCGTATGCGTACCGTTTTGTTGGTACCAAAGAAGGATGGAAGTTGGCGTATGTGTGTGGATTGCGAGTGTCAACAAAATAACGATAAAATATCCACATCCCATACCTCGACTTGATGATATGTTGGATGAGTTACATGGCGATGCATTTTTCTAAAATTGATTTGAAGAGTGGTTATCACCAAATTAGAATGAAACCGGTGATGAATGAAAAGCGCCTTTAAAACTAAAATGGATTGTATGAGTGGTTGGTAATGCCATTTGGCTTAACTAATGCACTAAGTACCTTTATCGTTTAATGAACCATGTTTTACGAGAATTTATTGGCAAGTTTGTAGTTGTCTATTTTGATGACATTCTAGTGTATAGCAAATCTATTGAACAACATGTCATTCATTTAAAATGTGTGTTTGATGTGTTGAAATTTCAATTATATGCTAACATGAAGAAATGTACATTTGCATTGATTGCATTATTTTCTTGGGATATGTGGTGAGTGCAAAAGGAATTGAAGTAGATAGCGAAAAGGTAAAGGCTATACGTGAATGGCCAAAACCTAAGAATGTTAGTGAGGTGAGGAGTTTTCATGGTTTGGCAAGTTTCTATAGGAGATTTGTCAAAGATTTTAGTGCAATTGCTGCACCATCGACTGAAATCATGAAAAAAGACAAGGGGTTCATTTGGAAAAAAGAGCAAGAGCATGCATTTGCATTATTAAAGGATAAGTTGAGTAATGCACCATTGTTGAGGCTGCCTAATTTTGAATTAACTTTTGAAATCGAATGTGATGCTTCTGGGATTGGTATAGGTGCTGTTTTGATGCAGGAAAAAAGACTAGTTGCTTACTTTAGCGAGAAGCTAAACGAAGCACAACTCAACTACTCAACTTATGACAAAGAGCTATATGCGTTGGTGAGGACATTAGAGACATGGCAACATTATTTGCTGCCTAAAGAATTTGTAATTCACACCGACCATGAATCATTGCGCCATTTGAAGGGGCAAAGCAAGTTGAATAAGCGACATGTGAAATGGGTGGAGTTCATTGAATCCTTTCCATATGTGATACAATACAAGCAAGGAAAAGAGAATGTTGTGGCTGATGCGCTCTCTAGAAGGTATTCTTTGATTTCAACTCTTTCTTCTAAGTTGTTGGGATTTGAGCAGATGAAAGAATTGTATGCGCATGATGTTGATTTTTCAAATGTGTATATTGCTTGTGAACATGCTACATTCCATGATTTTTATAGGCATGAAGGATTTCTATTTAAGAAAGGGAAATTATGTGTGCCTAATAGTTCAATTCAAGAATTGCTTGTTCGTGAAGCACATAGTGGGGGGCTCATGGGACATTTTGGTATAGACAAGACATTGAGTATATTGCATGAACATTTCTTTTGGCCAAATATGCGCAAAGACGTTGAGAAAATCTGTTCACGTTGTATATCATGTAGACAAGCTAAGTCTAGAGTTCAACCGCATAGGTTATACATGCCATTGCCGGTTCCTACTCATCCTTGGATTGATATTTCTATGGACTTTGTTTTAGGGTTACCGAGGACTAAGAAAGGACGAGACTCAATTTTTGTTGTAGTGGATCGTTTTTCTAAAATGGCTCATTTTGTTCCATGTCATAAAACAGATGATGCATCTCACATTGCCGATTTGTTTTTCCGCGAGGTAGTACGTTTGCATGGCATACCTAGAACTATTGTATCTGACCGAGATGTTAAGTTTCTTAGTCATTTTTGGCATGTACTTTGGTCTAAACTTGGGACTAAGTTGTTATTTTCTACTTCATCACACCCTCAAACTGATGGTCAAACTGAAGTAGTAAACAAGACTCTTGATACCTTGTTGCGTGCTTTAATTAGAGGGAATGCAATGTCTTGGGAAAAACTTTTGCCATTTGTTGAGTTTGCTTATAATAGAAGTGTGCATTCTTCTACTGGATTTTCTCCTTTTGAGATTGTGTATGGTTTTCAACCACTAACCCCTTTGGATCTTGTGCCTTTTCCTTTAAGTGAGATCTCTAACTTAGATGGGCTTAAAAAGGCTGAATTGGTTAAGGCCATTCACAATAAAGCACGAGAAAGGATTGAGAAGAGAAATCAACAAGTTGCTAACAAAGTGAACAAAGGAAGGCGCAAGGTAACCTTTGAACTAGGAGATTGGGTATGGGTGCACATGCGCAAGGAACGGTTTCCTTCCAAAAGAAAATCTAAATTGGATGCTCGTGGTGATGGACTATTTCAAATTATTGCGAAGATCAATGACAATGCATATAAAGTTGATCTTCCTGGTGAGTATGCCGTTTCTAGTACCTTTAATGTATCTGACCTGTCTCATTTTGATTTTGATGAAGGTGAAGATTCGAGGACGAATCATTTTGAGGGGAGGGGAAATGATACAAATGACGTTCAAGATGCTACAAGAAGCAATCTAGGTGATTTAGACCTGATTCCAAATATGGAAAGTTTTCGGGTTCTAAATAAGGAAACTTGACCGGTTTTGGAACATGGAGCTAAAGTGCATGGAGATGCCATGGGAAATCATATTGAGTCTATTCAAGAAAAACAAGATCATTCAAGTGCCAACGTAGAAGGTTTCCCCAATAAGGAAAGTTTTGTCGGTCTGGTGACAAGGTCCCGAGCAAAGCGTATAAAGGAGCAATTCCAAATTTATGTGCAAAACCATGTTGAAAGTGGGCTGTCCAAATATGGAAAGTCCATATATGGAAATGTTTTGGAGCCTAAGTATGTCTACATAATTGGGCTAACAAACTAGTTTGGAGTGTTTGTGTTTTTGAGCTTGTTTTGGGTCAAATTTGGGTTTGTTTTGTTATGGGTTGTTTTTATTTGTATCCTTTGGATTTAGAATAAGTGAAATGGGCTACTTTTCAAGGGGGCCACATTAGTTTTTAGTCACTTCTTTTTCAGACTTGGTTTATGGGTTCATTTTAGCTTTTTAAGTTAGAATACATGGGCCCCTTGTTATTTTACTTAAGCCCATTTCGAAACCCACTAGCTTTAGGTTTAATTAAGCATGTTTTAGGGTTTTGTGGCTGTCATATTCACTCTCCATCTTATTCTCTCCAGCAACCACCTCTCTCTCAACATTGAAGATTGTCTTTTCATCTCACCCACCTTCTCCACCACGTTTTTTCCACATCAGCCATCTTCTTTACTACCTTGAAGACATTTATTTCAGTTTTTTATTGTTTTGTCTTACATTGTAATGCCTATAACAAGGCTATATTCAGTTGTAATGGAAGAACAAGTTGTATTTCGAAAATTTCAGATCTGAATGAAAGAGAGATTGCTTTCTTTTATGTTTATGCACAAGGTGTTCTTATTGATTGCAATTGAGTTTATCTTTTGTTATCAATTTTAATTTCTATTTCTTGTGTTCTTGAGTGCTTAACTGATTGGGGTTCAAGGGGATTTCTAAAAATTAACTTGGGTTCTTGTCATAAGTGTTCTTGGGTGTAAGAACAAATCCTAATCTGATCGCTTGTTGAGAAACTAATTCGATTTGATTGGTAACGAGTTCTAAGGGTCGATTATGGTCTTGGGGCTCGCATCACTATCTCATCGATGTACTTCTTTGCTAGCACATGCAAAGAATAAGTCTGCTTGATTGCCAAAAAATGGGTTGACTTTGTCAATCTATCCACAATAACCCATATGACATCATGCTTCCTACTGGTCTTGGGCAAACCCATAAGAAAATCCATGGTCACTCTTTGCCACTTCCACTCAGGAATGGACAATGGCCTTAACTTGCCTGAAGGTGCCTGGTGTTCAGCCTTGACTTGCTGACACACGAGACACTTACTCACATACTCTGCTACATCCCTCTTCATGCCTTTCCACCAGAAATGCTCTCTCAAATCTCCGTACATCCTGGTGCTACCTGGATGCATAGCATAAGGCGCATTGTGTGCCTCATCCAAAATCTCATCCTTTACCTCCTTGCTATCTGGAATACAACGTCTGCTTCCGACTGTCATGAGTCCATTATCCCTCACTACGACTTCAGAAATCTTACCATTCCGAATTTTCTCCCGAAGCTTGCTCAAATCTGCATCCTGTGCCTGCAACTCCCTAACCTTCTCCCTGAGTATTGGCCTCACTCTGAAATTAGCTAGAAGGCAATTTGGTTCCTCTTGCTTCAAGCTTATCTTAAGCTTGGCCATCTCTTCCAATAAAGGAAGATAAACTGCCTGAACATGGGCAATAGAGGACTTCCTACTCAAAGAATCTGTCACTACATTTGCCCTGCCTGGATGATACTCAATCAGCAAGTTATAATCCTTAAGCAACTCAATCCACCTTCTCTGTCTCAAATTCAGCTCCTTCTGGCTCAGTAAATACTTGAGACTCTTGTGATCAGTAAAGATCCTCGTTTGAACCCCATAAAGATAATGCCTCCAAATTTTCAAGGCAAAGATCACTGCTGCTAACTCCAAATCATGCGTCGGATAATTAAACTCATACAGCTTCAGTTGCCTTCAAGCATAAGCTATCACCCTGTTTCCCTGCATCAATACACAACCAAGACCCTTCCTCGAAGCATCACTATACACAGTATAAACCTCGTCACTAAAAGGCAGAATCAGATCTGGAGCACTTGTCAATCCGTACTTGAGCTCCTCAAAGATCTTCTGGCATTCATCACTCCAGATAAACTTCTGATTCTTCCTCAATAGCTTAGTCATCGGAGCAGCTATCATGGAGAATCCTTCCACAAACCTCCTGTAGTAACCTGCGAGACCCAGAAAACTTCTCACCTCTGTCACTGTCTTGGGTGCATGCCAATTCACCACTGCTTCAACTTTCCTCAGATCAACATGTACACCATCTTGCGATATCACATGTCCAAGGAATGTCACCTCATGAAGCCAAAACTCACACTTACTGAACTTAGCATAAAGCTCTCTCTCGCTCAGAGTCTGCAATACAATCCTGAGATGCTCCTCATGTTCTTCACTCTTAGAATACACCAGAATGTCATCTATAAATACTATGACAAACCAATCCAAATACTTCTTGAAGACCCTATTCATAAGATCCATAAAAGCAGCTGGAGCATTGGTCAAACCAAATGGCATGACTAAAAACTCATAATGTCCATACCGAGTCCTGAAGGCTGTCTTGCTTACATCAGACTCCTTGATTCTGAGCTAATGATAGCCTGACCTGAGATCAATCTTGGAGAAGACCCTTGCTCCCTGATACAACTCACCAAGGCAATGGAGACTTGAGGATGCCAATGGGTCCAATTACAAGGTCACGCTCCAATAAGCTTAAAGCACAATTTCAGATTTATGTACAAGCTTTTGTTTCACAAGAACTTCAAGAAGTTTTGTTGATCAAGCTTGGGGAAAAGCTTAGGAAGACAACTAAGTGTGTGTGCACATTGAAGGCATCAAATCAAGAGGGCTAACACTTAGCCAATTTTCACAAGCACAAGTCTAATCAATGGGCTTGGGCTTATTTTATCTTATAAAGGGCATGTGGACTTCTTTTAGGCTTTTTCATGGGCTGGTTTGCATTAAGTGTGCATGTGCTTTATTAAAAAATTCATGTGCATGTTTTATTTTAAGGAACCAAGCTTGTGGGCCTAGTTTAAAAGCCCAATTCGCCCCTCTTAAGTTAGTCTTCTATTTTGTGGTTTTCTTATCCTATTTGGACAAGGACTAGTCAATTTTAATTAGTTTTGAAGCCCAAATCCATGTGAGATTTATTCCTGGGCAGATTTGTTTCAAGAAGGCCTTTTGATATTTTGGGCTTTCTTTAGGGTTTTTAGGTTATCTTTGTTAGGGTTTACATTGCAAAGGGTATTTAAACCCTTGCTTTAGCCATGAACACGAGTTTAGAGAGATCAATAAAATTAGAAAGCATTCTTCAAGAGAGAATTGAGATTCTTGCTTGTTTTACCTTAAGGATTGATTCAACTTATCAAGTAAGTTCTAACTTGTGACGTTAATTCACTTCCTACAATCTTATACTCTTTGTTACCAATTCCTTGCTGCTTTGGGGGTGAAGGGTCTTGTTAGATTGATTGAATTTAGGTTTGGGAACAATCATTGAAACGGAGGTGATCTAGACATTGATTCTAGGTTGTTGCCGTATCATCTTTGGTATCAGAGCCTAGGTTTTAAATTCAATCTTTATCTTTAATTTTCTGTTTGTTCTTGATTATTATAGTTAGTTCATCATTAAAATTCAAAAAAAAGAAGAAAGAAAGAAAGAAAAGAAAGAAAGAAAGAAAGAAAAAGAAGAAAAGAAAGAAAGAAAGAAGAAAAAAAAAAGAAAATCAAGATTGTGAATCTTTGTGAGTTTGAGTTGATTTGCTTGCAAGATTCATCAAGAACGAATCTGATCATTCAAGAATTCTTTAATTTTGTTTCTTTATTATTCTAGATTCATCAAGAACACATCCTTCATTAAAGAAACTCATCCAGACTTGTTTTCTTGCACCAAGAAACACTTTCTTGTTTCAAGATTTACGTTCTTCGCTCAAAACGTGTGTCTTTGATATAATTACTTATCTTTAAGTTCTTGAGTAATTGGGGCAGATTAGAATGTTCTTGTTAATTTGGGTTTAGGGTTGAGTTTAATTCCTTGTTTCGTCTTTTCTTCAACTCTTTGGTTGTTTTTTTTGTTTGTTGTCCTTTTTGTTTCCATTACACTTGAATTGAGTAATCTTGTTTCATATTGCTCAATTGGCACCAAAAATTGTTCACATACGTTTTCTCCATCTAGTATGTGTTTATTTTCGTCTTCATTGTTTTCTTTACATTAAATTGCATCTAGCTTTGTGTTTTTCTTCCTTTATTTAGGTATTCGTTGCTTTCCTTTTGAATTACGTTGCTATTGTGTTTATTTGGTTGGTAGTGATTGATCCGGACAAGTAAAACTGTGCTAGAATCTAAAGTGGTAAAAGGCAAGAGTGTGTAAGCTCATTTGAGGGTAAAAGCCATCTTCTTGTGTGAAACACGAGGGTATCCAATCTGATTTAGAGAGAAACACGTGAGAGTGTGTGTGAGGAGCTATTCTAACGTGTTTTTGCAAGTTTTACATCATGAACAATTCAAAGGATAATAAAGGTAGTGACAAGGATGAAAAGAATAGTGAGGCTGATCAACACACATTCTTTACTTTGGAGGCTATGCAACATCAATTCCAAAGGATAGAGAACATGTTCAGGGATGTCAGTGATAAATTTGATAGACAAGATCAAGCCATTAGGAATTTACAAGGAGAGGCTTCATCTAATGGTGCAACAAGGAGGCAAAATGCTAGGGAGCCAACTCACATGCGCTATGAGTATGAAGATGAATATGATGATGGGAAGATGAAGAAGATTGGCATAGGGCAGATTTGGTGGAAGAGGGGACGAAATGATAGAGGAAGAGGAAGAGGTTATAGAGGCCGAGACAATGCAAGGGGAGAAGACAGGGTCGAGCGTGTGGATAGAAATTTGGGCAGTATCAAGATGAAAATACCATCCTTCCAAGGTAAGAATGATCCATAAGCTTACTTAGAATGGGAAAGAAAGGTGGAGATGATTTTTGAATGCCATAACTATTCTGAGGAGAAGAAGGTGAAGCTTGCTGCCGTGGAATTTCATGATTATGCACTTATTTGGTGGGATCAGCTTGTTTTGAACAAAAGAAGGAATGGAGAGGATCCTATTGATACTTGGGCTGAAATGAAGAGGGTCATGAAGAAGATGTTTGTGACTAGTTACTTCTATAGGGAGCTCCACCAAAGGCTCGAAACCTTGAGACAAGGCACCAAAAGTGTAGAAGAGTACCATAAGGAGATGCAGATAGCCATGATTAGGGCTAATGTAGAAGAAGAAAGAGAAGCCACCATGGCACGTTTCTTGGCTGGTTTGAACAAAGACATTGCCAATGTTATTGAATTGCACCATTATGTGGAGTTAGAGGAGATGGTGAATATGGTCATGAAGGTGGGGAGGCAACTCAAGTACAAAAGCTCCAAGAAGGCTTCTTACTCAAGCTCTACTACAAATTGGAACTCGAAATGGTCCAAGAAAAATGAGAAGGACAAAGACAAGCTAAAGGAAGAGAAGAACAAGGCAGATCCAAAAGGTACTTTTAAAACTCCAAGTTCTTCTAGTTCCAATTCTGAAAAGCATAGGACTATTAAATGCTTTAAATGTCTTGGTGTTGGTCATATTGCTTCTCAATGCCCAAACAAGAAAACAATGTTTGTGAGAGGAGGAGAAGTTGTGTCTGAGGAGGAAGAAGATGATTTGACTTCCATGCCTGAGTTGGAAGATTGTTCTGATGTGGAAGTTGAGGATGCACCTAGGGGTGAATTACTTGTTACTATGCGAGTTTTGAATGCTCAAGTGAAGGAAGATGGAATTGAGCAAAGGGAAAATATTTTTCATTCCAGATGCCTAGTGAATGAGAAGATTTCTAACCTGATCATTAATGGGGGAAGCTGCACTAATGTGGCTAGTACATTGATGGTAGAAAAACTCGAGTTGGAGTGCTTGAAACACCCTAGGCCGTATAGACTACAATGGCTGAATGACATGTGGCAAATCAAGGTAAATAAACAAGTCCTTGTATCTTTCTCCATTGGAAAGTATTCTGATCAAGTACTTTGTGATGTTGTACCTATGCATGCTTGTCATTTATTGCTCGGTCGACCTTGGCAATATGATAGAAGAGTGTTACATGATGGTTTTAAGAATAGGTATTCATTTACTATGGGAGATCAGAAATTTGTTCTTGCTCCATTGGCATCAAAAGAGGTATATCAGGACCAAATGCAATTAAAAAGAAGTATGGAGGGAATGCAACAAAGACAGGACAAAAAACTTCAAGAAAAGCATGACAATACAAAAATTGAGGGGAAGGTTGAGAACCTTGCAAAAGGGGAGTAGAAATCTAAATCAAATGAAAAGAGAGAAAGTGAGGCCGAGAGTGAGAGAAGAAAAGTGGGGAATGAGGCCTCAAAAGCAATTCAATTAAAAGGCCCAAATGAGAGAGAGGGTAGAAAGAAACAAAACTTCTATGCAAAAATGAGAGATGTAAGGGTTGCTTGTGTGGAAATGAGATGTTTGTTTGTACTTTTATACAAGCAAGCTTATTTTAATGAATCTAACCTTGACCCTTGTTTACCTAGTAGTGTTGTTTCTCTTTTGCAGGAGTATGGAGATATTTTCCCTGAGGAGTTGCTTAAGGAATTTCCGCCTATTAGAGGAATAGAACATCAGATTGACTTCATGCCTGGGGCGCAGATTCCAAATAGACCAGCTTATAGGGCTAATCCTGAAGAAACTAAGGAACTCCAAAAGCAAGTGGAAGAATTGCTACAAAAGGGACACATCAGGGAGAGTCTCAATCCTTGTGCCGTGCCAGTGATATTGGTTCCAAAGAAGGATGGGAGTTGGCGCATGTGTGTGGATTGCAGAGCTGTTAACAAGATAATGGTAAAGTATCGCCATCCTATACCTAGATTGGATGATATGATTGATAAATTGCATGGTGCATGTGTGTTTACCAAAATTGATCTTATGAGTGGTTACCATCATATTAGAATGAAAATTGGTGATGAATGGAAAACTGCTTTTAAAACAAAACATGGTTTATATGAGTGGCTTGTGATGCCTTTTGGCTTAACTAATGCTCCTAGTACATTTATGCGTTTGATGAATCATGTTTTCACGTCATTTATTGGTAAGTTTGTTGCGGTATATTTTGATGACATATTGATCTATAGCAAAAGCATTAATGGGCATATTGAGCATCTTAGGCTTGTGTTAGATGCACTTAGGGCAGAAAAGTTGTATGCTAAGTTAAAGAAGTGTACATTTTGCATGGATCGTGTCATTTTTCTTGGTTATGTTGTTTCTTCTAATGGAATTGAGGTGGACCAAGAAAAGGTCAAGGCAATTAGGAGTGGCGAGACCTACAAGTGTTACTCGGTGAGATCTTTTCATGGACTTGCTAGTTTCTATAGGAGGTTTGCGAAGATTTTAGTTCCATTGCAGCTCCATTGGTCGAGATTGTTAAAAGGAGGTAGGATTTAAGTAGGAGAGGCGCAGAAATTGCTTTTAACACTTTCAAAGAAAAACTTTTTTCTGCACCTATTTTGAGTTTACCTAATTTTTCTTCTACTTTTGAGATTGAATGTGATGCCTCTGGGATAGGTATTGGTCTGTTTTATTGCAGGAAGGCGTCCCATTGCCTATTTTAGTGAGAAGTTGAATGGTGCTCAAATGAAGTATTCCACTTATGACAAGGAGCTATATGCATTGGTAAGAGCTCTACAAAGTTGGCAACATTATCTATGGCCAAAGGAATTCGTGATTCACACTGATCATGAGAGTTTGAAGTATCTTAAGGGCCAAGGTAAGTTAAATAAAAGACATGCTAAGTAGTTGGAGTTCATAGAGACATTCCCATATGTTGTGAAATACAAGCAAGGTAAAGAAAATGTGATCGCTGATGCATTGTCTAGGAGGTATGCTCTAATCTCTTCTCTTAGTTCTAAGTTGATTGGGTTTGAGTATATAAAAGATTTGCACAAATCAGATTCTGACTTTGCTAATGTGTATGATGCATGTGAACAAGTTGCTTTTCAAAAGTTTTATAGGAATGATGAATATTTGTTTAGAGATAATAAACTATGTATTCCTACTTGTTCTATGCGTGAGATGCTTGCTAGGGAGTCTCATGATGGAGGTTTAATGGGACATTTTGGTATTGCTAAAACACTTAACATATTACAGGAGCATTTTTATTGGCCTAACATGAAAAAGGATGTTGAAAGAGTTTGCTCTAGTTGTGTAGCATGTAGGCACGCCAAATCCAAGGTGCAACCACATGGGTTGTACATGCCTCTACCTGTCCTTATTAGTCCTTGGATTGATATAGCTATGGATTTTGTGTTAGGATTGCCTAGGACTAGGAAAGGACGTGATAGCATCTTTGTTGTAGTTGATCGATTTAGTAAAATGTCTCATTTTATTGCATGTCATAAATCTGATGATGCTACACATGTTGCTGATTTGTTTTTTAGGGATGTTATTAGATTGTAGGGCATTCCTAGAACCATTGTTTCAGATAGGGATTCTAAGTTTTTAAGTCACTTTTGGCGTGTTCTATGGAATAAATTGGGAACAAAGCTTTTGTTTTCTACAACTTGTCATCCCCAAACAGATGGACAAACTGAAGTGGTTAATAGAACCTTAGGATCTTTATTGCGTGCTGTTGTGGGTAAAAATTTGAAAGCTTGGGAAGATTGTTTGCCTTTGATTGAGTTTGCATATAATAGAAGCATTCATTCTTCTACAGGTTATTCTCCATTTGAGATTGTGTATGGTTTTAACCCATTAACTCCATTGGATTTGTTGCCTTTGCCCTTGAATGAGATTGTTAATGTAGATGGGCAGCAAAGGGTCGAATTGGTTAAAACAATACATGAGAAAGCTCGGCAGCACATTGAGGAAAAGAACAAGAAGTATGCTCAAAGAGCCAATCAAGGCGTAGGGAGATGAAGTTTGAACACGGAGATTGGGTTTGGGTGCACTTCAGAAGGAGAGATTTCTAAACAAAGGAAATCCAAGCTTGATCCTAGAGGGATGGTCCTTTTCAAGTGCTTGAACGCATCAATGACAATGCCTATAGGTGTATTTGCCAGAGAGTATAGTGTTAGTGCTACTTTTAATGTTTCGATTTATCTCCTTTGATAATGTAGGTCTTGATTCGAGGATGAATCCTTTCATGAGCGAGGAATGATACAACTCACCAAGGCAATGGAGACTTGAGGATGCCAATGGGTCCAATTACAAGGTCACGCCCAACAAGCTTAAAGCACAATTTCAGATTTATGTACAAGCTTTTGTTTCACAAGAACTTCAAGAAGTTTTGTTGATCAAGCTTGGGAAAAGCTTAGGAAGACACCTAAGTGTGTGTGCACATTGGAGGCATCAAATCAAGAGGGCTAACACTTAGCCAATTTTCACAAGCACAAGTCTAATCAATGAGCTTGGGCTTATTTTATCTTATAAAGGGCATGTGGACTTCTTTTAGGCTTTTCATGGGCTGGTTTGCATTAAGTGTGCATGTGCTTTATTAAAAAGTCATGTGCATGTTTTATTTTAAGGAACCAAGCTTGTGGGCCTAGTTTAAAGCCCAATTCGCCCTCTTAAGTTAGTCTTCTATTTTGTGGTTTTCTTATCCTATTTGGACAAGGACTAGTCAATTTTAATTAGTTTTGAAGCCCAAATCCATGTGGGATTTATTCTTGGGCAGATTTGTTTCAAGAAGGCCTTTTTGATATTTTGGGCTTTCTTTAGGGTTTTAGGTTATCTTTGTTAGGGTTTACATTGCAAAGGGTATTTAAACCCTTGCTTTAGCCATGAACACGAGTTTAGAGAGATCAATAAAATTAGAAAGCATTCTTCAAGAGAGAATTGAGATTCTTGCTTGTTTTACCTTAAGGATTGATTCAACTTATCAAGTAAGTTCTAACTTGTGGCGTTAATTCACTTCCTACAATCTTATACTCTTTGTTACCAATTCCTTGCTGTTTTGGGGGTGAAGGGTCTTGTTAGATTGATTGAATTTAGGTTTGGGAACAATCATTGAAACGGAGGTGATCTAGACATTGATTCTAAGTTTTTGCCGTATCACTCCCTGCAGCTGGTCAAACAGATCATCTATCCGTGGCAAAGGATACTTGTTCTTAATCATGACCTAGTTGAGTCTTCGATAGTCAATACACATTCGCCATGCTCCATCCTTCTTCTTGACAAACAGAACCGGCGCTCCCCAAGGTGACGAACTCGGCCTAACATACCCCTTCTCTAACAGTTCCTCCAACTGTTCCTTAAGCTATCTCAACTCTGCTGGAGCCATCCTATACGGCGGTATTGAAATAGGTGCAGTTTCGGGAATCAAGTCAATAGCAAACTCGATTTCCCTCACCAGTGGCAAACCTAGTAATTCCTCTAGGAATACATCTGAAAACTCCCTCACAATCGGAAAGTCCTCTAACTTCCCATCATTCACCTCGGTATCCAAAATATGTGCCAAGAAGGCTACACACCCCTGGCCCATCATTCTCTCAGCTAGCATAGCCGAAATCAGTCTTGGCGATGGAGTTTTCCTGTCCCCCTCTAAAAATCACCTTCTCACCATTGCCTAGATCAAATTCCACCTCTTTCCGACCACAATCCAGCTTTGCCAGATATTTCTCCATAACATCCATCCCCATAATAACATCTAACCCTCTTAGGTCTAGAGGTAGTAAGTCCACTACCAACCTAGCACCATCAACAAAGAGTTCACAACCCTCATATACTTGGCTTATCACTACACTCCTCCCTAGAGGAGTACTAACAAGCAATGGCTTATCCATAGGCATTGAATTCACACCATGCAATGCTATGCTTGCAAAAACAAAAGAATGCGTGGAACCGAATCAATTAAAACAAATCTTCTGAATCAAGCGGTGAGCCATACCGTGACAACCTCGGTGGGCTGCAGCTTCCTCCTAGTCATGGTAAACACCCTTGCTCGAGCCGACCCTTGACCTTCTTGGAGGAATAGCCTTCCTTGCAGCCCAGAGCCGCCTACCTCGAAGAATCGCTGGTTCCCCTCAATTTACGCTTTCGTCTCAGGCTGGAAACTATGACTCCTCTTGTCTCGGTGCCTGTGGACAATTCCTGATCATATGTCCCTTCTCTCCGCATCGAAAACAGACTCCAAGCAACTTGAGACACTCTCCCTGGTGATGTCTCCCACAATGGTCACATAGGGGGTTGGTGTACTTGCCCCTTCCAGCGCCTCCCACATTAGAGGCTTGCCCTGATACTGCCTTTACCTGCTTGTTCCTGGTAGAGCCACTGCTACCCACTTCACTCTGGGTGTGAAAGCTTTTCATGCTCCTCTCAGGCATTGGGGCACTCATTCCCTTCTTGGAAAACTGGTCCCTGTTCTTCCTCTTCTTGCTTACTTCATTTCTTATGTTCTCCAGTTTTTCAACCTGGAGTGCAGCATCTACCAATTACTGGTAGTCACAGAAATTGTTGATCAGGACTTTCTCCTGGATCCCCAGATGAAGACCTCATTCGAACTTACAACATTTGTCTTCCTCTGTCGCCACAATATTGGCTGCATAACGAGAAAGCTGTGTGAACTTCAGCTCATACTCACTCATACTCATGTCCCTCCGTGTGAGGTTCAGAAACTCCCTGACCTTCTCTTGTACATACACTCTGGAGAGATACTTCTTTCTGAACACTTCCACAAAGTCTCTCCATGTCAGTACCGGTAGCACAACCTAACTGTGAGGCACCGATTCCCACTAATGCAGTGCGTCTCTCTGTAACAAATTGACTGCATATTCTAACTTCTCCTCATCTGTGCATTTCATCTGAACTAGAACCCTCTCGGTCCTCTTCAACCAAGCTTCAGCCTTGACGCACACCGCGGAAGACTTGATGTCGAGGTGATGATTTGAAATTGAACAAACACGAAAATAAAGGATACGCAAGGTTTTATTTCTACGACACCTCTCGAAAACTTGTCCCGAGCAATCCCGATGATCAAAATAAACCAAGAAACGAACAATCAACACGCCACAACTGAGAAAACAATTGATAAGTGAAAGATGGTTAGGAAAGTAACAAGAACAAGAGAATAATGTTCTCTCTAAAGCCGACGGCACTCAAACAATATGATCTAAGGTCTTCTAAAACCCTAAAAGATAACTATTTATACCTAGGTCAAATAATAAAGGGTTGGGCTTAAAATAAATGGAAGCCCAAAATAAAACGAAGTCCAAAAATTAAATAAATAGGTTTGATATCTTCTTGGGCTTAAGTGATGAATCATTAAATAGCCCAAGTCTTCGTGTTTTCAAGCTCCAAGTGTATCCGGTCCAAGGATTTGAGTTAAATGGATTATTTTGGGCTCAATTCCATTAAACTCTCCTCCAATAGGCTCGGAGTTCACCATCTTCTCAAGATCCTTACTCCTTCTCACATCAGTCCCTCCCTCCTCAAGAAGATTCGTCCTCGAATCTGACAGGTCAGTTTTGTAGGTGGTGTCATTCATCTTCTTTAACATCTGGAACGGACCATCGCCCCTGGAATCCATAATAAAAACACTAGACAAAGCATCAAGAGGGTTAGTGTCAGAAACTAAACGCTCTCTGTGTCTCTCCACTACTAGTGCTCTTTTCTCTTTCTTTTCGCTCTTTTTTTCTCTCCCTGAACTTTTCTCTCCTGCACATCTCACTGTCTTTTCCTCACCTGTGCAGTCACTCTCTATTGGGTCAATCTTATTTTTCTTTTGGGTCTCTTTTCTCTCTTCACTTTTTTTATTCTCACTACCCAAACCCTCCTCATTTTTTCTTGATTTGATCTGGTCCAGGTACAACTCACTAGGTGTCAAAGGTAGTAGAATGAAGTTCCTACCCTTAAACCTAAAGGAGTATCTATTGTTATACCCATCATGTGCTACCCTCTTGTCAAACTGCCAAGGCCTTCCCAATAGCAAATGTCCTACCTCCATGGGTATCACATCACATAACACCTTATCCTCATACCTCCCTACAGAAAATGGCACCAGTACCTGTCTAGTCACCTTCACACTCCCACTATCATTAAACCACTGTAAATAATATGGCTCTGGATGTTTGCTACATATCAAGCCCAATTTCTCCACCATAGTTTGACTAGCCCCATTAGTACAACTACCTCCATCTATGATCAAGTTACACATCTTTCCACCCACCAAACACCTTGAATGGAATAGGTTTTCTCTCTGATCCAGAATCTCATCTCTAACTCTAGCACTTAACACTCTCCTAACTACAAGTGCTTCTCCCGTGATGACTCTTTCCTCATATTCAACTTCATCATCACAAACACTATCACATGGCAAATCATCAATATCACTATCATCGAATCAATAACCCCATTATCCTTCATATACATCACTTTTCTATTAGGGCATTGACAAGCAATATGGCGACTCCAAACATTTAAAACATTTTATAGATGAATGTTTACTAGGAGTACCTTTTTGTTCAGATCCCCCGATTGATTGCTTAGGTGCTTCCTTGAAGTCCACCCCTTTATCCTTGGACTTCTCCTCCTTCTGGGGCCATTGTGAGTTCCATGAATAACTAGAACTTGCTCCATTCCTTGCGGCTACTCTAGCCTTAAGCTGTCTTTCCACCTTCATGGCCATGTTCACCATATCCTCAATCTCCAAATAATGTTGTAACTCCACAACATTTGCTATGTCCCTATTTAATCCACTCAAGAACCTTGCCATGGTGGCCTCGGGATCCTCCACTATATTAGCACGAATCATAGCAATCTCCATCTCCTTGTGGTAGTCCTCTACTGTCTTAGATCCTTGTGTGAGTCTTTGGAGCTTCTGGTGCATCTCCCTATAATGGTAAGAGGGCACAAATCTCTTCCTCATACACGCCTTCATCGCTGCCCAAGTAGTGATAGGTCTTTCTCCATTCCTCCTCCTAGAGGTCCTGGTGATCCCACCATATTAGTGTATAATCTGTAAATTCAACAGAAGAAGTTTTACCTTTTTCTCCTCAGAAATTATGACACTCGAAGATCATATCAACCTTCCTTTCCCACTCCAAATACGCCTCAGCATCATTCCTTCCCTTGAATGCTGGAATCTGCATCTTGATGGATTTGAAGTCTCCATCTCGTCTGTCGAGGGGTTCTCCTCTTCGAGCTCTCCTAGGCATGTGTCCTTCATAGTCCTCCTCCTCTTCATCAAACTCCTCCTCCTCAGGCTCATACTGTGGTGGTTGCCGACGAGGTGGTGGAAGTCGCTGACGGATACCTGCACGCCTGCCCTGAGGGTTCTCGCGTCTCCCTTGTCTGAGCTCATCCATTTGGTCCCTAACCTCATTTAAGGCTAGATTGAACTTCTCAAATTGTTGTTGCATGGCTCTCAAAGTGAAAGCAATGTTTTCATCTCCTCCTTAGTTGTCATCATTACTGCCTCCCTGTGACATTGTAATTAAAATGATATACCTGCAAAACAAAGTTAGCGATAAACAACCTCACACACTCCCTCACGTGTTTCACTCAGGAATTTATCACTCCACTCGTGTTTAAGTCACGGCAATGACTCCCTCAAATAAGCTCACACACTCTTGCCTTTTACCACTCAAATTTCTCTGAAATCCAAGTTATAATCGGAACCAAGGCTTCATCCAATCAAAATTTCCAACTGTAGCTCAAGTATCAAAACAACAAACCCCAATCAAGTAACAAGTATGAAAGATAAGATTTTTTTTTTCGAATTTTTTTTTTCAGAATTTTTTTTTGACTTTTTTTTTCTGTTGACTTTTTTTTTTCTACTGACTTTTTTTTTTGCTAACTTTTTTTTCTCCCTTCCTCTCCCCTTCTTCTTCCTCTGCGACGACTCTCACTCCTTTTTTCAGTTTTTTTTTTCATTTTTTTTTGCCTTTTTTTTGCTTTTTTTTTTGCTCTTTTTTTCTGGCCTTTTTTTTGGCTTCTTTTTTTTTTCAACAAATACTGAAAACCCTAATTAAAACAACAGTAAGGAAAATTGCAATCCTATACCAAAAGTTAATTCACACCTGAAGGAAAGATCTGACGATAGTTGGATGACGATGGGCGGCGGTTTCTTGAAATTTTGATGGAGTTGAATAAGAATCCTCCTCCAAACTAGCTTTGATACCAAATTGACGCACACCGCGGAAGACTTGATGTCGAGGTGATGATTTGAAATTGAACAAACACGAAAATAAAAGATACGCAAGGTTTTATTTCTACGACACCTCTCGAAAACTTGTGTCAGACCCCGATCCCGGGAGCCCGACTGTCCCGGGATGTGAGCCTGAGTGGAGCCCATCCCCGAGACACTTGCCTTGCTGAGACCTTAAACTTGACACTCTTACTCTTACTATAGTACCATAGACGTCGGAACCCGTTTTCGAAGCCCAACTTTCGTTGTCCTGAAACCTTACGCTTATAATCTTGCAGGATTCTCAATTGTAACTCCACCTTCGTGGCAAGCACACACCATGTATACACTAAAATCATGGGTTGACTTATTCATATAATTTGTAGCTTTATGTCTCAAGTTCTCCTGAAACAAGAATCACCTTAATGAGTCATATACTCAAGATACACTCCAAAAACCTAAGAGAGTTCATACCAAACATGCCCTCTTAACTGACCTTTCACTTGTTTTAGAACAAACTTTCTCAATTTAACTCCAATTGATACCGGATTTTATGGAGTGAAAGATATGTGTCTTATAAATCCAATGGTTTAAGCCTCACCTCATTTGGAGGTCGTATGAGGGAAATATGCCCAAAACAACGGACCATGCTCACTTCCGAAATTGAATCGAAACTCTTTTGGCGCGATTGCTATAACTTTTAATCTATAGCTCCAAATATTTTCGTTCTTTCACCATATGAAAGTAGACATCTAGATCTACAACTCTTATAAAGACTACAAAGGCTGATTCTATCTCCTACATTCTGCAGCGTCCTATTTTTCCATCGTCTGATTTCTATCTTCTGCTTTCTTTCCTTCTGCTTTTCTATCTTCTGATTTCCTTCCTTTTGATTTCTATCTTCTGATTTCCTTCCTTCTGCTTTTTATCTTCTGATTTCCTTCCTTCTAATTTCTATCTTCTGATTTCCTTCCTTCTGTTTTTCTATCTTCTGCTTTTCTATCTTCTGATTTCCTTCCTTCTGATTTCTATCTTCTGATTTCCTTCCTTCTGCTTTTTATCTTCTGATTTCCTTCCTTCTGATTTCTATCTTCCGATTTCCTTCCTTCGCTTTTCTATCTTGATTTCCTTCCTTCGATTTCTATCTTCCGATTTCCTTCCTTCGCTTTTCTATCTTCCGATTTCTATCTTCGCTTTCCTTCCTTCGCTTTTCTATCTTCGATTTCTATCTTCATTTTCCTTCCTTCGCTTTTATCTTCCGATTTCCTTCCTTCGCTTTTTATCTTCTAATTTCCTTCCTTCGATTTCTATCTTCCGATTTCCTTCCTTCGATTTATATCTTCGATTTCCTTCCTTCGCTTTTATCTTCCGATTTCCTTCCTTCGATTTCTATCTTCGATTTCCTTCCTTACCTTTTCTATCTTGATTTCCTTCCTTCGATTTCTATCTTCGATTTCCTTCCTTCTGATTTCTATCTTCTGATTTCCTTCCTTCTGCTTTTCTAGTAAGGATCATATCTTTTGACCCCGAACTCCAAATTTAGCAAACGATATACCCTCGGAAAACTTTAAACTCATACTACAATCTTCATGAAGACTCATTGATCTAATTCATACCCGAAGAGGGTCTAATATTGAGGCGAAGTACTGTCAAATTTTAGGAAAATTTGACCGCACATCCCCCCCTTAAAATGCAACTACCCAATTTTCAATTCTAAGACTTCCACCTACATAAAACTCATCATACAACCTCATATAACATGATTAAACCCTAAGGTATCTTCAAACACCATTCGAAGCAACAGCCACACTCTTAATCATCTATCATATCCAAACTATAACAATGATTCAATTGTCTTAAACATACATGGATTTCTCAAAATACATTAAAACTGAACATTTTTGCTTCCATAATTCATTCATTCCATCTTCATCAAATCATGTCATATTCATACAATGCTTTAGTGGGCATTTCAAGCCCAATTACAATGAAGTTTCAAAATACAATATCTTCTCAAAATGCAACTAAAGCATTGTTTTACAAAAATCATTTCAAATACAAAATCAAAAGAAAAACTTGGAGTAAATGCCTTTAAGCTTGCTCCTCGGGATCCTGCTCATTTCCTGGAAAATTCTTTTAGGGGGTGAGCTGTCGCTCCGTGGGTAACACATTTATATTTATATATCAAGCAGTCCTATTAGTTATTCATACTTTTAGCAATCTTTCAATACAATCATAATACATGCATCATGCAATGTTCATCAATATTCAAACATAATTTCATAATTCAAACATTCATCATTCTTGCATTTTCATGTATTTACATATGAAACACATCAAATGGCTCGGTAAGTCCTTATTCTTGGCAACCATATAGTCTCATTTCCGAGTCTATATGGGCAAATCTTTAGGAGTCCAAAATGTTGGATCATCCTATGCCACAATCAGGCGTGGGCGAAGGCTTCATGGTCAACGTGCACGTGTGAGTTCTTAGGACAATACCTTACCCACATAACATAGCAATCATGAATCATACAAGGAAATTGGACTGTTCTTATCCAATTCATTGTTTCTTTGAAATCATCTTTTCATACATCGTTCATGCCTTTCATTATATTCATTCAACAAGTTTCTTCATGACAGTTTCAATCATCATCAAGCATTTAATACACTCACATTCATCATTCCATCACACACATTTAATACAACAACCAAGTGATCAAAGCTCATTAATGTCATGCATTTATTTACATTTGTAGCTTATATACATAAAGATAAATATGAAACCCACCTTTTATCCTTGCTTAAACTTGCCTAAGGAAGTTCCTCTCCTTGTTCTTCTCCTCTTTCTTGTCCTCCTTCAAGCATAACAAGAAAATAACCCCATATCAACATAGGGTTTAGAAATTGAAATACCTAAAAATCTAAATCATGAAATTCATAAGAGAATCACTAGACCCATCTTATTCTTCATCTTTCTAACTAAAAACCCAAACAAAAACTTAACCTTAAACCAAGAACTTACCTTAAATCCTTAACCAACCAGACTCTCCTCCACACTTTTTCTTCTTGGACTTTCTTCAAAAACCCACTCACTTTCATGGAAATGCCAAACCCTAACAAGCCTCTTCTTTCTCCTTTTCCTCCCTCCTTTCACGACACTCTTCTTTCCTCTCCCTCCAAATTTCGTTTCTATCTTCTTTTCCTACAAAAATCACTTATCTCCTTCCTTATATACTCCTTTCTAAATTACTTAAGCCCAATAAGCCTAAGCCCAACTTACTTCCTTCTTCTTTCTTCTTCTTCCTTTTTCATTTCTCCTCCTTACTTACTCAAGCCCACTAACTCTTTTCCTTCAAGCCCATTGCATTAAATTCCTCTCTTCTTTCTCACTTCATTTGGACCCAAAGCCCAATTAATACATTAATTACACCTAACTCATTAATGCTATCATATATTAATTTATGACACCTTAATTAATGCTAATCTAACTTAATCAATTTAATCTAATCATGATTAATCCTAAAAAATTTTGGGGCTAACAACTTGTCCCGAGCAATCCCAATGATCAAAATAAACCAAGAAACGAACAATCAACACGCCACAACTGAGAAAACAATTGATAAGTGAAAGATGGTTCGGAAAGTAACAAGAACAAGAGAATAATGTTCTCTCTAAAGCCGACGGCACTCAAACAATATGATCTAAGGTCTTCTAAAACCCTAAAAGATAACTATTTATACCTAGGTCAAATAATAAAGGGTTGGGCTTAAAATAAATGGAAGCCCAAAATAAAACAAAGTCCAAAAATTAAATAAATAGGTTTGATATCTTCTTGGGCTTAAGTGATGAATCATTAAATAGCCCAAGTCTTCATGTTTTCAAGCTCCAAGTGTATCCGGTCCAAGGATTTGAGTTAAATGGATTATTTTGGGCTCAATTCCATTAAACTCTCCTCCAATAGGCTCGGAGTTCACCATCTTCTCAAGATCCTTACTCCTGCTCACATCAAGCCTCTTCTGGATTCGTCGTCCCATTGAAATCCATAGACCCAAACTTACGGAGCTTGTCATACTGTCCACTCCTATCTACTGGAGCTTGTATCGGAACCTGAGATCTTTGACCCATGGCATAAGTGAAAGCCTGAGCAAAGGCTTGAAAGAAACTCGGATCCATAGCATTCATTTGAGGCATAGGAGGAGGCGGTGGAAGCACTTCTTGTTGCAAACTAGGTGCCTTAGAAATCGGAGCAGAATGTGTCCCAGCATCCTGAGGAACATAGGATTCATCCGTACTCCCTTGGCGAGAATGAGACCGAGTCATAGCTCCTCGAGTTCTCTTTCGAGGCGGCATTTTCACTCCTTCAATATAAAACCATTGAAAACTTTTAGTTCAAGAAAAACAATTTCCAAAGCATGCAAAAACAGTTCAAATCATGTAAAACAGTGCAAGTTATTCATTGAAAATAATGCAATGCAAGTTATTCCTTGAAAGCAATGCCATGCAACCCTGGACCTAAACCTAGTCGCTTTGATACCACAACATGTTGGACCCCATTTTTGGAGCCCAACATCGAACATGAAAGCGTGGTGCTTGGTGCGTGAGGGGAGGCCTTGGAGTTCAAACATAAAAATTAAAAGAAGAAAGAAATCCCTTGGAAGCACAAGGGGGTGTCGACGCGGCGAGTGCCAAGCCGTGACAAGCGATGAAGCACTGGCCACGGCGAGCGAAAGGGTTCTCGCCGCGGCGAGCGAAGCAGCTCTCTCCCTGGTGAGCCCTTCATGTGGCTTTGCCTCGACGAGCAGACAGCCTCGTCGCGGCGACCACATGCCTTTGGCCCACCATGAATAAACCTGAAACTTTTCTCATTTTTATTAAATCAACCCATCCCAAAACTTAACAACATGCACTCGAGCAAATTTCTAAATGATTCAATGCGTAAGATTTGAAACATAAACATGCATACCTCATTAATATCCAAAAGATGAGTTTTACAAAGCTTTAATATCATTTCAAATCAAAATAAAACCTTTGAGTTCAAGAGCTAAAAATACAAAGTACAATTGAACCAATAAAACTTGAAATGTAACTAAAGCCTTGACTTCCAAAAGTACATCTTGAAAATACACAAATATAATAAATCGGAGTGATGCCATAACCCTTGACTTACTCAGTCTCTTGCTCGTCACCTGAATGGGTAGAGTAAAGGGGGTGAGCTATAAAGCTCGTGGGAACACATATATAATATAGAAATAAGCAAAACTATTTAAAAGATAACTCATTGCTGTGGTGCAGTTTGAAATAATAGTTATTGAGCATGTGAGAGTCATCAACTAGAAATGCTTGGTTTATAACAATTCATGAGCATAATTCAAAACATGAATGCATGAAACATGATAACAAATTATAAACACATAAGCATAGTATAATGGTTTGGGTTAGTCCGGGTTCATGACGCACTACACATTCCCATCGAAATGGTCCTGTGTAGTCGTAGTTTCTTGAGGGAGTCCTTGTAGGGAGCTCCGTGCCACTTGCGGGCAGGCGGACGAAGCCTTTTCATGAGTCAACGTGTACGTGACGGCTCTTGAGGGACATACCACAAACCCACATAACATGCATGATTCAAAGTCTTATAAACTTGATTGCCAAACTGACACTTGTTTAGAAACTTGCCTTTCATATTTTTCGGAAATCATGATTTCATGTGCATGTATTCTTGAAAGGAGAAAACCCTTTTTAAAACCATTTTCAATAATCATGAATGCAAATCATGTAGCAACATATAATCATTCAACAATAGCAAATAAGGCAACATTGATGATGCAAATTTTGAATCATTAAATCTTTCTTGATTTGAACAAAACAATGAGTAACTCATTTACTCTATTATAAACATGTACCCACCTTGAATTCCTTGCTTAGGAATGCCTTTCCTCTTGATCCTCTTGCTCCTCTTGCCTCACTTGATTTCCTTAACCAAATAGCCAAATTTCAAATCAATTTGGAGGAGAAATCGGAAAGTTATACTTTAGTAATTCGAACTATAACTAAAGCTGAAACAAAAATTCTATGCTTAACTTCCATCTAACATTTTACATTCTTAGAGACTGATTCAGAACTTCATTGCTTCACAAAACTTGTAGATCTATGTCTCTAGTTTACAACCAATTAAAAATCACCTCATTTAGACATCTACAACAAAAGTTATGCCCAAAATACCAAAGTATGTCGGCGTAGGAAAATGGTCGCTCGCCGCGGCGGAAAAGAAGCTCGTCGCGGCAAGAAAACTGAAGCGCGCCGCGACGAGGGCATGGGTGCACCACGGCGAACGAGCCCAGAAATCTCGCGAAACTCATTTTTCCCACTTTCTTCAACCCTAATCCTCCCATCCTTCAATTATAACACATCTAAACCCTAAATCATGACTTAAACTTCATTTCTAAGCTCATTACAAACTTAAAAACAATCACAAATACAACATGATCATCAACCCGAAGAATTTTTTACCAAATTTTCCGAAAACCCTAAACCATCGGTGCAAATTCATGCCAAACTAATCTAGGGTTTAATCCATCTCAAACAAGAATAAAAGGGCTTGAACTTATCAAAGATTGCTTCAATCCTTTCGAAATCCTCTAGAATAGCAAAACCATATTTCTCTCTTCTTCCTCAAGCCACGACACTCTCTTCTTTCCCTCTTCTCACTTTCCTTCTTTCTTTCTTTCTAATATTAACACTTAAGCCTTAATGGATGTGCAAGGACCATATTGCCCCTCCATGTAAATCCTTAACCTCTCCAACTTAAGTGATCTTCCAATAATGCCCTCATATATTTACTCTTTCATTACCACTTATTCCATACTAATCTCAAATTAATCTTAATTTTCCACTAACACTTCCAATAAAATCAAACTATGCAATAAATCATACAATCAACATAATTCATGCTTAATAACATCAATAAAGAAAATTTGGGGCCCAACAACTATACTACTATGCATACATGTGTACTATACATTATTAGTATAGTACACATGTACATATGTTAGTATGTATCAACTTAGTAATGTTTAATATCATGCTATTGTATGTGGTACATTATATCTAAAGTATATGGTGGTATATACTATAGTGCATAATAATAGCATATTGTATACATAACTATATGGTGCATACCATGAGTATACCATTGTGCACCATACATTGCATGTGTATTATATTGCTTGTGTACCCATAACATAGTAGTATGTTGGATACATGTGCATAATATATAATTGGTTGCATAGTATATACCATGGTTATGTACACATCTTGCATGTGCATACGTGCATGTTGTACACACTAATGGCACACTATAACATAAGGTACCACTATTGGTATAACATATGTTATGGTAACACTATGTAACATAGTATACATTGTGCAAGTTGTACCAATTGTTATACTGTAGTGTACATGTATATAGGGTCATGTGCATAATTACACACGTGTACCATATGTATGGTAACTCATGGCAATTAAGTACACATGCACGAATAAAAGAAAATATGGAACAATTTTGAGAGTTATGCATTCACAAAATAGGAACATTGACTAATGGATTCATATGTAATAGTTGTAAGTAACTAAATAGTACATATTCAGTTTTATGTACACTATTATAAATATAAATATGTACTATATAACAAAATTCTTTTCTTCTTTACCGTGTGCATACTTGCATGTAACAAAGTAATGTAGTCCATAATGCTATCACAAATAATTACATGTAGTACATATATGGCATTACCATTGCATGTGTACTATAATTGTACGTAATGGTTACACATGTGTATAATCATATGTAACTAGTACCATATGGTTATACACATATACGTACATGTCTAACTATGCATTAGATATAGTTAGTTTCTTGCATACTAGTGCAAGTACTATACGTGGAATTGTGTACACTATGGTATATATACCATGTACATAGTGTGCACATGGAAATAATGCATGCATGGTATTGTATGTGGCGTAGTTAGTACACATATATACATTAATATATGGTACAATTGTGCATATATTAAGGTATATATGTGTACTATATGCATATGCATGTTGTACCCTCACTAGTACTACATGATGTCCCACACACACTATAATGTACATGCATATGCATATACCAATGGTACTATGGCAATCCCATATGTATGGTATTATGTATAGTGTGCACTATATGGCATATGGTATGTAATATATGTCAACTGGCAACTACCATATGTTATATAATAGTATATAACTATATATGCACATGCATAGTATATATACACCTATAGTTATGTGCACTATGCATATCTTGTGCCAACCATGGTACATAATGCCATAATACGGTATGTAATGAACACAATGACATGCTATAGACATGGTATTATTAGTAACACAATGCATATAGTACTACCATTAGTATTGGGTAATACACTATATAGTATTGGTAATACACTATATAGTGAATATTTACCGTGCATATTGCATGTACACATACACATGGCATTATACTATATGCATGTTTGTAGCACATATGTACGTGGTGTATATGTATGAATGTAATAGGTGCAAACACTATGATAGTGATGTATTTACATATGTATGCATATGTAATTGGTATGCACATATCCATATGTATGTAAATACATCACTATCATGTATACTAGTACACATGCATTTACATATACACATATATGGTACACATCCCATACATATGTATGCATGGTACATATGGTAATGCATGCATAGTTATAAATAAATGAGTATATAGAATAGTGTACTATATAATGTAATTGGTACACTATGCATGTGAATGTGCACTAACTAGTGTAAATACTACTATTATACACTAGTTATAATAGTATAGTTATATTAGACTATGGGTGCATCAATATAACAGTAATAGTGTGTACAATTGCATGTACATAGTATGCACATTACATGTGCATGCATGGTGCACCATTATAGTATATATATATATGGTGACTCTGTATGCATAATATGCTATATTTCTATGCATGTCTATACTATTATGTAAATGCATGGTAGCGCAATGGTATATATGTACATCACCATGCACATATATAGTTATACACTATGTGTATGCATTTTGATGCATACCACATACACTAACACATACATGCACACTATGCACATGTGATACAACCATATGCATGGGTCAGTACATACGTATACAACTATAGCCATACTATTACATAATTATGAATATATATGGTACTAGTTACATAGTGTATGGTGCACATGTGTATAGTACTTGCACATTCATGTATTCAATCTGCATTATGCTAGAGAGTGGTAGCACCATTATCACCATTAATGTACTAGTTGAGTGCATACAATCAAAATTGGTACATGCATAATAGTTAACATGCCCTATATGGTGTAATACCATTACTATGTCTATATACTATACATGTGTATAGTATATTATACCATCACATAGTATAGTACCATAACTATACTATGGTATAGTTGTATTCAAGCATATAACTAATATATTATACTATTACATATATTATATAACATACATTATGGTAACTAGCCATGGTAACAGTATTATTGACAATAAGATTGTGTCAATACATGGCACACTATATGTACTAACAAATATGCATATATTACTGGTAATATTATGACCATGTTTGGTATGTAATGTATACTTTACATTTAGTATAGGTACCATGCAATTGTGTATACACTAGTTATGTATGTTACCATTGCTATGGTAACATGCATGTACAACAAGTAAACATGTAAATTGTTTACTTATTTCATGTATGCATCCATAACTATGATGGACACATGGTAATGCATATGCACCATGCATATAGTAGTGTGGCAAATGCAATGGTATAATAGTGTACCATGTATTATGTTACATTATTTGCATGTGTACATACATAACTATAGTGATAGTGTGCACATGGTATATATGTGTACCACACCATGTACATGCAATTATATGTGCACTATATACCACATATTATGGTACACATGCACATATACTACTATACATGTATACATATGTACACATAATACATTATGTAATACTATGTACACATGTTACCACTATGTATGTGTGGTATAATACATGTAACCATTGTGTATGGTAGTACACTAATGCGTATGGTGCATGATGTCTACACATAACCTGTGCATAGTAGCTTATGCACACTGTAGTATATGCATATGCACATGTACCATGTATACTATGCATATTGGTACACTAGTCATTAGTGTACATGTACCCAATGGTGTAAACATTGTGTGTGTATAGTACTATGGCAATAATGTACATGGTACATACTACTATGTTATGTGTACACAAAGTACACATAACATTGCATGCAACTATGGTGTGCACCACTAATGTATTAATGTAATACCTGTGTCCTATAATTGATGTGACTATGGTACCATATACATATGGTACACACGTATACCATGGTAATTAGACTATGTACATGCTACATATGGTAAAATGTATGTGTACTATATTACTATTATATGTATGGTACATGTACGCATAGCCTGTAGATATATGCATAACAATTGTATACATATATCTATACAATACTATAATATACATGGTGTACCAATTGATGTGACACAATGGTAGTACTATAAATATGCATGGCATACGTATGTACCATACTATGTACAATTGGCATACTACTAGTGCCGCGTGACTATATACCATACTATGTACAATTGGCATACTACTAGTGCCGCGTGACTATATACAATACTATGTACAATTGGCATACTACAGATATCGCACCATATATGTGTACCCATAACATAGTAGTACGTGCGTAAATGTATACCATGCAGCATATGTACTATATGTGTACATTAATATGTAATACGTGCATGTAATACGGTTTGGTACTATCTGTGTGTATAGTGGTTATATACATAGTGGTACATCATGGTATACTATATGCACACATGGTATAGTACAATGGTACACATGTAATATAGTGTACTATACCATACACGTACCATGCATTGTATAGCATAATACACATGCACATAATTATTGTGGGATTGGTACTAACATAGGCATAGTATGTTAGTACCAATCCCACCATACTATATGTGGGTGTATATGGCTACACACATGCATAGTGGTAAACAATGTATACCTATTATGCAATGTGCATACGCACTATAGTAGCATGTATGTAGTTACCATTGTGCACCACAATTGTATAAGTAATATGCATGTGCATACATATGGTACACACCATGAGTATACCATTGTGCACCATACATTGCATGTGTATTATATTGCATATGTACCCATAACATAGTAGTATGTTAGATACATGTGCATAATATGTCAATAGAGTGCAACAATATATGTAGTACAGTTGTTGGGACCCGATTCTGGAACCCAACCTTTCAGAATCGAAAAGCGTGCGTACATAATTTTTAAAAAAACAAATCTTGAAATCATAAAGCGTGGGCGAAAACCAAAGAAATAAAAAAAACTTAAGGTCAAAACTTTTAACTCCGACATCCAAAAATGAATACTTTAGAAAAACATTGGAATTTTTTTCACTTCATTCAAAGCAACTTCACTTTCCAATTTGAAATTCATCCACACTCAAACCTCAATTCATTTGATTATTCATATTCAATCATATCTCATCATTTAAAAATCTTATTTTTCTTTTCCATAAAAAAAATCTCACACGCATATCTAAATACCAACAATTCATGTACAAATTTCATCAACTTAATCGAAAACTTTTTCTGATATATCACATTCGAACTCAACTCATCTAATCCATATACAATTCATATGACTTATCCATACACAAATTCACATTCCAATTCCTTACACAAATCCATAACTCATTAACTTTCTAAAATAAATGCATTACAAACTTTAATGGCATTTCAAGCCATATTACAACATCAATATCAAAATCCAAAATACACAAGATACAAAATCACAAAAATTCTCAACATATGTATAACGTCTTATTCTTACAATAATCTAACTTAAAAATACAACATAAGATGTCAAATCCCATAATTACTTGAAGTACATCTGAAGCCTTTTTTTACAATAACTACTCAAAACACAACCAAAACATACATTCTTTCACCTGATCTCCTTCTCATTATCCAGAGATGAGAATGAAAGGGGGGAGCTTTACAGCTCGTGGGTAACATGCTTATAGTCAATAACGAACAAAACTATTGAAATTATTCCTTTGTCATAGAAAATTCTTATTAAATCATAAAACACATAGTTCTCAATTTCTCAAATAAATTCACAATTCTAGTTCAAAACTCGTAATTAAAACCTCGTCACATAAATATTTCATAAACAATTAGCCATCAAAGCATAATGATGAAGAACCATGAGCATGTGAAAGACAAGAAGAGAAGCATCCATGGCGTGATTCGCCTCAAGGAAACCTAGGACGTGACTTGCGTGGACATGAGCTTGCAAAAGGAGGCTTAGAAGCTGAAATTGGATCAGATTTGAAGTCTGAATATTCAAGGCAAGGGGATGAACGAAATTCCCTTATCAAAGGCCCAACATTCAAGTCTAATGTTCCTAAAGATCCATTACAAGATGTTGGAGGCCCAATGACAAGAGCTAGGGCCAAAGCAATGAAGCAAGCATTGAATTGTTTAATCCAAGACCTTTAAGATATAGAGCCCATATTGTTGAGTCAGATTTCATCTCATAAAGGTCCAAGAGGCATTGTCTTACTCCTTGAAGCCCAACATAAAGTGTCCAAAGGCCCACATGGAGTCTAATTGGGAGAACTCACTTAAAGTACCATGTGACAAGCATGTGCTACTTAAAAATAAGGATATGGACGTGATCCCTATGGTCCAACATGTTGAGATCACATTTTATTTACTTTCCTTTTTTGTTTCCTCTAAATAAGGTGATCTAGTCAACACCTTTATAAGTTTATTTTGTTTCCTTTTAGGGATTGATTTGTTTCCTTTTATTTAGTATCTTCTTTAAGACATTAAGTTAGGAAGTTTTCCCTATAAATAGGCACCCTCTATGTACTTTGGAAGGGGATCTTTCATTTAGAAATAATATTGAGAGCTTTCTTGCTTTCTTTGTATTCTTTGAGAATACTTGACTTATCAAAGGAGTGGTCTTCCTTTGTGGCGTCCTAAGGTTAGAGTTCTAAGAGACAAGTTCTCTTAGGGTTCTTTTCATCGACCAACATTCTTCCAACCTCCCATTTTCTTTGTGTTCTGTTTCTATCTTTTCAACTTTGTTTCTTGTGATTCTGTGTGTTTGCTTGATTCTATCTACTCTCGGGCATAGTTCCATCTTGTTGAAGGTTGTCTAGGACAAGTTCCTATTGGGTCTGCCATCATTTGGTACCAGAGCGCTTTGGTTGCTAGATTTCAAATAACTATCCTTTTGTTGTTTCTTTTTCGTTATTCATTTATGTCCATTTTTCATCCACTAGTTCGTGTGCCTTTTGCTTGATTTTTTGGCAGAATAATAGGTATTTCTTAAAGTTCAAAATCTCTTCTTTCTTTTCTTTTTGGAATCACTCAAATCCAAGCTTTCTAGAGCATGTTACACTAAGTCTAAATTGAGAGCATCCAGCTTTTGAAAAAAAAGTAGAAGTAAAAAAAATCATCAAAAAAGGAGAAAAAGAAAAAAAAAGAAAGAAAAAGAAAGAAAAAAAAGGAAGAAGAAATTCGTCAAAAAAAGAGAAAAAATTGACAAAAAAGGAGAAGAAAAAAAAGGAAGAAAACAATCAGAGTGTGTGATGCAAGTTTTATAGAAGTGGATTCCAAGTTTGCTACTTTCCTAATTGCAATCAAATAAAGAGAAAATCTTTCCTATTGCTTGAAATAGAATTACAAGTACTTTCCTATCTTGTATTGCTTGGAACTTGCTTACTTTCCTATTCGCTTCACTTTCTTATTTCAGTTACTTTCCTATTTTGCTTTTCATTTCCTATTTCATTTCTTGCCTTATTCTTCTTTCTTTAGCTTCAAGTTTGACTTTCCAAGGTAATCACTTCCTTAATTCATTCCTTATACTATTTTTTTCACACTCTATTTCCCCTTTTGGATTCTTTGAGAATTTTATCTTGGGATTCTAATCTTGGTTGCCACTTGGTTTGATGGCTTCTATTTGATTGTGTCTTGTTTTGAATAAGAATGCTATAAAAAGCAAGTTGAGTGGTAAAAGGCAAGAGTGTTTGCATTATAGAAAAAGCCAAATTTTGTATGCAAGACGAGTTGTTTGACATCTGTTGAGTGTATACGTGAGGGAGAGTGGTGAGGTCCATATTGTTTTTTTGTTTGCTAACATTTTACAATTCATAAATATGTCTCAAGAAGATGAATTAGCTTTGCAAGATCTTAAAGTCTTTATGAAGGCTGTGCAAGATCAATTCCAGAGGTTGAATGCCAGGTTGGATGACTTCCAATCCACGTCAAACTCCAAAGGTCCTAGAAGAGTGTTCCATGGAGAAGATGAAGATGTGCAATCCGAGGATGAAGGCCCCAACACTAGGAGAGGCAGATAAGCTTCTTCTCGTAATGAACTCGATAACATAAAATTGAAAATCCCTTCCTTTCAAGGGAAAAATGATCCTGAATTATATTTAGAATGGGAGAGAAAAATAGAGAATGTATTTGAGTATCATTCATAGAGTTCTAAGAGACAACTTCTTTTAGGGTTCTTTCCATTGACCAACATTCTTGCCCGAGTTCTAAGAGACAAGTTCTCTTAGGGTTCTTTTCATCAACCAATATTCTTCTAACCTCCCATTTTCTTTGTGTTCTGTTTCTATCTTTTCAACTTTGTTTCTTGTGATTCCGTGTGTTTGCTTGATTCTATCTACTCCCGGGCATAGTTCCATCTTGTTGAAGGTTCATTAGGACAAGTTTCTATTGGGTCTACCATCACATAATATTCAATTATGCATCATTCATAACAAATTGAATATGCAAATACACAATAAATGGCTCGAGAGCTCCGTGGAACAAAACGAATAAACCGAAGTTTAAACCATGAACAAAACGAGTCCATTTTCAGATCTCATGAGCCACAAGTGGGCATTTGGGAAAAGGCTTTACGTCGGCGCGCGTGACTACTAAACGTTAGTCTCTTGCCCAAACAAAAGCACATAATCAATCCTCACAATCATTTTTATTAAACTAAAATGCTTTTATACTTTTCATGTTCTTTTTCTTCTTTCCGTTCAAATAAAAATGTCATGACACAATTCAATAACATAACATAATCATATATCACAATGCATTTTTCCATAATCACAACAATTCAAATCCAATCAATTTAGCATATATACAAATATAAACAAATTCTTAAAATTATTGAGAAACAATATATGCACATTAACAAATCAATTGAAATCATTTCATTCTTTTGATTTGAAAAACTTTAATAGTTCATTATTCAATTATAAACATGAAACCCACCTTATTTCCTTGCTTGCACACCTTGCTCAAAAACCTCTCTCCTTGCTTCCATTACCTCTCTTAATTTCCTTCATCCAAGGTAAAAATCCCTAATAAATAGGCATCCAAATTGAACAACTCATAAGACATAATCACGCTTGAAACCCAAACAAAATCAAACCCTAGCATTTTCTTTCTTCTTTCCTCTTCTCCGCCGAACACTCTCTTCTCTTCTCTCTTTTCTTTTGTTCTTTCTTTACAATTTCGTGCTTGCTTCCTTCTTAAGAAGCAAGACCACCTTTAATTACAAAATACCATTAATGAACGAGCAATGTCCAAAATACCCTTACATGTAAGCCTTGTAACTTAAATGGCTTAGGTGACCTTCCACTTTTACCCCTCATGCATTCTTACCACTTTAATACAATAATTCAATCAACCTATGCCATATGATCTTACTCAAATTAACATGCTAATTAATTTAACAAAATCATATAATATAACAAAGCCTCAAAATTCATTTAGTCATGCTTAACTTCTTCCAAAAACAAGACCTTCAAATTGAAGGAATTTGCTAACACTTCCTTCTAGAGACATGTTCCTCATTGTCTCACCAAAATCATTCAATTTGGTTCAGTAATTTAAAAGTTATGGCCCAAACACTTTCAGTTCTTACTACTCCAAGACTGAACACTAAACCCAACTTCAATCCAGAAATTGAAAGTCTTAGGGACTGAATTGAAATTCAAGTCCATCAGATAACTTGTAGATCTATGTCTCTAATTTATTTTGCAACAAGAATCAACCCAATTGAATCTCCACAAATCGAGATATCGCCAAAATACTAAAGCATATTTAGAAAATATTCAACCCATCTTTTTCAAATAAATCTCAAAAATCATAAATTTTCCATGGAGAGGTAAAGAAATGTCTTAGAAATCTAACACTTCAAAAATTAAGTCAATCGAATGTCAGACAAAAAAGTTATAAGCAAAAGAGTAGAGAGGGGTCGGATTAGGGGGAAACGACAAAAACAAAAAATCTCGCGACGCTGCACGTGTAGGAAAATCCCGGGAGGTACATCACATGTACCGGCAGTGAAAACAAAATTTTGTTCCCAGGACTTTCCGAATCCTGTGATCCAGTATCGGTATGAAGACATCAACCTAAATAGCCAAAGAGACTATCTCTAAAGGTGATCCACGCAGAGATCGGAAAATCTAACCGAGTCAAACCCTTTGACCCGGAATAGCTAGAACAGATTAAAGCCTGCTAGAGCCTACCGTCTCCGGAGAGCTTCAGGTGACGTTGATTAAAGCTTGGAGAAGAGAGAAATCGATGATGGCTTTGGAAGAAGAAGAAAAATGAACTTTTAAAACAAAGCTTAACTATTAAGCTTTCAACTTTTCTCTCTTCCACCAAAAACCTACGAACTCCTCTCTTCATCTCACCTTTTATATGTCTTTTTTAACTAATTAAAAAAGGCTCCATAAGGTAAGGACAAGTGGATGGCTTTAAGCCATTCATTACTTTAATGAATAAAGTAACCAAGCTTTGACTTTTCAAAGCTATCCTCTCCTTTCCACTTTCCAACGTACATGGACATATATATATATAATAATTAATTAATTAATTACTTAATTAATTAATTAGAATATATTTGCTAAGGTCCAGTCCAACTGGGGTCGGTCCTACCGGCCTACCGGGCCCCGGTGCTGAAACAGCTCCGGAAACCTTTCTTAGCAATATCGATGTCGCGATCTCATCGGGACATATCCCAATCCCATTGGGATCCATTTAATCCTAATGCTCTCCATAATTGGAACTCTGTCCAATAACTATTTTACAGATTCTCTGAAACACTCTTATGCGTGTGACCCTTTAGGCTCCCGGTTATGTTGGCCACTTAGATTAACACTTAATCTAAGCAAGTCATGAGCAGTATCTAGCAACACATCATGACCCCCAATTGACCGGAAAGTAATCGGTTTGATGTATTCATCACGAACCAGATCACGAACCCTTCCATGTACAATTACTGTGCAATTCGTCCTTTCACCATCCTATACCCCACTTGGTTATGAGTATGGTCAAAGTGTCAACTCTCACTAGACCGAGTCTAGCCCAGTGATATCGGTTCTCGTCCCGAGACTCATTACTTTATATGTCAATGAAGACACTCTTCATGACATACATGCCGCCAACGACCTTAGTAATGATCCCGACAAGAGGCTATGGGTATCTCTTCCGCTAATCCAGTGGTGAATCCTTTATTGGCTACTCAATTATCTTGAATACCTCAAGTGCACCCAAGCACCACCCTATGAGTTACCTCCGAAGGCAACAAGGAATGGAGTCAAAGCACGGATCAAGATTCAAGATATCCTTGAGTACCTCAAGTCTAAGGATACTTGCACCATTGCTATGATGAGATTATCAACGACACTTAGATAAGATATCCATGTGATGATCTCATGGCGGGTCATCCAATGAACTTACTACCGCTAGTAAGCATCCACATGTCAATTCTAAATATCTCATATTTACAGTTTACGAGATCCACCGCTTGATCCAATCAAGGAATATGACATGTGTTAGTCTATCCGGATTAATGATGTCCGTCTCATTAATCCTATGACTAGGAGAATTACGATCTTGACATAATTGCACATGATAGGAATCTCGGGAGTATGAACACATCATAATTTCCTTCATGCTATGTCATATATCATGGACTTCATTAATTCGATTAAAGATTCAATCAATTCATAAACAATGTTTATGAATATCAAATTAATGAATAATGCCTTTTCTTTATTTATTCATAAAGTGCACACGACTTTGAATAAAACGCGCTAAAGGGATTGCCTTTAGGGCACAAATAAATAATACCGACCTTGAACAAGTCGACTTATCCAATGAACAAGTCGACTTATCGATCGAACATGTAAGTCGACTTACACATGGTACAAGCTGACTTATCACTTACAAATCTCCCACTTGACCTAAAGCCAATCGCCTTAGTATCTAATACCATAAGCGAGTCCATGAGAATCACAATTCTCCCGTGACAATGGCTTTGTCAGCGAACAACAACACTTTGCTCGTGAGAATTCTCTCTATCGGGATATCATCTCGACTAATGATCTCCCGAATCGGTAAGCACGAGTTCGGATCGTCGATAAGACCTTGGTTCATTTGCTGCACAAGACTAGCCCCATTGTATCACAATACAATCCTATGGGCCCATCACGGTAGGGACGGATCAAGTTCAATAATGAACTTCTTGATCCAAACCGCTTCTTTGCGCATCTCATGCGGCAATATACTCTGCCTCGGTTGATGAATCAGCAGTCCTCTCTTGTTTGGAACCTTTCCAATTGACCGCCACGCTATTCAGTGTGAATGTATATAACCTAATTGTGATTCAGAATTATCCTTATCAGATTAAATACTTGCATCTAAATGCCCGCTCACTTGGAGATTTCCATCTCCATAGATCAAGAAAACATCCTTAGTGCTTCGCAAGTACTTGAGGATATTCTTGACTGCCACCCAGTGACCCTCACCAGGATCCGATTGGTATCTGCTCGTAACACTTAGAGCATACGATACATCGGGCCTCGTACATAGCATTGTTCCATGCTAAACCTCTTTAGCATCTCATCTATGTACGATGATTGTGAAAGACCAAGCAACCTTTTGATTTATCTCTATAAAGCTATATCCCTAGGATATAAGTTGCTTCACCAAGGTCTTTCATCGCAAATTGATTGGACAACCAAATTTTAACTGATTGCAGCATAGAGACATCGTTTCCTAGTAACAGTATGTCATCTACATACAACACAAGGAATACGATTGCAGTCCCATTAACCTTCTTATACACACAATGATCATCCGGATTTTGTGAGAAATCAAACTCTTTGAGTACCTCATAAAAACGGATATTCGAACTCCTGGATGCTTGCTTCAATCCAAACATGGATTTCTGAAGCTTGCATACCTTTTCGCCATCGATGGAAGTGAAGCCCTCAGGTTGTGTCATACACATCCTCGGGTAGATTTCCTCTCAGGAAAGCTGTCTTCACATCCATTTGCCATATCTCATAATCATAATGAGTGGCAATGGCTAGGAGTATCCTAATGGATTTAAGCATTGCTACGGGGCTGAAGGTTTTGTCATAGTCAACTCTTTGTCTGTGACGAAATCCTTTAACCAGAAGCATTGTTTTATAGGTAATCAAATTACCATCCATGTTGGTTTTCTTCTGAAAACTCCTTTGCACCCTGTGGGTTTTATCCCTTCAGGTGTAACAACCAAAGTCCATACTTGGTTTTCATACATGGAATCCATTTGATTTCATGGCATAAAGCCATGTTCCGGACTCGAACTTTTGTAACTGTTCATAGGTAGTAGGCGCATCATCTCATATGAGCAATACGCCATTACATTCACTTACAAGAAATTCATATCTCTCGAACGGTGCGTATCCTACTTAATCTACGTAAATTGTGTGTAGTAGAAGGTTGAGCATTACCTCATCTATATGAGTTACAGATTTGATTGAGCGATTGATCTATGTTTGTTCGAGCATCTTGAACTTCCAAGTTCAACTTTGCTCCCATTGTCCTCTTGTAAAAGAAACTCTTTCTTTAAGAAAACAGCATGCTTGAAACAAACAACTTTTGTTCCTCAAAGAAGGTAGAATTGATATTCCACGAACAAACACTTATCAGATTTTGCATCAAGCTAATCTGACTGTGTCCGCTTCACATAAGCAGGACAACCCCAAACTTTTAGATGAGAAAGATAGGGCTTTCAGTTAGTCCATATCTTATATGGAGTAACATCAACTGTCTTTAATGGAACTCTGTTTAGCAAGTAAACAAATTGTCTTGGAGCGATATTCCCAAAAGTGTGCAAAACCTATCATCAATCGCACCATGTCTAACAAGGTTCGATTTCTCCTTTCAGCCACACCATTGTGCTGCGGCGTGTAAGGTGGAGTATACTGAGATAAAATCCCATTATCTCTGAGATAATCAAAAACTATTGGTCTAAGCATTTTCCACCACGATCAGATCGTAATGTATTCATACTTTTACCAAGTTAGTTTTCTACTTCATTTCTGAATTATTTGAACTATTCAAATGCTTTAGATTTGTATCTCATCAGATACAGGTACCCATATCGTGAAGAATCACCGATAAAAGTAATGAAGTAAAAACAACCACTTCTGGCATGGATGTACATCGGACCACATACATCCGAATGTATTAGGTCTAATATTCCATTCATTCGTTTACCCTTCCCTTAAAGGATAACTTAGTCATCTTGCCTAATAAACAAGATTCGCATGTGTCATATGATTCATAATCAAATGACCCTAAACATCCACTCTTATGGAGCTTAGCGATCGTGTCTCATTTATATGGCTGCCGACAATGCCATAAGTAAGTTGATTTTAAATTATCTCGATTATGTCTTTTCGCGTCATTGACATTCAGAACTGGATATGACATACCTAATATGTCAATTCAATTGCATAATGTACCAGTACCATAGAGCATTCCATTGCAACTAATATAACAACCATTGTTACTAAAAGTCCAATGGAAACCAGCTCTAATTAAACATAAAACATACAATATGTTCTTTGTTTAAAACAGGTACAAAATGTCAATTATCCAATTTGAATATAAGCCCACTAAGGAGGAACAAGGCAATAAGTGTCTACGGCTAATGTAGCAACTCTTCTTGCATTACCTACACGAAGGTCTAGTTCTCCTTTTATGAGTTCTCATCATTCACGAGGCCCGCATATCATTTCATATGTATGAGCCTGGCGGTATCTAATACCGATATGTTTTGATCAGGAATAGTATTAACCTCAATGACAAACATATTTGAAGAAGTAGAGGCATCGATGCCTTCTTACGCTTCAGAACTCCAGATAGATTTTTTTAGCCTCTGGTGGCTAGACTTGCCACAATGAAAGCAAAATCCTTTTGGGGCGATTTCTTTGGTTTTTCCTTGATGGCACTTCCTTTGGTTTCTTGGCCTTTTCTTCTTTGAACTAGAAGAAGAAGCATCCACCATTAGCACTTGCTTGCTATCCTTCTTGATAGCTCTTTCATTTGTCTTGAAAGCAGATTGATCATTCAGAATTGTTGTGGATATTTGGTTTATCCGATAGTTTATCACAAACCGTGAATAACCATCGACAATCCAACTAGAATTAAGTCTCTACTTAACTCATAATCCATTACAAATCCTAAGGCGGCCAATCTCTCAATATAGCCATTCATCTTGAGGGCATCGCATGCCAGATATCCTCGAGCCATCTTTAATGGTGAAGAGAAGCCTTGAGGTCTCGAACCTTTCGATCGAGCTTGCTCATCAAACAGCTCCCTAAGATGAAATACTATAGAGTGAGCATCCATGGACTCGTCTTTGCTGCTTTGTAGCTCTAGTGACATCGAGGCAAGCATAAAGCAAGTATCCATATCATCGTCCTTTTGATGCTTACAATATGCTTTCGATCCTTATCGAAGCATCGACAAGAGAGTGCAACCGAAGTGGAACATCTAGGGCGTATCCCGTTCCTCGATCTAAGAACAATTCTCGATTCCTCACCAATCAAGAAAATTCGGTCCGAATAGAGGCGAAAATTCACACCGAAAGACTTCTTCAATCAACCTAGTAGCGATAGAGAAGGAATGATAGAATAGAAATGCTGCATGATCATAAGGACTTGCATGACATGCATATGGCTCCCACTAGTTTCCTAGAATCCATAACCCTCTTTACTGAATCCGGAGAAACAAAGTGACATAATGTCCTAGTGGGTCGATATCCGACATTGCTAAGAGTGACCTTGGGTTTACCCAACAAGCCACAACTTAGGTCAATCGGTAGGTATCGGTCATACCAATTGTATCATCGATAACCGACATTAAGAATGACCTTGGGTTTACCCAACAAGCCACCTTATGTCTCGGGAGGTATCAGATATACCAATTACATCTTAGACTCAACTATCGATCAGTGCTATCAACTTGTTGATGTATGCACTTACATTGGGTATCAACTCTTTGATGCGCATACATCGATGTATGCTACCCAATTTCGCCGCCTCACGTTGACCTTGAGTTTACTCAACAAACTAACGCTTCGGTGAAAACCAACCCATTAATCCGAAAATCTTATTTTCATGGTTTGAACATATCCAGTATAGAGTGAGCTTGGGTTTACCCAACAACCCAACCCTATAAGAACTCGGTTCTTACCATATTAATGGAAGGCGTTAGTTTTCATATACCGAGGAGGATTTGGTCTCATCTACTTCTTCTCCAAGCCGTAGGATTATAGTCACCATGACTACATGATATGATTTAGGCATTTCATCAATCACATTGAGTCTATACCTAAAATCATCCATCATCCCACCTATGCATGCCACAAGTGGACTTTCATCAAATGCAAGTCGACTTATGCTTCTCATTACACACAAGTCGACTTGTATGACACAAGTCGACTTATGTCATCTGCCCATGAACAAGTCGACTTACAAGATACTACAAGTCGACTTATACTGAGATCTTGAACAAGTCGACTTATTCTATCCACAAGTCGACTTATCCAAAAATCTTGAACAAGTCGACTTATACCATATACAAGTCGACTTATTCAGGGAATTTTGCTAAAATCTCTAATCGGCTAATTCCTCAATCAGTACAATTCCAATTCTCAACACCATCATACCTAGGGTAATATCTGTGAATTGATGCCTCAATGAACACTTCATTGATTCATGAATGCCTTAAATAGTCAAACTATATGAAAAGCTTGAAATGAGTCAAAACTCATTAATTTCCAAATAATTTAGGAACACCCAAATCATCATCCTAAGCATCTCTAGCTAGCACATACATTATCAAATTTACTTCAGCACATGCCATAAAAATATGACGGTCAAAACAAACAAGATAATGCAAGATACTACCGAGACGCTAATGTGATCAATTCGGCATCCGAAAATTCTAGGAAAAGCAACTTCAAGCAATTCAGTTTGGAAATCATATTACATCAAGATAACACATTTTTAATCACATTAAAAATGGTGCAAGGCATTGGAACTGAAAAAGCACACTCAATCAAGCCAAGCAAAACAGTCCCAACAATTTTCACAAAACTGTCCAGTTCTGTACATTGCTCGAAATGATCAATGAAACAATTTCAATAAATTCTGAGAAAATTGAATAGGTTATTAAATGTTCAGAAAATGCTACATGAATTGTTTCAGGATTTTATGCCATCAAAAACTCAGTCAACCTAAATAACAAAACCGATTCAAAATCTGTGTTCATCAGCACAGCAATTCCCAACAGCATAGAATAAATTCGTGAATAAATATCCAATCACCTTTAAATTCAATTTCCATGCTCACAGACATTCACCAACATCTTAGAGACATGTAGGTGAAGGCAAATCCGAAAAACCATTTTTCTAGAATTTATTCTCGATTTTATACTCATGCCAGTTCCAGAATCGTTTCACAAAACAGCATCTGTAACCTTAGGGAATTAATTAGCAAAACTATATCAAATCAAATCAATAAATTCTGAAAATTCATAGACATATTCTATAACATGTGATGAACAATCCTGGGTAGAAAAATTTCGAAAAAGATATCACAATATAAATTCGAAATTTGAACAGATAGCATGCATCAACAGAAAATTCCATTAGGGATTCTGATCTCGCTTAGGTTTTAGCTTCATACGGGACACCAGACTCTCTGATACCACTGTAGGAAAATCCCGGGAGGTACATCACATGTACCGCAGCGGAAAACAAAATTTTGTTCCCAGGACTTTCCGAATCCAGGATCCGGTATCGGTATGAAGACATCAACCTAAATAGCCAAAAGAGACTATCTCTAAAGGTGATCCACGCAGAGATCGGAAAATCTAACCGAGTCAAACCCTTTGACCCGGAATAGCTAGAATAGATTAAAGCCTGCTAGAGCCTACCTCTGTCTGGAGAGCTTCAGGTGACGTTGGACAAAGCTTGGAGAAGAGAAATCGATGATGGCTTTGGAAGAAGAAGAAAATGAACTTTTAAAACAAAGCTTAACTATTAAGCTTTCAATTTTTCTCTTCCACCAAAACCTACGAACTCCTCTCTTCATCTCACCTTTATATGTCTTTTTAACTAATTAAAAAGGCTCCATAAAATGAGGACAAGTGGATGGCTTTAAGCCATTCATTACTTTAATGAATAAAGTAACCAAGCTTTGACTTTTCAAAGCTATCCTCTCCTTTCCACTTTCCAGCGTACATGGACATATATATATATATATAATTAATTAATTAATTACTTAATTAATTAATTAGAATATATTTGCTAAGGTCGATCCAAGCAGAATTCGGTCCCTACGGGCTCACGGCCCCTGTCTTTCAAAACGACTCTAAACCTTTCTTAGCAATATCGATGTCGCGATCTCATGGGACATATCCCAATTCCATTGGGATCCATTTAATCTAATGCTCTCCATAATTGGAACTCGTCCAATAACTATTTTCTGATTCTCTGAAACACTCTTATCGTGTGACCCTTTAGGCTCCGGTTATGTTGGCCACTTAGATTAACACTTAATCTAAGCAAGTCATGAGCGGTATCTAGCAACACATCATGACCCCAATTGACCGGAAAGTAATCGGTTTGATGTATTCATCACGAACCGGATCACGAACCCTTCCATGACAATTACCTGTGCAATTCGTCCTTTCACCATCCTATACCCCACTTGGTTATGAGTATGGTCAAAGTGTCAACTCTCACTAGGCGAGTCTAGCCCAGTGATATCGGTTCTCGTCACGGGACTCATTACTTTATATGTCAATGAAGACACTCTTCATGACATACATCCGCCGACCTTAGTAATGATCCCGACAAGAGGCCATGGGTATCTCTTACGCTAATCCGTAGTGGTGAATCCTTTATTGGCTACTCAATTATCTTGAATACCTCAAGTTGTACCCAAGCACCACCTATGAGTTACCTCGGAAGGCAACAAGGAATGGAGTCAAAGCACGTGATCGGTATTCAAGATATCCTCGAGTACCTCAAGTCTAAGGATACTTGCACCATTGCTATGATGAGATTATCAACGACACTTGGATAAGATATCCATGTGATGATCTCATGGCAGTCATCCAATGAATTTACTACCGCTAGTAAGCATCCACATGTCAATTCTAAATATCTCATATTTGATTTTCGAGATCCACCGCTTGATCCAATCAGGAATATGACATGTGCTAGTCTATCCGGATTAATGATGTCGGTCTCATTAATCCTATGACTAGGAGAATTACGATACTAACATAATTGCACATGATAGGAATCTCGGGAGTATGAACACATCATAATTTCCTTCATGCTATGTCATATATCATGGACTTCATTAATTCGATTAAAGATCCAATCAATTCATAAACAATGTTTATGAATATCAAATTAATGAATAATGCCTTTTCTTTATTTATTCATAAAGTCCACACACGACTTTGAATAAAAGCGCTAAAGGGATTGCCTTTAGGGCACAAATAAACAAGATCGATTTGAACAAGTCGACTTATCCAATGAACAAGTCGACTTATCGGATCGAACATGTAAGTCGACTTACACATGGTACAAATCGACTTATCACTTACAAATCTCCCACTTGACCTAAAGCCAATCGCCTTAGTATCTAATACCATAAGCGAGTCCATGAGAATCACAATTCTCCTGTGACAATGGCTTTGTCAAGGGAACAGCAACACTTTGCTCTGTGAGAATTCTCTCTATCAGGATATCATCTCGACTAATGATCTCCCGAATCGGCGAAGTACGAGTTCGGATCGTCGATAAGACCTTGGTTCCTTTGCTGCGACTAGCCCCATTGTACCCACAATACAATCCTATGGGCCCATCACGGTGGGGACGGATCAAGTTCAGTAATGAACTTCTTGATCCAAACCGCTTCCTTTGCGCATCTCATGCGGCAATATACTCTGCCTCGGTTGATGAATCAGCAGTCCTCTCTTGTTTGGAACCTTTCCAATTGACCGCCACGCTATTCAGTGTGAATGTATATAACCTGATTGTGATTCAGAATTATCCTTATCAGATTAAATACTTGCATCTAAATGCCCGCTCACTTGGAGATTTCCATCTCCATAGATCAAGAAAACATCCTTAGTGCTTCGCAAGTACTTGAGGATATTCTTGTGACCACCCAGTGACCCTCACCAGGATCCGATTGGTATCTGCTCGTAACACTTAGAGCATACGATACATCGGGCCTCGTACATAGCATTGTTCCATGCTAAACCTCTTTAGCATCTCATCTATGTACGATGATTGTGAAAGACCAAGCAACCTTTTGATTTATCTCTATAAAGCTATATCCCTAGGATATAAGTTGCTTCACCAAGGTCTTTCATCGCAAATTGATTGGACAACCAAATTTTAACTGATTGTAGCATAGAGACATCGTTTCCTAGTAACGATATGTCATCTACATACAACACAAGGAATACGATTGCGGTCCATTAACCTTCTTATACACACAATGATCATCCGGATTTTGAGAAATCAAACTCTTTGAGTACCTCATAAAAATGGATATTCGAACTCCTGGATGCTTGCTTCAATCCAAACATGGATTTCTGAAGCTTGCATACCTTTTCGCCATCGATGGAAGTGAAGCCCTCAGGTTGTGTCATACACATCCTCGGGTAGATTTCCTCTCAGGAAAGCTGTCTTCACATCCATTTGCCATATCACATAATCATAATGAGTGACAATGGCTAGGAGTATCCTAATGGATTTAAGCATTGCTACGAGGCTGAAGGTTTTGTCATAGTCAACTCTTTGTCTGTGACGAAATCCTTTAACCAGAAGCATTGTTTTATAGGTAATCAAATTACCATCCATGTTGGTTTTCTTCTGAAAACTCCTTTGCACCTGTGGGTTTTATCCTTCAGTGTAACAATCAAAGTCCATACTTGGTTTTCATACATGGAATCCATTTGATTTCATGGCATAAAGCCATGTTCGGACTCGAACTTTTCGTAACACGTTCATAGGTAGTAGCGCATCATCTCATATGAGCAATACGCCATTACATTCACTTACAAGAAATTCATATCTCTCGGGAACAAGTCGTATCCTACTTAATCTGAAATAAAGTGTGTAGTAGAAGGTTGGTATTACCTCATCTATATGAGTTACGATTTGATTGAGCGATTGATCTATGTTTGTTCGAGCATCTTGAACTTCTCCAAGTTCAACTTTGCTCCCACTGTCCTCTTGTAAAAGAAACTCTTTCTTTAAGAAAACAGCATGCTTGGAAACAAACAACTTTTGTTCCTCAGCAAGGTAGAATTGATATTCCACGAACAAACACTTATCAGATTTTGCATCAAGCTAATCTGACTGTGTCCGCTTCACATAAGCAGGACAACCCCAAACTTTTAGATGAGAAAGATAGGGCTTTCAGTTAGTCCATATCTTATATGGAGTAACATCAACTGTCTTTAATGGAACTCTGTTTAGCAAGTAAACAGCTGTCTTGAGCGCATATTCCCAAAACTGTGCAAAACCTATCATCAATCGCACCATGTCTAACAAGGTTCGATTTCTCCTTTCAGCCACACCATTGTGCTGCGGCGTGTAAGGTGGAGTATACTGAGATAAAATCCCATTATCTCTGAGATAATCAAAAACTATTGGTCTAAGCATTTTCCACCACGATCAGATCGTAATGTATTCATACTTTTACCAAGTTAGTTTTCTACTTCATTTCTGAATTATTTGAACTATTCAAATGCTTTAGATTTGTATCTCATCAGATACAGGTACCCATATCGTGAAGAATCACCGATAAAAGTAATGAAGTAAAAACAACCACTTCTGGCATGGATGGACATCGGACCACATACATCCGAATGTATTAGGTCTAATATTCCATTCATTCGTTTACCCTTCCCTTAAAGGATAACTTAGTCATCTTGCCTAATAAACAAGATTCGCATGTGTCATATGATTCATAATCAAATGACCCTAAACATCCACTCTTATGGAGCTTAGCGATGCGTGTCTCATTTATATGGCCAAGCCGACAATGCCATAAGTAAGTTGATTTTAAATTATCTCGATTATGTCTTTTCGCGTCATTGACATTCAGAACTGGATATGACATACCTAATATGTCAATTCAATTGCATAATGTACCAGTACCATAGAGCATTCCATTGCAACTAATATAACAACCATTGTTACTAAAAGTCCAATGGAAACCAGCTCTAATTAAACATAAAACATACAATATGTTCTTTGTTTAAAACAGGTACAAAATGTCAATTATCCAATTTGAATATAAGCCCACTAGGGAGTAACAAGACATAAGTGTCTACGGCTAATGTAGCAACTCTTGCTGCATTACCTACACGAAGGTCTAGTTCTCCTTTTATGAGTATCTCATCGTTCACGAGGCCCTGCATATCATTTCATATGTATGAGCCACAACCGGTATCTAATACCGATATGTTTTGATCAGGAATAGTATTAACCTCAATGACAAACATATTTGAAGAAGTAGAGGCATCTGATGCCTTCTTCTGCTTCAGGAACTCCAGATAGATTTTACAGTTTCGCCTCTAGTGGCTAGACTTGCCACAATGAAAGCAAAATCCTTTTGGGGCAGTTTCTTTGGTTTTTCCTTGATGACACTTCCCTTTGGTTTCTTGGCCCTTTTCTTCTTTGAACTAGAAGAAGAAGCATCCACCATTAGCACTTGCTTGCTATCCTTCTTGATAGCACCTTTCATTTGTCTTGAGCAGATTGATCAGCTCAGGAATTGTTGTGGATATTTGGTTTATCCGATAGTTTATCACAAACTGTGAATAACCATCAGACAATCCAACTAGAATTAAGTCTCTACTTAACTCATAATCCATTACAAATCCTAAGACGGCCAATCTCTCAATATAGCCATTCATCTTCGTGGGCATCTTGCCAGATATCCCTCGAGCCATCTTTAATGGTGAAGAGAAGCCTTGAGGTCTCGAACCTTTCAGACCGAGCTTGCTCATCAAACAGCTCCCTAAGATGAAATACTATAGAGTGAGCATCCATGAACTCGTGCTGCTGCTGTAGCTCTAGTGACATTGAGGCAAGCATAAAGCAAGTATCCATATCACTGTCCTTTTGATGCTTACAATATGCTTTCTGATCCTTATCAGAAGCATCGACAGCAGGTGCAACTGGAAGTGGAACATCTAGGACGTATCCCAGTTCCTCAGATCTAAGAACAATTCTCAGATTCCTCAGCCAATCAAGAAAATTCGGTCCAGAATAGAGAGCGAAAATTCACACTGAAAGACTTCTTCAATCAACCTAGCGCGATAGAGAGAAGGAATGATAGAATAGAAATGCTGCGCATGATCATAAGGACTTGCATGACATGCATATGGCTCCCACTAGTTTCCTAGAATCCATAACCCTCTTTACTGAATCGAGAGAAACAAAGTGACATAATGTCTAGTGGGTCGATATCCGACATTGCTAAGAGTGACCTTGGGTTTACCCAACAAGCCACAACTTAGGTCAATCGGTAGGTATCGGTCATACCAATTGTATCATCGATAACCGACATTAAGAATGACCTTGGGTTTACCCAACAAGCCACCTTATGTCTCGGGAGGTATCAGATATACCAATTACATCTTAGACTCAACTATCGATCAGTGCTATCAACTTGTTGATGTATGCACTTACATTGGGTATCAACTCTTTGATGCGCATACATCTGATGTATGCTACCCAATTTCGCCTCTGTCCACGTTGACCTTGAGTTTACTCAACAAACCAACGCTTCCAGTGAAAACCAACCCATTAATCCGAAAATCTTATTTTCATGGTTCGAACATATCCGTATAGAGTGAGCTTGGGTTTACCCAACAACCCAACCCTATAAGAACTCTGGTTCTTACCATATTAATGGAAGGTGTTAGTTTTCATATACCGAGGAGGGATTTCGGGTCTCATCTACTTCTTCTCCAAGCCGTAGGATTATAGTCACCATGACTACATGATATGATTTAGGGCATTTCATCAATCACATTGAGTCTATACCTAAAATCATCCATCATCCCACCTATGCATGCCACAAGTCGACTTTCATCAAATGCAAGTCGACTTATGCTTCTGCCCACACACAAGTCGACTTGTATGACACAAGTCGACTTATGTCATCTGCCCATGAACAAGTCGACTTACAAGATACTACAAGTCGACTTATACTGAGATCTTGAACAAGTCGACTTATTCTATCCACAAGTCGACTTATCCAAAAATCTTGAACAAGTCGACTTATACCATATACAAGTCGACTTATTAGAATTTTGCTAAAATCTCTAATCGGCTAATTCCTCAATCAGTACAATTCCAATTCTCAACACCATCATACCTAGGGTAATATCTGTGAATTGATGCCTCAATGAACACTTCATTGATTCATGAATGCCTTAAATAGTCAAACTATATGAAAAGCTTGAAATGAGTCAAAACTCATTAATTTCCAAATAATTTAGGAACACCCAAATCATCATCCTAAGCATCTCTAGCTAGCACATACATTATCAAATTTACTTCAGCACATGCCATAAAAAATATGACGGTCAAAACAAACAAGATAATGCAAGATACTACCGAGACGCTAATGTGATCAATTCGGCATCCGAAAATTCTAGGAAAAGCAACTTCAAGCAATTCAGTTTGGAAATCATATTACATCAAGATAACACATTTTTAATCACATTAAAAATGGTTCAAGGCATTGGAACTGAAAAGGCACACTCAATCAAGCCAAGCAAAACAGTCCCAACAATTTTCCCAAAACTGTCCAGTTCTGTACATTGCTCGAAATGATCAATGAAACAATTTAAATAAATTCTGAGAAAATTGAATAGGTTATTAAATGTTCAGAACATGCTACATGAATGTTTTCAGGATTTTATGCCATCAAAAACTCAGTCAACCTAAATAACAAAACCGATTCAAAATCTGTGTTCATCAGCACAGCAATTCCCAACAGCATAGAATAAATTCGTGAATAAATATCCAATCACCTTTATATTCAATTTCCATGCTCACAGACATTAACCAACATCTTAGAGACATGTAGGTGAAGGCAAATCCGAAAACCATTTTTCTAGAATTTATTCTCGATTTTATACTCATGCCAGTTCCAGAATCGTTTCACAAAACAGCATCTGTAACCTTAGGGAATTAATTAGTAAAAATATATCAAATCAAATCAATAAATTCTGAAAATTCATAGACATATTCTCTAACATGTGATGAACAATCCTGGGCAGAAAAATTTCGAAAAAGATATCACAATATAAATTCGAAATCTGAACAGATAGTATGCATCAACAGAAAATTCCATTAGGGATTCTGATCTCGCTTAGGTTTTAGCTTCATACGGGACACGGACTCTCTGATACCACTGTAGGAAAATCCCGGAGGTACATCACATGTACCGCAGCGAAAACAAAATTTTGTTCCCAGGACTTTCCGAATCCCGGATCCGGTATCGGTATGAAGACATCAACCTAAATAGCCAAAAGAGACTATCTCTAAAGGTGATCCACGCAGAGATCAGAAAATCTAACCGAATCAAACCCCTTTGACCCAGGAATAGCTAGAACAGATTAAAGCCTGCTAGAGCCTACCTCTGTCCTGGAGAGCTTCAGACTGACGTTGGACAAAGCTTGGAGAAGAGAGAAATCGATGATGGCTTTGGAAGAAGAAGAAAAATGAACTTTTAAAACAAAGCTTAACTATTAAGCTTTCAATTTTTCTCTCTTCCACCAAAAACCTACGAACTCCTCTCTTCATCTCACCTTTTATATGTCTTTTTTAACTAATTAAAAAAGGCTCCATAAGGTAAGGACAAGTGGATGGCTTTAAGCCATTCATTACTTTAATGAATAAAGTAACCAAGCTTTGACTTTTCAAAGCTATCCTCTCCTTTCCACTTTCCAACGTACATGGACATATATATATATAATAATTAATTAATTAATTACTTAATTAATTAATTAGAATATATTTGCTAAGGTCGATCCAACTGGGTTGGCCCTACCACCTTCAGGGCCCCTGTCTTGAAACGACTCAGGAAACCTTTCTTAGCAATATCGATGTCGCGATCTCATCGGGACATATCCCAATCCCATTGGGATCCATTTAATCCTAATGCTCTCCATAATTGGAACTCTGTCCAATAACTATTTTACAGATTCTCTGAAACACTCTTATGCATGTGACCCTTTAGGCTCCCGGTTATGTTGGCCACTTAGATTAACACTTAATCTAAGCAAGTCATGAGCAGTATCTAGCAACACATCATGACCCCTAATTGACCGGAAAGTAATCGGTTTGATGTATTCATCACGAATCAGATCACGAACCCTTCCATAGACAATTACCGTGCAATTCGTCCTTTCACCATCCTATACCCCACTTGGTTATGAGTATGGTCAAAGTGTCAACTCTCACTAGGCGAGTCTAGCCCAAGTGATATCGGTTCTCGTCCCGGGACTCATTACTTTGTATGTCAATGAAGACACTCTTCATGACATACATCTTTGGTGACCTTAGTAATGATCCCGATAAGAGGCCATGGGTATCTCTTACGCTAATCCGAAGTGGTGAATCCTTTATTGGCTACTCAATTATCTTGAATACCTCAAGTGCACTCCAAGCACCACCCTATGAGTTACCTCCGGAAGGCAACAAGGAATGGAGTCAAAGCACAGGATCAGTATCCAAGATATCCTTGAATACCTCAAGTCTAAGGATACTTGCACCATTGCTATGATGAGATTATCACTGACACTTAGATAAGATATCCATGTGATGATCTCATGGCAGGTCATCCAATGAACTTACTACCGCTAGTAAGCATCCACATGTCAATTCTAAATATCTCATATTTACAGTTTCTGAGATCCACATGTGCTAGTCTATCCGGATTAATGATGTCCAGTCTCATTAATCCTATGACTAGGGAGAATTTAGATACTGACATAATTGCACATGATAGGAATCTCAATAGTATGATCACATCATAATTTCCTTCATGCTATGTCATATATCATGGACTTCATTAATTTGATTAAAGATCAACATCAATTCATAACAAAATGAATATCAAATAAATGAAATATGCCTTGCTTTATTTATTCATAAAGTCTGTACAAATAAACAGTACCGACCTTGAACAGTACCGACCTTGAACAAGTCGACTTATCCAATGAACAAGTCGACTTATCGGTACCGAACATGTGTAAGTCGACTTACACATGGTACAAGTCGACTTATCACTTACAGCACGCTGGCTGGTACGCTCTCAATCGTGAGGCGAGCATCTGCACTCACCCTCGCGAGCGCTTGGCCTACAACCAGTTCGCGATCACGAGCAGGTCGCAATCGCGAACTGCGACTTTCCTCCTTTTTTTTTTAACTACCAAAATTTCAAAATTCATAACTCTTGATTCAGAGCTCTAAATTTTTCAAACTTGGTATCAATAGAAAATTAAAAGAAAGCTCTACAACAAATCGACCTCTAAAGGATTCAAAATTTCAATCAAAGTTATTGTCTAATAAATGTCATCCTAAACAGTAACACAATTTCTAAAAATCATAACTTCCTATTCCATTTTCCAAATACTTCATACTTTATATCAATGGAAAGACAAAATCACAATCTACAACTTTATGAAGAACTTAAAAGCAATTTCAACCTCTAAATAGGTCAAAATTTTAATCAAAGTTTCTCCCGATAAATTCACCCTCAACCACATCCAAACTTCAAAATTCATATCTTTCACTTCCCACATCCAAAAATGGCATATTATACATCATTGAAAAGCTATGAAATTCCTCTATAACTTTCAATAAGGCTACTTGATCCAATTTAAACTATATTAGTCTAGAATTTAACTCAAAGCACAGCATCCACAAAACCTACCCTTATGGACATTTTCAAAAACAAAGCAAAATAATCTTTGGAACAACATCCAAACATTCAAAAGATCATAACTTTCAACCCCAATATCGAAAAATGTCATACTTTATAGTGATAGAAAGCTATCAAGAAAAACTACAACTTTCATGAAGATCATTTTATCAAAATCTACCTAGATCAACCCAGAAAAATTCACAAAAGTTTCTGATCAAACACCCAATATTGTTACTATTCATCCCAAAAATTTCAGACTTTCTAATTCTCTAAAACTAACACTTTCACTATTTATTTTGTGCTTTTCAATTCCATTCAAATCAATTCATTCACTATAAATTTTCATAGTACCCTTACCCATACAAATTTACCTAAAAACCTCAATTTTCACATCAATTTCATTAAAGCACCCATAACACATATATGTACAAAACATCCATTTCATGCATTAACCTCAAAATATCATTGTAATTGCTCCAATCAACCTTAGCCAAATAGAACATTAAACACAACTTACTACATTCACCTACCAAATCTTGCATATCATTCAAATTCAAGAATTTTTCTTTTTCTTTGCACATGAATAAATCACCCCAAATTTCTCATTTAATTTCATTTAAGAATTCTAATTTCAAGAAAATTCGGGGTCCAACAATAGTACCTAGTAATACTAGTCTATTTATGTAGCCATGCATAATACATAAATAATATTTGTCTATGGATATGGAACATGCATATGGAACCCTATGTACCATACTATAGTACATGCACCTGCTGCACATAGGTACACATGGTACATATGCATAGTGAGTGAGCAATTACCTAGTATGTACATAATTATTGCTAGGTACACTATGCATAGTGTGTGTATGGCAATTGTTATATACCATGCAACACTAAGTTCATGTTGCAATGCTATACAATTGTGTAACGATGTCTACCAATAGCAATGCATATACTATACTATGCAATAGTATGACCATGCACTATGGTATATACTATAATGGTGCACATAGGTATCATTTGCATAGTGAAATGGTAACCATAACATACATGTACATTCATGTAAATGGTATATTAACAACTAGTATTGCATGTGGATGCATGTGCATACATATGGTACACACCATAAGGATACCATTGTGCATGCATGTAAATTACACCATGAGCATACATATGGACACACCGTGTGCATATTGTAGTGTGTACATGTATACCATATACACGTATAATTACACTATAATGCCACAGTGTAACTAGTGCAATCTATTATTGGTATCATGTGTGTAGTGTACACATGGCTATAGATTGTTACGTTGTGCATGTATGAACGTACTATATACACATGCAATTACCATTGTGCATGTTGTAATGTCACATATGTACATAGTGTGTATATGTGGGTACCAATAATCTTTGCATGACACCATTACATGCATGTGTACTGGCCATAGTACATATGCATAGTGCTACTATATATATGTATAGTGTACTCAATAGTATGCATGTACCGTGGCAATGTATCTATATGCATATAATACACACTGTTAATATAGTTACACGTATACATATCTACACACTATGGTGTGCACATATGCACATATACGATTTGTGTGCATACACATTGACATTATGTACTAAATTATGGTATGTAGCATATATAGTGCAATACGTGCATAGGTATACATGCATTATAATGTATATATGCTTGTACACTACTACTATTCCATAATACCATTACTAAATGTATGTTATATGTATTACATATTGCATGCTACATCATGTAATGGTAGTAGTGTGCATACTATGGTACACATCACTAGTATAATACTTACAATGGTAGTGGTAATGTACTAGTATAATACATAGTGTATAGCACATATGTGTACTCTACAATTACAATTGGCATATGTGTACATGGTTAGTAGTGTGCATACTATACAATGTGATATACATTTATATTGACATTATTGTACATATGTAGCATGATACAACCGTGTACATACACTATTACACATACACTATACTATAGGGTGCCAATATGCATGTAACTATGTATAGCATGTGCACATATGTATACTATATGGTAATAGCATAATGGTTACATATGCTACTATAGTATATACATATGTATAGTTACCATGCATTAGTACAATTGAGTATAGTATGATGTATAGTATAACCAGTATGGTATGCATGCTATATAGTGTATAGCACACTATATGCATGTATATACATTCATATGTACATATGAGCTATAGTACATGTATATACTATAGTTTGCATAATGTATGTATATACTAATGGTATTTGTATTATTGCATAACTATAATACGTGTACACATTATATGTATATACACATACATATAAGTCTTCATTATGCATATTGGCATAGTTACGACTATGTTACTACACTAGCGGTACTATACATATGCCACATATAGTGTGTAGTAATGCATAACATAGTAGTATAGCCTATTACTAGTACTATAGTAATATTGTTGGGCCCCAAATTTTTTTTATTGATGTTATTAAGCATGAATTGTGTTAATTGTGAGATTTATGGCTTAATTGGATTAATTGGAAGTGTTAGGAAAAATTGAGTCTAAGTGAGTAAAAATTTATGAGGGCATTTTGGAAGATCACTTTAGTTGGAAAGGTTAAGGCATAGCTAGGAGGGGCATTTTAGTCCTTGTGCTTCCATTTAGACTTAAGTGGAAGAGATTAGAAGGAAATGAAGGAGAAAGTAAGAAAAGAGAAGGAGAGTGTCGTTGGTGAGGAAGAAGAAGAGGAGAAATAGGGCTTTTCATTTCAAGAGGTTTTCGACGAATTTGAAGCAAATTCCTGATAAGTTTAGCTTCATTTCATCTTGTTTTGGTCAGAATTTCCCCTACAATAGCTTGGTATGAGTTAGAACCGATTGTTTAGGGGTTTTCGAAAAAATAGGTAAAATTTCTTTGGGTTGATGATCTTGGTGTGTTTGTGACTGATTTTAAGGTTGTAATGAGTTAGAAATAAAGTATAAGACATGATTTAAGGTTTAGATGTGTTGCATTTGCAAAATGCTAGGATTTGTGGATGAAAAAGTGGTTCGGGAGGGGTTCCCAGATCCGCACGTCGCGACGTGCTCCTAAGCACGCATCGGCAAACGAAGGTGTGCACGTCGCGGTGCACATAAATGGACATGCCGCGGCGTGCAAGGGGGTGCACGCCGCGGTGCTCACAAGCCGCTCGCCGCTGCGAGCTCCAGTTCTAGCGCAGAGATATTTTGATATTTTGGACATAACTTTGGCTGTAGATGTCCAAATGAAGTGATTTCTGATTCGATGTGAACTAGAGCAATAGGGATACAAGTTCGATGAAGGTTGGAAGTTTGGAATCAGTCCCTAAAGATCCAAGAATTTTGATGGAAGTCGAGTATAGATTTATAGTGTTAGTACTTTTGATTTTCGAAGCTTATTGAATATTTCCTTTGAAAGTTGTTTGAATGGGAACTTGGTTTGTTATAGGAAATCAAGCCAACCTGATCCAATTGCAAGAGGAAGGACAACAGTGAGTTGGATTCTCAAGCGATATTAGGTGAGTAATATATTTATGGTTGTTGTGTGTATGAGCAAATTATTTTGCTTGCTTGCATGTGTGTGACATTGTTTGTTTTGAATTATAGATGATCATGTTTTTCCTTGAAAAACATTATGGCATTTTGCATGAATGGAAAGGTGAAGAAGGATGAAAATCATGAAAAGTATGAAAGCTTTTGATAAAATGTCATGAACATGAAACGAATGAATATGTGCTTTGTTTGGGCGAGAGAGGAAAGTTTCATTAGTCACGTGCACGTCGACGTATAGTCTTCTCCCGGCTGCCCGCTTAAGGCCACGAGATTCTGAGAAATCGGATTCGTTTTGTTCACGGTATAAACTTCAGTTTATCCGTTTTGTTCCACGGAACTCTCGAGCCATTTGTGTGCATTGCATTATTGATTAGTCATGTATGATGCATAATAAATTGTTATGTTGTGAACTCAAAAATAGCATGACATATTCTTGTGATGATTCTAAATTGATAAGTTTTGCCTTGCTTCATGCTTGTATATATATGTATATGCTTGATTGTGTGGCTCGTTGCCAATGGCTATAAATGTATAAGCCACTAAGCTTCGCAGCTCACCCCATTATCTCCCACTCCTCAGGTGTAGAACGAGAAGATCGTGATCCTTACAAGGCATCGGAAACTCCAAGATAGTTAGAAGCTTTTGTATTAAGTTACTACTTCTGGTTAGCTTCCAAGCATATCATCATGGAGCATTCTTATGTATTTTGGATTTAAGCATTGTTATGTATTGTGCCATGTTAAGAAGACTTGTTAAATTCATTGAATTGTAATGGCATGAAATTATGTTGTTATGGGGGTGACTAACTCATAGTTAGAATGCTTATGTATGCGATAGAATGCATGAGATTATATGTGTGAATTGAAATTTGCATAGATGTTGGGACGGGTCCAAGAATTGGGGAGCTCGCAGCGGCGAGCTAATCTTTTGCCGCGGCGTAGCCCATAGATGTTCGCCGAGGCGTGAAGCTTGCCACCGCGCATGGCGTGCACTGCTGAGTTCGTCATGGCGAGGCCGAGGTTTGGCCGAGGCGAACCCTAGTCACAGAGGCGCCGCATGATGGCGAGCCTCCTCTTCCACGCTGCTGTTTCCTTGTTTTTGCATGTTTTCGATTTCTTCCTCCGCCCGCCCTTACTTGGCGTCCCCGAGGGGCCACCTCGGGATGGGATTCGGGACCCCAGCTCCAACAAATATACATATAACTAATGTGTATACATATGTGTGCATCCATGTGCACACATATGGTACCATAACTATGTATATACTATATATGGCATATATAGTATGCATATGTTATGCATCATATGCATATACATTAGTATAGTTATGCAATAATACAAATACCATTAGTACAATACTAATGATATGCAGTAATACAAGTATGTCACATTCAATACCATTATAGGTACTAGTTTAACAGACGGTAACCATATATGTACACAGTCACCATATACGCACACATTATATACACACCATATATGTACAATGTTCTTGATTCATGCATACCATTGTAATGCACCAATGGTGTGTATATTATGCACTCACCATCACTACTCAATTGGTGGCAATACATGCAAGTATGCCACTAATGTATACAGTACACTAGTATAATATAACAATTATACGTATGCATAGTAATTGCATATTATTTGCCATTGAGTTAAATGCATATAATAGTGGTGAGAGGGTACAACTTGCACCATGTACGCGTGTGTAACAATTATTATAGACATATAATAATTGTTATGCACATGTGCTACATAGTGTGCATAACTATTGCCAAGAATTGTTACACATGTATGCATATAATTACATGCATGTGACACATGCATATGGTGTCATGTTTATCACATATGTACTAGCATACTATGGTGGTTTCATAAGGTTTGGTACTTTTTCTATCATTGTATACCACTACCACTACCATTGTATAGTAGTGTGGTATTATATAATCGATCCTTTTGTGTACACGTCACTATGGTAGTAACATACTAGTTAATATTCAGTCTGAATGGTTATGCATAGATATTATTACTTGAGCTATGTATTAATATATACCCTATGGCACAATGCATAGTACTGATATGTGCCAATATGTGTATGGATTAATAGTACATGGTATTATGCATACATCACACGGCATATACTAGTTACCATATGTACACGTGTGGCCACTATGTGTAATACATGTACCATATACATGTATTCAATACATAGCACTGGTATTGGCACAAACTTGTATATCTATTCAGTTTGTGTACATACATATGTATACCATGCACACATATGTATACTAATGGTAACTACCATATATACCATGTACACGTACATATGCACAATATGTGTATACACTATGCATATATAATGATTGTACACCCACTAACCATAGCATACTCATGTAATATGCTCACATGCATACATGTGATTATTGTGTGTTCTATACCACGCAGTGTGTACCAACAGTGTATCCATATAATGTGCCAATGGAATTGATGTACCATAGTCACATCAAGTATATATGTACACATGCATACTTGGTATAATATGTATGTAAACATGAATGTGTACGTATTCATGTCTACATTTTGATCTCTATAAAATCATCTTGTTTGGTAATAATAGTTGAGTGCAAGAAAGTAAATCTTGAAACAAGAAATTGTTTAGAGTTTGGTATAAATGGTAGTATCACTATGTATTAGTGCATAGTGTGTGGCGATGCACAATACTTTACATACTCACCATAGTATGTGTACAAAAAAAATGTACCCTACCATGATACTATCATGTAATTGATGGTTACTAAGTATATTGTAGTAGAATAGTATACATTGTAAATAATGGTACACTATAGCATGGGTACATCATACATACTATATATGGTGTGCCATGCACATGGTTGATACAATTGTATGTAATACACATATATGATACATAACTATAATACTATATTGGCATATGTAGTAGTTATAACATACATTTCATTATCTATAAAAGAGAACTTATAGATATACATAGTGGTACACGTATTACTAGTAACGTATGCATGTACTACTATGTGCACACATAGGGTATACAATGTACATGCATTCACTATGGTAACTACTATAGTTAACATAATGCATGTATAGTATAATTGCTATATGTACATAGTGTGTATATATACTATACACACTAATATGTTAGTGTTACATATAACTATGTATATTGTACATACTGGTATACATGTGTACATAACCATGATAGCATACATGCTATACATAATATGCATAGGTACACAATATGTATAAATATGCATATACTATATAATGTACCAGTATAGTGTATAAATATTGCTAGGTACACTATGTAACTATGTATATTGCATAGTATGTGTATCATATAGTACATATAATACACACGACATATACTAGTTACCATATGTACACGTAGCCACATATCAGTACACATATGCTCACATGTGGTACCATTGGCATTATACTATTACACTACTATATGTATCAATAATGTACATAGTGTATTATATATGTGGTACACTATGTACATTATTGAAACATATACTACTATGTGTTATGCATACTATACAATATACTAGCATATATACATATGCTAATACTGTCACTACACATATTGTTACTAGTACTTGTATACATTATGGTAATGTACTATGTGCATGAATGTAGTACGATATACATACCATGCATAGTCATGTATGCTATTGTACATACTAGTGTACACATATAATGCTATCCATGGTAATATATAACATATGCATATGTACCACACACTTACAATGGTAGTGGTACACGTCATGCATGTACCATATGCCATATATACTACACTAATTAATGAGTCATGTAACGTTATAACTATAATGTGTAACTATTAGCCATTGACATACACTTCACTATGAATGTATACATCATGTGTGTATACACTATGTATACTATTATACACTAATAATACCAGAATAGCATTTTGTTTATACCATATGGTACCATATGTATTTAGTATATACTATATGCCATGATGCATGTATACATAATCCCTAGTATTCATGGCTACAATTACATAATCACCACATAATTAGTATAATGGCCATTATGTAAATGCATGTGTACTAGTATACATGTACACCATATGTTATGCATTATACAAGAATATGCATGTACCAAATGGTAGTAATCTGGTGTATGTTGGCTCCTAATTTTTCTTGTTAAATTGAGCATGATCTAAGTGAATTATGAGGTCTGATGGATAAAATTTTGGATCTACTTGTTATGAAAATGTTAGTAGGATTTACTATATGTTTTGGTTGTATTAAAAGTGGTAGGAATGCATAAGGGCATTTTTGTCATGGCACTTAAGGTTAAGGCTTAAGGCTTAAATGAAAGGGGCAAAGTGGACATTTCACTTTATTTAAGAATAGAAATTAGAAGAAAGAAAGAAAGGAAAGGGAAAGGGAAGAAGAATGAAGGAGAGTGTCGTAAGCTTAAGGGGGGAGAAGAGAAAAATAAGGTTTTGCATTCCTAAGGGATTTCGACAGATTCGGGACATTCCTGGTAAGTTTAGTTTCTTGTAATCTTGTTATGGTTGGATTAAACCCTAGTATAGCTTGGTATTGTGTTAGAATCGGTTGTTGTATAGAGTTTTTTGAAAAAATGGTTAGAATTCTTGGGTTGTTGATTTTGTGACTGTTTTTAAGGTGTTAATGGGTTAGAAATGTAGTATTGGACTTGAATCAATGTTTAGATGTGTTGCATGTGCTTAAGAAAAGGATTGAAGTGGGAAATGCTGGAAAAAAATTGGGTTCGGAGACGTTCTCCAGACCCACACGTCGCGACGTACTCATGAGTACGCCGCGATGTGCGAGGAAGGTGTGCACGTCGCGACGTAGGAATTTGTTTTCGTCGCGACGAGCACGGGCCGTTCCTCGCGACGAGCGTGGCTTTCGTTGCGGCGAGCCCCCAGTTTCCAGCAAAGATGAATTTTGGTATTTTGGGCATATCTTTTGGTATAGAAGTCCAAATGAGGTGATTTCTGATTCGTTGTAGACTAGAGATAAAGGGATACAAGTTTTATGAAGAAAAGAAGTTTTAATTCAGTCGCTAAAGATATCAAATTGTGGATGGAAGTGGGGTAAAGATTTTAGTCTCAACATAAGGATAGTCTCTACATGTTTGGGGTATAACTTTCGGGTTTTTGAAGTAAATTGAATGATTGTGGAGTCATTAGAAACTTAAGACAATGGGGAAATTTCTGTAGAAAAGAATATTATCAGATGTTGTCATTTGCTTGATCGTAGTGATCATAGAAAATTGACCCGAATGTTTGGACTTTTAGAAGAGTTTGAGTTTCTAGAATATATGAGTATGCAATATTTGGATCCTCAAATTGTATCCCTATTGAATGAGAATTTTGTATTTGATAAAGGGAAGCAAGGAAGGCAAGAGGATCAAGATGAGATGCATCTTTTAAGCACGTATCCGAGTAAGGATTTCGGTGGGTTTTATGTTTATAATTTAGTAATGAGCCACTAAAGTTTTCTCCCAAATCAAGAATGATTTCAATTACTTCATAAATATCGTTTTGTTTCCATTGAATGATTTGCAAAATTCTATATATTTCAGCATATGAACTTTTCTGATGAATTTCAAAATAAAGATTGGAATGCATTGAAATGTTTTCTGTTATGCCTTGAAAAATTTGTGGCATTTTGTATATTGGAAAAGAAAGAAAAGAGCACGAAAAGCCTTGATAAAGTGATTTGAGCATGATTATGTGCTTTTGTTTGGGCGAGAGGAACGTATCATTATTCACGTGCGTCGACGTATAGCCTTCTCCCTGCTGTTCTTGAGGCCACGAGATCCTGAGAAAATCAGACTCGTATAGTTCACAGTATAAACTTCGGTTTATCCGTATCGTTCCATGGAACTCTTGAGCCGTTTGTTTGTGCATTGCATCTATGAATTGTCAAGTATGTGCATAAATTGAGCATTTTTATTGATGATTGAATGAACATGTTGTGTTGATGTGATAACATTTTTCACTATGAGTTTTAAGAGGGTAATGACACTTTTTAACTACGAGTTTGAACTCAAAATTTCGGATTTGACTGAGAATTTGGGAGCAAAGTGTTTTATGAACTTATTATGACTTTTGTATAACAAATGAACTTTTAAACGGTTTTGCTTATGCTTCATTATAAACCTGTTACCCGAGAGTTATAAGCTCACCCCCCCTTCATTCTCATCCACAGGTGATGAGAAGAAGATCGGGTGGGGGGAAGTGAAGGTTTTTGTTTGCATGTGTACATATTGTATTGTTTTAAGTTAGATTGGTATTGGAAATTTTGGGATCTGTATATTTTGTATATTCGGATTTCGATATTGATATTGTATGGCAGCATGGAATGGCATTCAAGCTTGTAAGATTCTATTCTTTTGATGTTAATACATTGAGTATGGATCAGGTTGAGTAGAAATTTTGGTTTCCTTGAGAAAGCTATGGATTGGATATGAATCTTTTTGATAGTGAATTGTTGTATCGTTGTTTAGTTATAAATATAAGTGCGATGTGTTATGGAAAAAGGAACATAGAAATGATATGAGACTTTAAGCTTCACGATTTCTTTGGGTCACGCCATGTTTCATGGTTCAATGGTCAGACTCCGTGATCGGGGCTCATCATATTGGTAGCAGAGCAAGAAAAGATTCCAAGGAGCCACGCTTCAGTACGATGATATTTTGTTCTGAATTTGGGTTTCGAAAATGAGGCCCAGCATGTGCGGTATCAAAGCAGGTTTGTAAGTGTTATGGTTTTAGTTTGAGTTGGATTTCGGAAACGGGATCCAACATTTGTGGTATCAGAGCTCAACATTATGATCTTACATGGGCGCTTATGTTTGTAAAGTGTCTGAATGGCTAGTGAGAATGTGATTTTACTGTGGAGGGATTTTCATGAATTATTTGAGGAACCAAGGTGGTAGTTTTGATTGCTTTTAGTAATGTGTTAAGGAATATTGAGTTGTGGATATAGTGTTAAGAATTTGAGGTGAGGAAATGATGATACTCTTTCATGATATGAGAAAAAGAAAGTTTCGGATAATTAGAAAGGAGAATTAGTGGATGGGTAAAAGGAATCGATAATGATTCAGTGTAATGGTATTGGGGGATGTATTATGGAACATGACAGCAATATTGTACTGCGGTGATATGTTTTGACAGTGTATTACCATGGATTGTTTGAGAAATATAAGGATAAGAGTATACATGATGAGATTAGAATGTACAAGTAGAATGCAATGGAAGCATAACTTTGTTATGATCTTACGAAGAGGAAATTGGAACCGAAGTGGTTGTTCAAGAAGACATTAGTGGAACTGAGGTCAGAATTTCATTATGATTATGCATCGATGATTTCGAAATGGTTGAGGATATGCATGGGGAAGATGAAAAAAAATGATGATAATTGGGAAATGAGGTAGAAGTGAAGAAATAGAGAAAGGGAAATGGAATAGACATGAATGACTTTATATGAGACGAATGAAATGATATGTAGTATGGGTTAATCGCAAATGTGTATAAGATCTCATCTTATGCATGAATGAGATTAAGAAAAAGAATGAAGAACTCCACCTCGTTGAAGGACGCTAGGAGTTCTGAAAGGATCAGTTGTACCCGACTCTTCGACAAGAGAGGAGAGTACTGATGAGTCGGTAGCCTAGGAAATGCTGAGGCTTCTGTAAGGCAAGGAAGTGAGCCCTACGCACTCAATATGGTAATGGACTCATGATGAAAAGATATAGCATGAGAAAAGGTGAATTCTGGGGAAAACTGGTATAAAATTGGTGTTAGAATGTTTGATAAAGAGAGAATTGTTGTCTAAGATCAATAAAGATAAAGGTATCAATTGTGTAAGAGCTAAATTGGTGATTTTAAGGAGTAAATCTGTGGACAGAGTGGCATGACTCTGACGATGCCCAGCCAAGCATATGCGATAGCAAGTATGTTCGTTACTCCCTTGAGTTTTGAGTGACTTGAACATTATCACCGTATGAGGATGAGAGAAATTGGTCTTCTCGAGGGATTAAAGGTAACTGATGATGTTATGATGATAGCAAGTGATTGATAAAGATTTGTATGAATAGTATATATGATAGTAGCAAGAAATTCTCTTTTGAAGAAGAACTTCACTAAGTTAGATTAAGTAGATTAGATGGGCTATATGAAAGAACTGATAAAAAAGGAATATGACATGATTCGAAAGTGAGTAGTGGAGTTCTATCTCTAACGGAGACTCAAGTAAAAGAGGTAGAATATACTACTGAGAATGTATGTATTTTTGATTTGATGTAAAAGATCGAACTATGCGAGTGGATTCCTAAAATTGGGGAGACATTATGTAGCACCTCACTCTCACAAGACACATACCCGACATCCATGGTGATATTCGAGTACGTACCCCGCAAGGGTGGCATGCTAGAACGATCATTCAGTCAAAACTCATTACAAAACTTTTGTTTCTTTAAAAATAAGAAACATGCAAGTGAAAAATACTAATCAAATTGGGCCCATGTTATTTGAAAACATATCCATTTCCAAGCTATAATCTTTACAAACATTAGTATTTAACCTTAAATTTGGGCCCATTTTAGATACAAAACACTTGAAACCATAAAGTCATTTCATTACCAAATCGTTTACATACACTTTGTACAATTCTTGTAGAACATAATTCAAAAATAAAGTAAATGAAGACATGTGCAGGTGCAAACTAATCCTGACCCCTAAATCCATATCAGACCTCAGTGGCTATACTCCATTTAGCCTAGCTGAAATAATTCTTCAGAACTTGAAAAGCCACATTGCAATTTTTTATGAGTTTTGCAACTCAGTGAGTGAACCATCATTGATGAATTCACCGGATTACAAACAAACATCACATATATCATAGATATTCATTCAGAACATATAACTATTTCTGATATTCACATAACATGGCATCTCATGTGATCATACAATTCACGTAGCCAGGTATAGCAACGGTTCATATCAATGTATCACTCACTTTAGCTTTGCAAATCAGTCAAGGAGTTTCAGTCTTATATGAATGCTATATGCATGAGACTCACATTCGTTCTTATTGTTGTGACTGAGTGCCTATCACATACTTGTACAAATACTGGCCCATGGGGCTCAGTCAGAACAGAATCACGGAGCATAGCTCTACGTGCAAACACATATATCATGGAGCAAAGCTCTACATGCAAACACATATATCACGGAGCAAAGCTCTACGTGGAAGTGCTTCATACTGGCTACTCAAGTCACAACGCCTGATGGGAGACCCAATAAGAACTTGTCTTACAGAACCTTCAACAAGATGGAACTATGCCCGAGAGTAGATAGAATCAAGCAAACACATGAAATCTCAAGAAACAAATTGAAAAGATAGAAACAGAACACAAAGAGAAAATGGGCAATTAGAAGAATGTTGGTCGATGAAAAGAACCCTAAGAGAACTTTGATAGAAACAGAACACAAAGAGAAAATGGGCAATTAGAAGAATGTTGGTCGATGAAAAGAACCCTAAGAGAACTTTGTCTCTTAGAACCCTAGCAAGAATGTTGGTCAATGGAAAGAACCCTAAGAGAACTTGTCTCTTAGAACTCTAACCTTAGGACGCCAAAAAGGAAGACCACTCCTTTGATAAGTCAAGTATTCTCAAAGAATATAAAGAAAGCAAGAAAGCTCTCAATATTATTTCTAAATGAAAGATCCCCTTTCAAAGTACATATAGGGTGCCTATTTATAGGGAAAACTTCCTAACTTATTGTCCTAAAGAAGATACTAAATAAAAGGAAACAAATCAATCCTTAAAAGGAAACAAAATAAACTTATAAAGGTGTTGACTAGATCACCTTATTTCAAGGAAACAAAAAAGGAAACTAAATAAAACATGATTTCAACATGTTGAACCTTAGGGATCACGTCCTTATCCTTATTTTTAAGTGGCACATGCTTGTCACATGGTACTTTAAGTGAGTTCTCCCAATTGGACTCCATGTGGGCCTTTGAACACTTTATGTTAGGCTTCAAGGAATAAGGCAATGCCTCTTGGACCTCTATGAGATGAAATCTGACTCAACAATATGGACTCTATCTCTTGAAGGTCTTGGATTAAACAATTCAATGCTTGCTTTATTACTTTGGCCCTAGCTCTTGTCATTGGGCCTCCAACATCTTGTAATGGATCTTTAGGAATATTAGACTTGAATGTTGCGCCTTTGATATGGGAATTTCGTTCATCTCCTTGCCTTGAACATTCAAACTTCAAATCTGATCCAATTTGAGCTCCTAAGCCTCCTTTTGCAAGCTTATGTCCATGCAAGTCATGTCCTAGGTTTCCTTGAAGCGAATCACACCATCGATGTGTTTCTTCTTGTCTTTCACATGCCCATGGTTCTCCATCATTCCTCCCTCCTCGAAAGGATTCGCCTCAAATCAGAGCATCAAAGAGGGATAAATCGGATAGATTGAATGTAGCACTCACATTACCATAGAATGTAGCACTCACATTCTAAAACTTGAAAAGGGCCATCTCCTCTTAGTTCTAGCTTAGATTTCCTTTGTTTTGAAACCTCTCCTTTCTCAAGTGCACCCAAACCCAATCTCCAGTTCAAATATAACACACCTTCGCTTTTATTGGCTTGCTTTGCATATTTTCATTTCTCCTCTCAATCTGGCTCTAACTTTAGCATGCAACTCCTGCACAAATTTAGCCTTTTTTATACCGTTAAGGTTAATAAACTCATTAGAAGGCAATGGAAGAATTTCCAAAGGTGTCAAAGGATTAAATCCATAAACAATCTTAAAAGGAGAAAATTGAGTAGCAGAATGAAAAGCACGATTATAAGCAAACTCAATGTGTGGGAGACACTTTTCCCAGATCTTCAAGTTCTTTTGGATGATCGCACGCAACAATGTTGTCAAACTTCTGTTTACCACTTCAGTTTGACCATCTGTTTGAGGATGTGCAACAGTAGAAAATAAGAGTTTAGTGCCAAGTTTATTCCAAAGAGTTCTCCAAAAGTTACTAAGAAATTTCACTTCTCTATCACTGACAATAGTCTTTGGCAACCCATGCAATCTTACAACCTCTTTAAAGAACAAGTCAGCAACATGAACAGCATCATTGGTTTTAGAATAAGCAATAAAGTGAGCCATCTTGCTAAATCGATCAACCACCACAAAGATACTATCCTTTCCACTAGATGATCTAGGCAATCCAAGCACAAAGTCCATAGATATATCAACCCAAGGATGAGAGGGGACGGGTAATGGAGAATATAAACCATATGATTGCACCTTAGATTTTGCATGCCTACAAGTAATACATTTAGCACAAATAGAAACAACATCCTTTTTCATGTTAGGCCAATAAAAATGTTTATGCAAAAGAGCTAAAGTTTTCTCAACACCAAAGTGACCCATCAATCCACCTCCATGTGTCTCTCTAACAAGCAATTCACGCATAGAGCAAGATCGAATGCAAAGTTTATCTTTTTTGAATAGAAATCCATCAAATTTATAGAAATTATCATTACCATGTTTTTCACAAGATTTCCAAATTTCTGCAAAGTCACAATCAGATTCATACATGCCTTTCAACATCTCAAAACCAAGTAATCTAGCATGCATAGAGTGAGAGAGAGTATCTCCTAGAAAGAGCATCAGCCACAATGTTTTCTTTCCTTGTTTATGTTTAATAACATAAGGAAAAGTTTCAATAAATTCCAACCACCTAGCATGTCTCTTGTTCAATTTACCTTGGGACTTTAGAAATTTCAAACTTTCATGATCGAATGAATGATAAATTCTTTTGGCCATAAGTAATGTTGCCAAGTCTCTAAAGACCTTTTAAAGCATACAACTCTTTATCATAAGTGGAGTAATTCAAAAAGCACCACTTAGTTTTTCACTAAAATAAGCAATGGGTTTAGAATCTTGCATTAAAACAGGCCAATGCCTATTCGGAAGCATCACATTCAACCTCAAAACTTTAGAAAATCGGGAAGAATAAGAAGAGGAGCATTGGTCAATTTTTCTTTCAAGGTATTAAAAGCAACCTCTTGTGAATCACCCCATTTAAAAATCACATTCTTTTTACCAATTCATTCAAAGGGCTGCAATAGTAGAAGTCCTTCACAAATCTCCGATAAAAGCTAGCCAAGCCATGGAAGCTTGAACTTCATTCGCATTCTTGGGAGTTGGCCATTCTCTAATTGCTTTCACTTTCTCTTCATCAACTTGAAGTCCTTTAGCACCTACAATAAAGCCAAGAAACACAACAAAGTATCCATGCAAAAGGAACAATTTTCTAAATTGACATAAAGCTTATTTTCTTAAAAGTTCAAACACATCGCAAGTGTTTCACATGATCATCTAAACTCCTGGAATATACTAGAATATCATCAAAATAGACGACCACGTACTTTCCAATAAAAGGACGAAACACATGATTCATCAAACTCATAAAAGTACTAGGTGCATTAGTCAAGCCAAAAGGCATAACTAACCACTCATACAACCCAAACTTAGTTTTGAAAGCAATTTTTCACTCATCACCCTTTTTCATGCGAATTTGATGGTACCCACTTCTAATATCAATTTTAGAAAAATATACAAGCACCATGCAACTCATCAAGCATATCATCTAAACGAGGGATAGGGTAACGATATTTCACCGTGATTTTATTGATGGCTCTACAGTCAACACACATTCTCCATTTGTCATCTTTCTTAGGAACAAGTATAACTGGCACAGCACACGGGCTCAAGCTTTCTCTCACAAAGCCCTTTTTCATAAGCTCTTCAACTTGTCTTTGGATCTCCTTAGTTTCTTCCTGATTGGATCTATACGCAGGCCTATTTGGAATTGAAGCTCCGGGAAGGAAGTCTATACGGTGCTCAATGCCTCTCAAAGGGGACAATCCATCAGGAATGTCCCCCGAAAATAAGTCGTTGAAGTCCTGCAACAAAGACATAACACTAGACGACAAAGATGGATCAAGCTCATTAATGGTTAAGAAAACATCTTTATATAAAAGTATATAAGATTCTTCACAATTTAAAGCTCTCTTGATCTCACTTTTTCCAGCAAATAAAGTCACTCTCTTTTCTTCATTTTTTTTCACTCGTTTTACTTTCTCTCCCTTTTTCATTCTTTTCGACGTCTCTCTCTTTCTTTTCTTTTGCCTTCAATTTGCATTTTTTCTCAATCCTCACTTGATCCTCATAAGCTTGAATGGGCCTAAGAGGTTTCAACACCATATTTTTACCATGGAAAGGAAAAGAATAACAATTTTTATATCCATCATGCCTAACTTTTCTATCAAATTGCCATGGCCTACGAAGCAAAACATGTCCAGCATACATTGGTGCAACATCACATAAAATCTCATCATGATACTTGCCAACAGAAAATGCAACCATCACTTGTTTGGTGACTTTCACCTCACCACAATCATTTAACCATTGCAATTTATATGGTCTAGGATGTTTCAAAATAGGCAAATTAAGCTTGTTAACAAGTAAAGTGCTAGCAACATTGGTACAACTTCCACCATCTATAATCATGCTACAAACTTTACCATTAATGAGACACCTTGTATGAAAGATGTGCTCACGTTGCTCTTCATCAAGATCTTCTTTTGGTTGGATATTAAGAGCACGCCTAGCCACAAGGGCTTCACCAACCTCAGCATCACAATCAACATCGGAAGCATCCGTCAATGGAGCCACATCATCATAGTCATCACTGTCACTACTTTCACTAGCAACATCAGCATTCTCAAGTAAAATCATAGTTCTTTTGTTAGGGCATTGAGAAGCAATATGACCAAAACCTTGACATTTAAAGAACTTAACTTTATAAGAAGGATTAGAAGAAGAAGAGGGTTTAGAGTCATTTTTACCCTTAGGATTTGGAGTAGAGAATTTAGGCTTACTTTCCTCTTTTGGCTTGATGTCTCCCTTGGATTTGAAGAAATTTTTGGACTCCTTCAAGGTTTTCTTCCAAGAACTCGACCCAACACCATTTTGGATCTTTAATTGCTTTTCTACCATGATGGCCTTATGTAACAACTCATCCATGTCAAGAAAATTTTGCAGTTCTACAATGGAAATTAATTTTAGGGCACAAACCATCAAGAAATCTTCTCATGGTAGCTTCCATGTCTTCATCAACATTGGCCCTAATCATGATGACCTCCATATCTTGGTGGTACTCTTCAACACTCATAGATCCTTGACGCACACCGCAGAAGACTTGACGTCGAGGTGATGATTTGGAATTGAACAAACACGAAAATAAATGATACGCAAGGTTTGATTTCTATGACACCTCTCGAAAACTTGTTCCGAGCAATCCCGATGATCAAAATAAACCAAGAAAAGCGAACAATCAACACGCCACAATTGAGAAAACAATTGATAAGTGAAAGATGGTTCGAAAAGTAACAAGAACAAGAGAATAATGTTCTCTCTAACGCCGACGGCAGTTAAACAGCATGATCTAAAAAAGGTGCTCTAAAACCCTAAAAGATAACTATTTATACCTAGGTCAAATAATAAAGGGTTGGGCTTAAAATAAATGGAAGCCCAAAATAAAACGAAGTCCAAAAATTAAATAAATAGGTTTGATATCTTCTTGGGCTTAAGTAATGAATCATTAAATAGCCCAAGTCTTCGTGTTTTCAAGCTCCAAGTGTATCCGGTCCAAGGATTTGAGTTAAATGGATTATTTTGGGCTCAATTCCATTAAACTCTCCTCCAATAGGCTCGGAGTTCACCATCTTCTCAAGATCCTTACTCCTGCTCACATCAGTCCCTCCCTCCTCAAGAAGATTCGTCCTCGAATCTGACAGGTCAGTTTTGTAGGTGGTTTCATTCATCTTCTTTAACATCTGGAACGGACCATCACCCCTGAAATCCATAATAAAAACACTAGACAAAGCATCAAGAGGGTTAGTGTCAGAAACTAAACGCCCTCTGTGTCTCTCCACTACTAGTGCTCTTTTCTCTTTCTTTTCGCTCTTTTTTTCTCTCCCTGAACTTTTCTCTCCTGCACATCTCACTGTCTTTTCCTCACCTGTGCAGTCACTCTCCATTGGGCCAATCTTATTTTTCTTTTGGGTCTCTTTTCTCTCTTCACTTTTTTTATTCTCACTACCCAAACCCTCCTCATTTTTTCTTGATTTGATCTGGTCCAGGTACAACTCACTAGGTGTCAAAGGTAGTAGAATGAAGTTCCTACCCTTAAACCTAAAGGAGTATCTATTGTTATACCCATCATGTGCTACCCTCTTGTCAAACTGCCAAGGCCTTCCCAATAGCAAATGTCCTGCCTCCATGGGTATCACATCACATAGCACCTCATCCTCATACCTCCCTACAGAAAATGGCACCAGTACCTGTCTAGTCACCTTCACACTCCCACTATCATTAAACCACTGTAAATAATATGGCTCTGGATGTTTGCTACATATCAAGCCCAATTTCTCCACCATAGTTTGACTAGCCCCATTAGTACAACTACCTCCATCTATGATCAAGTTACACATCTTTCCACCCACCAAACACCTTGAATGGAATAGGTTTTCTCTCTGATCCAGAATCTTATCTCTAACTCTAGCACTTAACACTCTCCTAACTACAAGTGCTTCTCCTGTGACAGCTCTTTCCTCATATTCAACTTCATCATCACAAACACTATCACATGGCAAATCATCAATATCACTTTCATCGTAATCAATAACCCCATTATCCTTCATATACATCACTTTTCTATTAGGGCATTGAGAAGCAATATGGCGAGACTCAAACATTTAAAACATTTTATAGATGAATGTTTACTAGGAGTACCTTTTGTTCAGATCCCCCGATTGATTGCTTAGGTGCTTCCTTGAAGTCTACCCCTTTATCCTTGGACTTCTCCTCCTTCTGGGGCCATTGTGAGTTCCATGAATAACTAGAACTTGCTCCATTCCTTGCGGCTACTCTAGCCTTAAGTCGTCTTTCCACCTTCATGGCCATGTTCACCATATCCTCAATCTCCAAATAATGCTGTAACTCCACAACATTTGCTATCTCCTTATTTAATCCACTCAAGAACCTTGCCATGGTGGCCTCGGGATCCTCCACTATATTAGCACGAATCATAGCAATCTCCATCTCCTTGTGGTAGTCCTCTACTGTCTTAGATTCTTGTGTGAGTCTTTGGAGCTTCTGGTGCATCTCCTATAATGGTAAGAGGGCACAAATCTCTTCCTCATACACGCCTTCATCGCTGCCCAAGTAGTGATAGGTCTTTCTCCATTCCTCCTCCTAGAGGTCTGGTGATCCCATCATATTAGTGCATAATCTGTAAATTCAACAGCAAAGAAGTTTTACCTTTTTCTCCTCCGAGAAATTATGACACTCGAAGATCATATCAACCTTCCTTTCCCACTCCAAATACGCCTCAGCTTCATTCCTTCCCTTGAATGCTGGAATCTGCATCTTGATGGATTTGAGGTCTCCATCTCGTCTGTCGAGGGGTTCTCCTCTCCGAGCTCTCCTAGGCATGTGCCCTTCATAGTCCTCCTCCTCTTCATCAAACTCCTCCTCCTCAGGCTCATCTGTGGTGGTTGCCGACAAGGTGGTGGAAGTCACGACGGATACTGCACCTTGCCACGAGGGTTCTCGCGTCTCCCTTGTCTGAGCTCATCCATTTGGTCCCTAACCTCATTTAAGGCTAGATTGAATCTCTCAAATTGTTGTTGCATGGCTCTCAAAGTGAAAGCAATGTTTTCATCTCTCCCTTGGTTGTCATCATTACTGCCTCCCTGTGACATTGTAATTAAAATGATATACCTGCAAAACAAAGTTAGCGATAAACAACCTCACACACTCCCTCACGTGTTTCACTCAGGAATTTATCACTTCACTCGTGTTTAAGTCACGGCAATGACTCCCTCAAATAAGCTCACACACTCTTGCCTTTTACCACTCAAATTTCTCTGAAATTCAAGTTACAATCAGAACCAAGGCTTCATCCAATCAAAGTTTCCAACTGTAGCTCAAGTATAAAAAAAACAATAAACCCCAATCAAGTAACAAGTATGAAAGATAAGATTTTTTTTTTCGATTTTGTTTTTCAGAAATTTTTTTTTGACTTTTTTTTTGTTGACTTTTTTTTTTTCTGCTGACTTTTTTTTTCTGACTTTTTTGTTTTTCCTTCTTCCCTCCTCCTTCTTCTTCTGGACGATTATCACACCTTTTTTTTTCCAGATTTTTTTTTCGTTTTTTTTTCTCTGGCCTCTTTTTTTTTTTCTGGCCTCTTTTTTTTTTCCTGCCCTCTTTTTTTTTCAACAAATACTGAAAACCCTAACTAAAATAATAGGAAGGAAAATTAAAATCCTATACCAAAAGTTAATTCACACCTGAAAGAAAGATCTGACGATGTTGGATGACGATGGGCGGCGCTTTCTTGAAATTTTTGATGGAGTTGAATAAGAATCCTCCTCCAAACTAGCTCTGATACCAAATTGACGCACACCGCGGAAGACTTGACATCGAGGTGATGATTTGGAATTGAACAAACACGAAAATAAATGATACGCAAGGTTTGATTTCTACGACACCTCTCGGAAACTTGTTCCGAGCAATCCCGATGATCAAAATAAACCAAGAAAAGCGAACAATCAACACGCCACAATTGAGAAAAACAATTGATAAGTGAAAGATGGTTCGAAAAGTAACAAGAACAAGAGAATAATGTTCTCTCTAACGCCGACGGCAGTTAAACAATATGATCTAAAAAAGGTGCTCTAAAACCCTAAAAGATAACTATTTATACCTAGGTCAAATAATAAAGGGTTGGGCTTAAAATAAATGGAAGCCCAAAATAAAACGAAGTCCAAAAATTAAATAAATAGGTTTGATATCTTCTTGGGCTTAAGTAATGAATCATTAAATAGCCCAAGTCTTCGTGTTTTCAAGCTCCAAGTGTATCCGGTCCAAGGATTTGAGTTAAATGGATTATTTTGGGCTCAATTCCATTAAACTCTCCTCCAATAGGCTCGGAGTTCACCATCTTCTCAAGATCCTTACTCCTGCTCACATCAATCCTTGCCTCAATCTTCGTAGTCGCTTGAACAAGTCTCGATAGTAATGACTTGGAACAAAGTGCTTTCTCATGATGGCTTTCATTTCTTGCCATATGCGGATTGGTCTTTCAAGATTCCGCCTTCGATTTATTTGCAGTTGATCCCACCAAATACTAGCATAATCACACAATTCAACAGCAGCAAGTTTTATCTTTTTCTCTTCACTATATGTATGACACTCAAATACATGTTCTATTTTCCTCTCCCATTCTAAATATAATTCAGGATCATTTTTCCCTTGAAAAGAAGGAATTTTCAATTTTATGTTATCGAGTTCATTACAAGATGAAGCTTGTCTCCCTCTCCGAATGTTGGGGCCTTCATCCTCGAATTGCACATCTTCATCTTCTCCATGGAACACTCTTCTAGGACCTTTGGAGTTTGATGTGGATTGGATGTCATCCAACCTAGCATTCAACCTTTGGCATTCATCTTGCACAGCCTTCATAAAGACTTTAAGATCTTGCTCAGGTGATTCATTTTCTTGATACATATTTATGAACTGCAAAATGTTAGTGAACAGCAAAAAAACAATATGGACCTCACCACTCAACCTCACGTGTATACACTCAACAAATGTCAAACCACTCGTGTTTCACACAAAAATTGGCTTTTTCTATAATATAAACACTCTTGCCTTTTACCACTCAACTTGCTTTCTATAGTATCCTTATTAGAAACAAGACACAATCAAATAGAAGCAATCAAACCAAGTGGCAGACATGATTAGAATCCCAAGATAAATTTCTCAAAGAATCCAAAAGGGAAATAGAGTGTGGGAAAAAAATGGTATAAGGAATGAATTAAGGAAGTGATTACCTTGGAAAATCAAACTTGAAGCTAAAGAAAGATGAATGAGGCAAGAAATGAAATAGGAAACTAAAAAGCAAAATAGGAAAGTAACTGAAATAAGAAATTGAAGCAAATAGGAAAGCAAGCAAGTTCAAAGCAATACAAGATAGGAAAGCGAAGCAAATAGGAAAGTAATATCTCAAGTTCCAAGCAATACAAGATAGGAAAGTACTTGCAATTAGGAAAGTAGCAAACTTGTACTCCACTTCTCTAAAACTTGCATCAAACACTCTGATTGTTTTTTTTTCTCTTTTTTATCGATTTTTTTCTTTTTTTCTCCTTTTTTTTGACAAACTTCTTCTTTTTTTCTTTTTTTTCACTTTTTCTTTTTTTTCTTTTTTCGACAATTTTCTTTTTTTTTCTTTTTTTTGACTTCTACTTTTTTTTCAGAAGCTGGATGCTCTCAATTTAGACTTGGTGTAACTTACTCTAGAAGGCTTGGAATTGAGTGATTCCAAAACGAAAATAAAGAAAAGATTTTGAACTTGAAGAAATTCCTATTATTCTGCCAAAAACTCAAGCAAAAGGGGCACGAACTAGTGGATGAAAAATGATCAAAAAAGAATAACAAAAATAAACAACAAAAGGATAGTTATTTGAAATCTAGCAACCGAAGCGCTCTGATATCAAATGATGGGAGACCCAATAAGAACTTGTGTTATAGAACCTTCAACAAGATGGAACTATGCCCGGGAGTAGATAGAATCAAACAAACACACGAAATCTCAAGAAACAAATTGAAAAAGATAGAAACAGAACACAAAGAGAAAATGGGCAATTAGAAGAATGTTGGTCGATGAAAAGAACCCTAAGAGAACTTTGTCTCTTAGAACCCTAGCAAGAATGTTGGTCAACGGAAAGAACCCTAAGAGAACTTGTCTCTTAGAACTCTAATCTTAGGACGCCACAAAGGAAGACCACTTCTTTGATAAGTCAAGTATTCTCAAAGAATACAAAGAAAGCAAGAAAGCTCTCAATATTATTTCTAAATGAAAGATCCCCTTTCAAAGTACATAGAGGGTGCCTATTTATAGGGAAAACTTCCTAACTTAATGTCCTAAAGAAGATACTAAATAAAAAGGAAACAAATCAATCCTTAAAAGGAAACAAAATAAACTTATAAAGGTGTTGACTAGATTACCTTATTTCAAGGAAACAAAAAAGGAAACTAAATAAAACATGATCTCAATATGTTGGACCTTAGGGATCACGTCCTTATCCTTATTTTTAAGTGGCACATGCTTGTCACATGGTACTTTAAGTGAGTTCGCCCAATTGGACTCCATGTGGGCCTTTGGACACTTTATGTTGGGATTCAAGGAATAAGACAATACCTCTTGGACCTTTATGAGATGAAATTTGACTCAACAATATGGGCTCTATCTCTTGAAGGTCTTGGATTAAACAATTCAATGCTTGCTTTATTACTTTGGCCCTAGCTCTTGTCATTGGGCCTCCAACATCTTGTAATGGATCTTTAGGAATATTAGACTTGAATGTTGCGCCTTTGATATGGGAATTTCATTCATCTCCTTGCCTTGAACATTCAAACTTCAAATCTGATCCAATTTCAACTCCTAAGCCTCCTTTTGCAAGCTTATGTCTATGCAAGTCACGTCCTAGGTTTCCTTGAGGCGAATCACACAATCGATGCGTTTCTTCTTGTCTTTCACATGCCCATGGTTCTCCATCAACACCTTTATCTGAGCATGCATTTATGAAATGCATCAAATACTGATTATGCCATATCAGTCAAACACATATGATATTCAATCAGAAACTCATCATCATCGGACCTAAGTCCGGCATTCAAATATCAGACAATCATATATGATGTTCAATCAGAAACTCATAATCATCGGACCTAAGTTTGGCATTCAACATACGTTGAGAATTCACATATCATAAGGGGTTTCACATCAAATCGGAACACTTCCAATGCATCAAAACTGAATATGGCATATATGGCAATCACATAGGATGCTCAATCAAAACTCATAATCATCGGGCCTAAGTCCGGCATTCAACTTTTGTTGACAATTCACATAACATTCAGAAAAAACGTTTAGAATTTCATAGCAAACAAAGTCACAATCAAAGCACTTCTAATACATTCCTGAATATTGATCTCCTCGGACAATTGAAGTCCGAAATTCATAATCAAATCGCAAGCAATATAACAATATTGAAAGCTTAAACAAATCAAATTAAATCAATCCTAGGAAATCATCTAGGTTGACTTACAGTACGCTCCAATAAGCTATTGCCTAGATGGTCCGACAATGTCTGATTGGAGTCCGATAGGCTCCTCTAAAATAGGCAAAACACATTCACAAATATCACAATTTGTACAATTGCACAAATGTTCTTTTATAAAAATATCAATGCATAGAATGTATGTACAATGCATGTTCAATGACAATTCTGGGGTATAATGACGCGATCCTTATCGAAATCATTCAGATATCAATTCCCTCATTAATACCATGTATAATTGCAATTGAATTGGACCAAAACAATGCCAACAATTTCATAACTTCAATGAACACTTCAGATTTTTCCTATAGAACATATTCGGGTCAACTTTCCATACTAAATCCGATAAGGTTAATGACCAAATTAGACAAAACTTCCTTCTGTAAAGTTGTTCTTCCATTTCTTAGCTTTCTAAAGACACTAAAATCATTTAATTTGGATCAGTATACCAAGAGATATCCTCAAAATATTCTAGACAGTTCATAAGTTCCAACAAAATTCATACCTCAACTTCCAACCAAAAATTGAAACTCTTAGAGACAGAATTGAAACTTCATTTCTTCATAAAAGTTGTATCCCTATGTCTCTAGTGTACATCAAATCAAAAATTACCCAATTTGGATCAGTATAGAGAAAGTTATGGTTAAAATACTAAAGGATGTTCGAGCAGTCGAAGGAGGGGTTGCTCGTCACGACGAGGACAAAAAGTGACGTCACGACGAACAGCCCAGAATTCAGTTTTTCTCGGGATTTTTGCAACGTTCTCCACGACGAGCTCAAGGGGGGGTCTCATACGTCCCGACTTGCAATTAAGAATGAGCTGTGGCGAGTATAAAAATGAATGCCGTGACGAATAAACAAAATAAGCTACACGTCGCGACGTCTAGTTCTGAAACTCGTCTTCCCCGATTCCTTTTTCCTGATTCTTCACTATCTCACTCCACTGTAATTTTCTCGAAACTCAATCTCACATCAGTTAACTCGGATCACACTCAAATTAACTAAACATAACTTATTTCATACTATTTTGGACACTCTTTTATCTCACAGATCCATCATCTAAGTCATTCATCATCGATGAGCATCATATGCCCACGGTGCGGAAATTTTTTTTTTTATTCCGGGACCTTCCCGAAAGCCAGGATCCATGTGTCTATACAACAAACTCAAACCATAACGGCCAAAGGAGACCATCTCTAACGGTATCCACGCAGAGATCGGAGAACCTAACCGGGACAAACCCTTTGACCTGGGAATAGTTAGAACAAATTAAAGAGTGCTAGCTCTTACCTTTGTCCTTGGAGAGCTTGAAATCACGATGGAGAAGGAGAAGAAAATGCTTGAAGATGATGAAGAACGATGATGAGATGAGAGGAAAACTATTTTCCTTTCAAACTTCTCTTCTCCTATTTCAACCAACGACTACACTCATCTTCACTCTTTCATTTTGTCTTCTTACCATTTAATGTAAAGATGACAAGGCAAAAGATGGAAACTTCTTTTGCCATCCACGTTAGCTACTTTATATATATATAAAGTTAAACTTGTCTTCTCCTTCAAGCTTCCACGTTAGGAACCACACCAAGTTCCTATGGGCCCATTGTTGTCACAATACAACTATATGGACCCATCACTGCTAGGAACCACACCAAGTTCAGTAATGAACTTCTTGATCCAAACTGCTTCCTTTGCTGCTTCTGAAGCGGCAATGTACTCTGCCTCGGTCGTTGAATCGGCAGTCGTCTCTTATTTGGAACTCTTCCAACTAACTGCCCCGCCATTCAGTGTGAATCGTAACTTTGATTGAGATTTGGAATCATCCTTATCAGTTGAAAAGCGGCATCTGTATACCCGCTCACCGGAGATCTCCATCCCATATATCAAGAAAACATCCTTAGTCCTTCGCAAGTACTTGAGGATATTCTTGACACCACCCGATGACCCTCACCAGATCCGATTGGTATCCGTCAGAACACTTAGAGCATATGATACATCAGGTCTCGTACATAGCATTGCATACATAATAGATCCTACCGCAGATGCATACGGGATCATATTCATGCGCATCCTCTCATCTTGTGTCTTAGGACACATAGATTTCGAGAGTGTTATCCCATGAGTCACGGGAAGGTACCCTCTCTGGGATTGCTCCATGCTAAACCTTTTCAACATCTTGCCTATGTACGTTGATTGTGAAAGACCAAGCAACCTTTTTGATCTATCTCTATAAATCTTTATCCCAAGGATATAAGTTGCTTCACCAAGGTCTTTCATGGCAAATTGTTTGGACAACCAAATCTTGACTGATTGTAGCATAGAGACATCGTTTCCTAGCAATAATATGTCATCTACATACAACACAAGGAATACGATTGCAGTCCCATTAACCTTCTTATATACACAGTGTTTATCAGGATTTTGTGAAAAACCAAACTCTTTGATTACCTCATCAAAACGGATATTCCAACTCCTGGATGCTTGTTTCAATCCATAGATGGATTTCAAGCTTGCATACCTTTTCGCCATCATAGGAGGTGAAGCCCTCGGGTTGTGTCATATACATCCTCGGCTAGAGTTCCATTTATGAAAGTGTCTTCACATCCACCACGATTGGATCGTAATGTCTTGATACTTTTCCAAAGTTGGTTTTCTATTTCATTTTGAATTGTTTGAACTTTTCAAATGCTTGATTTGTATCTCATCGATCTGGTACCCATATCGAGAATAATCATCGATAAAGGTAATGAAGTAAAGACAACCACTTCTGGCATGGATGGACATCGGACCACATACATCTGAATGTATTAGGTCTAATACTCCAGTCGCTCGTTCACCCTTTTCCTTAAAGGATAATTTAGTCATCTTGCCAAATAAACAAGATTCGCATGTGTCATATGATTCATAATCAAATGACCCTAAACTTCCACACTTATGGAGCTTAGCTATGCGTCTCTCATTTATATGGCCAAGGCGACAATGCCATAAGTAAGTTGATTTTAAATTATCTCGTTTATGTCTTTTCGTGTCATTGACATTCATAATTGGATGTGACATATCTAATATGTAAATTCCATTGCATAATGTACCAGTACCATAAAGCATTCCATTCAAACTAATAGAACAACCATTGTTACTAAAAGTCAAATGGAAACCAGCTCTATTTAAACAAGAAACAGACAATATGTTCTTTGTTAATACAGGTACAAAATAAAATTCATCCAATTTAAGTACAAACCCAGTGGGGAGTGACAAAAAGTAAGTGCTTACGGCTAATGCAGCAACTCTTGCTCCATTTCCCACACGCAGGTCTAGTTCTCCCTTCATGAGCTATCTACTGTCCCTGAGGCCCTGCATATCATTGCATATGTGTGAGCCACAACCGGTATCTAATACTCATATGTTATGGTCAGAAACAGTATTAAACTCAATGACAAACATACCTGAAGAAGTCGAGGCATTTGATGCCTTCTTTTGCTTCAATTCATCCAGATAGACTTTACAGTTTCGCTTCCAGTGGCCAGTCTTGCCACAATGGAAACAAGTTCCTTTTGGTGCAGTCTCTTTGGTTTTCTTCTTGGCTGCACTTCCTTTTGGTTTCTTAGACCTTTTCTTCTTTAGCTTCCTTTTCTTGGAACCAGAAGAAGAGTCCACCACAAGCACTTGCTTGCTATCCTTCTTGATAGCTTGCTCTGCTGTCTTGAGCAGATTGATCAACTCAGGAATTGTCGTGGATATTTAGTTCATCCGGTAGTTTAACACAAACTGTGAATAACTATCAGACAATCCAACTAGAATTAAGTCAACACTTAATTCATAATCCATAACAAAACCTAAGACAGCCAACCTCTCAATATACCACCTGGAGTCATCTTAGTAGTGAAGAGTAGCCTCGAGGTCTCGAACCTTTCAGACCGAGCTTGCTCATCAAACAGTTCCCTAAGATGAAACACTATGGTATTACCATCCATAGACTCATACTGCTTCTGCAGCTCTGGTGACATCGAGGCAAGCATAATGCAGGTAGCCATGTCACTGTCTTTAAGATGCTTACGATATGCTTTCTGATGCTCATCAGAAGCATCAGCAGCAGGTGGATCAGGAAGTGGAACATCTAGGACATATCCCAGTTCCTCATACCTGAGAACAATTCTCAGATTTCTTAGTCAATCTAGAAAGTTAGGTCCAGTTAAATTGTTCGAGTCCATTAGTGAGCGCAAATTCACACTAGAAGTCATTTTCAATAACCTATAGGGAAAGAGAGAAAGAATGTTAGAATAGAATTACATGCATGATCATAAGGACTTGCATGACATGCATATGGCTCCCACTAGTTTTAAAGAATCTATAACCCTTAGTACGAATCCAAGAAACATTATGACAAAATGTCCTAGTGGGTCGATATCCGACATTACTAAAATAACCTTGGATTTACCCAACAAGCCACCTTAGGTCAATCGGTAGGTATCGGTCATACCAATTGCATCATAGATATCCGACATTACTAAAATGACCTTGGGTTTACCCAACAAGCCACCTTAGATCTATCGGCAGGTATCAGTCATACCATTTGCTTCATAGATGCAACTATCGACTAGTGCTATCAACTCGTGATGTATGCACACACATTGGGTTATAAACTCTAGATGCGCGTACATCTGATGCACACTGCCCAATTTCACCTCTGTCCACGTTGACCTTGAGTTTACTCAACAAATCAACGCTTCTAGTGAAAACCGACCCATTAATTCGAAAATCTTATTTTCATGGTTCGAACATATCCGTATAGAGTGAGCTTGGATTTACCCAACAACCCAACTCTATAAGAACTCTGGTTCTCCCCATATTAATGGAAGGCGTTAGTTTTCATATGATGTGTGAGGGTTTTCAGGTCTCATCTTATTCTCCTCCAAGCCGTAGGATTATCGTCACCATGACTATATGGAATGATTTAGGGTATTTCATCAATCACATTGAGTCTATACCTAAAATCATCCATCATCCCACCTTTGCATGTTGTAAGTCAACTTGTGTATGTGTAAGTCGACTTATGCTAGTGTGTAAGTCGACTTATGCATGTGTAAGTCGACTTATGCAGTTGTACTGCGAACAAGTCGACTTGTACTATTATGCAAGTCGACTTATCGTCTCTGATGCTGCGGACAAGTCGACTTGTATCTTTATTAGTCGACTTATCCATGTGGAATTGCTATCTAATCGGCTAATTTCTCAATCCAAATACAGTTCCAATTCACAATACCAAGTGTAATATCCTTTATTATGATGTACCAATGAAACACTTTCATTGTTCCATGTTTAACATATATAGTCAAACTATACATGAAAAACTTGAAATTGATGAATACACTCTTATTCATTTAGATCTCCAAATAATTTAAGAATATCAAACTATCACCCTAAGTATCTCTAGGTAGTCTAAACTTTATCAAGATTACTTCGGCACTGGTCACAAAATTTGTGACGGCCAAAATAATTAAGACAACGAAATACACTAACGAGACGCTAATGTGATACATTTGACATCCGAAAATTGTTTAGAAACCCAATTTCAAGAAAATCAGTTTGAAAAGCATACAACATCAATATATCACATTTTTAATCACATTAAAAATGATCCAAGGCATTGGAATTGAGAAATACACAATTTATCATTTCAAACAAAACAGCTCCAGCAACTTTCTCAAAACTGTCAAGCTCTGTGTTTTGCTTGAAAAACTCATTGAAACAATTTCAATAAATTCTGAGAAAATTACAGAGGTTACAACATGTTCCATGAATTTTTTCAGGATTTATTTCCATCAAAAACTCATCCAACCTCAGCAACAAAGCCAATGTAGAATCTGTGTTCCTCAACACAGTTATTCCCAGCAGCACACAATAAATTCTCAAATAAATAGTAAATCACCTTGAAAATATTTTTCGATTCTCATAGACATTCATAAACATCTTAGAGACATGTTGGTGAAAGAAAATCCGGAAAAAAAAAATTTCTACAATTTATTCACGAATTTATAAGCATGCCTGTTCATTGAATGTGCACAAAGACAGCAACCAGAACATTGGGGAATAAATTAGCAAAACCATATCAAATCACATTGATAAATTCCGAGCTTCCACAGACATATGCAACAACATCTTGTGAACATATCTGGGCAAGAAAATTTCAAAAACTATATTTCTATACTGAATTCGAAATTCACACAATCAACATGCATCATCGTCACAAGCATTTGGCAACTCCGACCTAGTCATGGTTTCTTCGTTATATATGACACAAGTAGCTCTGATACCACTGTAGGAAAATCCCGGTGTGAGCATCAGATGCCCACGGTGCGAAAAACAAAAATTTTTATTCTGGGACCTTCCCGAAAGCCAGGATCCATGTGTCTATACAACAAACTCAAACCATAACGGCCAAAGGAGATCGTCTCTAACGGTATCCACGCAAATATCGGAGAACCTAACCGGGACAAACCCTTTGACCCGGGAATAGTTAGAACAAATTAAAGAGTGCTAGCTCTTACCTTTGTCCTTGGAGAGCTTGAAATCACGATGGAGAAGGAGAAGAAAATGCTTGAAGATGATGAAGAACGATGATGAGATGAGAGGAAAACTATTTTCCTTTCAAACTTCTCTTCTCCTATTTCAACCAACGACTACACTCATCTTCACTCTTTCATTTTGTCTTCTTACCATTTAATGTAAAGATGACAAGGCAAAAGATGGAAGCTTCTTTTGCCATCCACGTTAGCTACTTTATATATATATAAAGTTAAACTTGTCTTCTCCTTCACGTTACACATATATATATATATATATATATATATATATATATATATATATATATATATATATATATATATATATATATATATATATATATATATATATATATATATATTCTTTAATTAATTAATAACATATATATATGTATATATAAATTGGAACTCTGTCCAAAACTATTTTTCGAATTCTCCGAGACACTCTTATGCGTGTGACCCATTAGGTTCCCGGTTATGTTGGCCACTTAGATTAACATTTAATCCAAGCAAGTCATGAGCGGTATCTAGCAACACATCATGACCTCAATTGACCGAAAAGTAATTGGTTTGACGAATGAACATGTATTCATCATGAACCATATCATGAACATTTCCATAGACAATTACCGTGCAATTCGTCCTTTCACCATGCTATACCCCACTTGGTTATGAGTATGGGCAATGTGTCAACTCTTACTAGACTGACTACGTCAAATCTAGTCCAAGTGATTTCAGTTCTTATCCTGGGACTCATTACTTTATATGTCAATGAAGACATTCTTCATGACATATATGCTCCGGCCAGAGATTTCCAAGTAATGACCCTGACAAGAGGCCATATGTATCATCTTCTGCTATCACAGAAGTGGTGAATCCTCTACTAGCTACTCAATTATCTTCGAATACCTCAAGCTGTACCCAATCACCACCCTATGAGCGACCTCTGTAAGGCAACAAGGAATGGAGTCAAAGCACAGAATCAGTATCCAAGATATCCTTGAGCACCTCAAGTCTAAGGATACTTGCACCATTGCTATGATGAGATTATCACTGACATTAGAATAGGACATCTATGTGATGATCTCATAGCAGGTCATCCAATGTACTTACTACCTCTAGTAAGCATCCACATCTCAACCCTAAATATCTCATATTTACAGCTTTTGAGATCCACTGCTTGATCAAATCAAGGAGCTTGAGATGTAGTAGTCTCTCCAGATTACCGATGTCAAGTCTCAGTAATCCTATGACTAGGGATTATTTAGATACTGACATAATTGCACATGATAGGAATCTCAGTAGTATGATCACATCACAATTTCCTTCATGCTATGTCATATATCATGGACTTCATTAATTTGCTTATTGATCAATATCAGTTCATAAATAATGAACAGCAACGTAATGAAATATGCCTTTCTTTATTTATTCATAAAGTATGTACACAACTTTGTACCAAATGCGCTAAAGGAGATTACCTTCAGGGCACTACTCTAACAATATAACACCATAAAAATATCATCAAGTTACTTACTTGTTTCAGTTTTTATTTCCAGCAATATGAGCAACTCATAAACAACCACTGAGAGCAACTCCATGATGGGTGATGAACAAAACCAGAGAAACGAAGCTTAGATGAACAAAGTTCGATAACTCGTCCTAAGATATTTTCAATGTAACGTTAAAATACGTGGGTTCTTTGCATCATATACACGTGTCTCCCATCAATTGCCACTATTATATATTTCCACGTGACACACATATACATATGCTATAGGTCCACATGTCCCACGAATTTTATCCACTTGTCACTCTATAATTGGCCCGAAAATCAAGATTTTCACAAAATTCACTAAAATTCCAAAATATCCTAAATAATACCAAAATTGCCAAATCACAACTTAATCACATTTAACAACTCAATTGTACCCGAAATGTCAAAGAATGCATGTACAATTATATGAATGTGCAAAATTGTGCATATCAAATTTAGCATAAACATGAATTGCACTTTCTAAATTCTCAATAATTCTCGTAATTCACAATTTTATCCCTCACATGGGTAACAGGATGTCACAACTCTCCCCTCCTAACAAAAATTTCATTCTCGAAATTCTTACCTGATTGATCAAATAGGTAGGGGTATGTTTTCATCATATTCTCTACTATTTCCCATTTGGCGTTATCACTCGAATAATTTCTTTTACTTAACTATAGTCAACGGAATCAATCAATTTTCTGTTACTTATTCAGATATCACACAACCTTATACATCTCCTCGATAAATTTGGATACTTCAAAATTTTCACTTACGGTTCGACATTACATCTAGGTCGAGATCATATCACTATTCTTATCACACTCACATATCATACTTAAAGTATATAAGAGATCTTGTCGGTGTTACAAACTCATGATAATGGTCATTTTCTTACAAACTTTTCATATGGACAATTTTATGTCGGGTTAACTCACCCTTTTTTTCCTATGTTAAGTACACCTTGGCAAGGTGATACTATCAAAAACAATTCATCTCTTGCTTGATATTCATATCTCTTTTGTGTTAAAACACTTAACTCATGTGTCTAGCTCACTTTATTCCAATCTTTGGTGTTGATCCACCTAATTCATTCGTTTTGCTTGAGTTACTTAATTCTAATACACATCAATTTCACTTATCATAAACGTCTCCTATCACTTCTGGCCTTAAACTATTTTTAGGCCTCTCAAGTAACAAAATATTCTTTTCAACTCTTGATTACATTCAAAATATCATCTATGATCACGCCACTAACTGATCCAAACAGAATTGAATCTCTTTATTCTTCAATACTATGACACTTTAAGGGGTGTAGTTAACTCTAACAAATATTGCCAAAACTCTATGTACCCATCATTAGTTCTCGTAATTCCTTACGCACTTGATTCCTCAATGACATAATATTATCTCATATTTTTGTTAATTTCTCAATTGACTTATTTTCTCGAATGATTCTTCCATTTATGCGATTTAAATGCGATTTCACGTTGACTTATTGCAATGTCGAACCATTCTAACTAGTGTCTCCACTCATTTCAATTTATTCACAAACTTAACTTCCTGTATTGGCAACATACTCATCAAATCAATTTGTATTCTCAGAGCATATTTTCATATAACGTAATGTGGGCCTAAGTTCTCCTCATATTAGCAATAGCGCCACCTCAAATTTCAGAATCTAATCACATAGTTGGATACTTTACCTCAAACAAAATACATACACTCTCTCTATAGCATATTTTACATCTTATGCTTAAGTCTTCATTAGGATTAGAGCTCCAATATTTGTTGGGCCCCGAACTTTAATTGGATGTCAGAATTATTAAATGAGAAATTAGTGATGTTAAATGTTTATTTGGGTAATGTGAATTGGAGAAATTTTAAATGATATTTGGGGGTTAAAGCGTGAAATGGGTTTTTGTGTATGTTGTATTATGGGTAACATCTTTATAATTGAAAAAGTAAGTTTGTATAGTTACTATTTATGTAACTCCTTTGAAATTACAAATTTTGAGACTTGATTTATTGGGGCTAGAAATGCCCACTAAAGCTTTGTAAAGAACCTTTTATTGTGTTACGCCAATGCTTGTTCAAGTATGACCTTGCATTGATTTGAAAATGTGCCATAAGTTGTGTATATGAACTTTGTGAATGAACTTTGTGTGATATGTGGTTGCTTTCAAAATTTATTCTAAAAGTATGTATTTTGTGGCTTATGGATGATTTGAGAAATGGCTTAATGTTTGTCATAAGAATGTGTTGAATGAATTGTATATGGAGGATTTAAGTATGGAAAGAATGAGTATTTTGTATATGTATTATGTTATAGATTAAGTTGTGAAGATTGAATCGTGCTTGAAGTAGATTGGACGAAGAGTATTGTGGTAGTGAGGAAAATGTGAAATCAAGATGGAAAGAATGGATTGGTCTTGATGACTTTGAGGCTTTAAAGAGATATGTATATGTTATGAAATGTCGAGTGAATATTATGAGTTAATGAAAGTTAAAATGAATGAGTTGATTAAGATGATTGAAATGGAAGTTGAAAGGTAGGAAATAAAGATTGAAAGAGTGAGAATTGGAAGAATTAGTGAAGGTGTGAAAATATGAAGAATTATGAAAGTTTGACTTTTGGGGATGAATAGTTGACTTTTGATTTAAGTGAAATTTGATAAAATGATATTCATGAACATGTAGTGCTTGTTGAGGGCTTTCGGTAGCCATAAAGTTTGCGAATTTTCGATATCGGGGCTAGAAGTTATGATAGATTGAAGTTTTGATGTTGTTTAGGTGATTGAAAACCAGACGATGCACTGTAGCAAAAACCAGACGATGTACTGTCGCAAAAACCAGCTGATAGAAAAACTAGCTGAAGCAAAAGCAGACGATATGGACTTGATATCGATAGATTTAGACAAAATTTCCTTCTTGAAAGTTGTAGATCTCTCTTTTCTCTATGAGATAGATACCAAGTTTGCCCAATTTGGATATCGGAGTCAAAAGATATGATCTATATAAGTGGACATGTGTGGATAGAAAAACCAGGTGATAGAAAAATCAGGTGATAGGAAAACCGAAGATGCAAAAATCAGACGAAAGATTAATTGAGACATTTGACCCTTTTAGAGACTGAATTTGGATTTAAGTTCTTCATGAACATTGTAGATCAGTCTTTCTCTATGAAATAGACATCAATTTTGTCCAATTTGGAGTTCGGAGTTAAAAGTTATAAGCGTTTGAAGTTTGAGGAAAAATCGGTGATGAAAATCGGTGATGCAAAAATCGGTGATGGAAATCGGTGATCCAAAAATCAGCTGATGCAAAATCAGCTGATGGAAAAGTCGACGAAGGAAATCAGGCGATGAACAGTAAATCAAACGATAGAAAATCAGGCGATGAACGATAAATCGACGATAGAAAATCGATGATGAGCGAAGAAGAGATGGAAGGAAAAACATCGCACACAGATCAGTATTTTGAGGATATATGAAGCTACAGAGCTCGGATTGAGGTGATTCAAATTGGAGATTAAACTAAAGTTATAAGGCTACAACTTTGATGAAGAACCCCGATCAAGATGGAGCCTCTAAGACTGTCGGATATTGGAATGAAACTCGGTGCAGTGCGTCTCGATTTTTATGCAGTGCGATAGTATTTTGGCCATAACTTCTTCGTTTTAGATCCGAATTGGCGTGGTTTGTTGCGTTGGATTAGTATGATCGAGGAGAACATTATGAAGAAGAAATTTTTGTAAAATTCCTTTATTTACCTGATCAGAATTTGGAGCCAAGATATCAACTTTTAAGGGCAATTTTGGAAGAACACTTAAAGAGTTAAGTTAGTAGGCTTATAAGGAGGGCATGAGAGTCTTTCCTCATTCATTAAATGACATGGCATGTGGATGTAGTATAAATAGAGGAGAAGCAGGCTGTGGTCGTGAGAGTTAGAGAAAGCAGAATAAAGAGAAACAAAAGAAAGAAAGAAAGAAGAGAGAAAGAGAAGAGTGGGTTTGGTGGAAGGAGAAAAGAAAGGACAGCAGCTAGGGTTCGATTTTGTGAGCTTTCCAGGAGGATTTGAACATGCTCCAAGAGGAAAAAGATGAAGGATGAAGAGAGCTCTAGGATGAGCTAAGAAAATCGAAAATGGTGAAGAGTGAGGTAAAGCCGATTTTCAAGCTTCAAGCTTTTCTTAAAATTTTGGTGTAGAATCATGGAAAATATTATGGTTTTGTGGATTATGAAATTAGTTGTGATGTCTATGCTAAGATGGTGGTTTAATTTTGGATTAATGTGAGTTAGGGTTTATGCCCAATTTTAGAAATTGGGGCTTTGTAAATTGATGCATTAGATAGCTTGGAAATATGTTGGAATTGGGTTTCCTATAGTAAATTTTAAGGGTTATGGTATTTATGATGATGAATTTGGATGATTTCGGTCTAGGAAATTTCAAAGTGGGCGAAAGAAAGAAGCTTGGAGAAATTAGAGCTTTGGACAAGTTCCTAGCATGGATTGAGTGGGTATCCGTTTATAATAGAATTTATAAGCCATTACCGCTTTCTTTAAACAAAGAGATTTTTCGACTTAAATTGCATCATAATTGTTGCATCATTGCATAAATGATTTGAAAAATCATTTTGATTCGATACATGAAATTTTGATGAATTGCAAAATACATTGTGTTATGCCTTGAAAGACTTCATGGTGTGTATATTCGGAAAAGAGCATTTGATAAATTGATTTGAGCATTATATGTGCTTTTGTGTGGGCGTAGAGAGTAACGTTGTGATAGTCTCGTGCGTAGACAAAAATAATGTGATAGCCTTCTCCCGGCTGCCCGCTTGGCTCTCGAGATCCAAAATGGACTCGTTGTGTTTCCAATAAACTTCGGTTTATTTGGCGTGTTCTGGAACTCTCTAGCCATTTTGTGTGCATTGCTTACGTGAATTGCCAAGTTGATGCATTCATGTCTTGTGACCTATGGATTTGTGGCTGAAAGCCTAAGACGATATCTGATTTGTAAAATGTGATTTTGATTACAGCAAGAAAAGAACTTCTTCAAAAATGTGCTTTACGGATTTCAAAGAAATGTTTTCTAAGACCAGAAAAGAAAAAGATTTCAAGAGTTTTGCTTATTGTTTTGTTATAAACTGTTACCCATTGAGCGTAAGCTCACCCCCCTCATTACCATCCACAGGTAATGAGAAGAAGATCTGGTGAGCGAAAAAGAGGGATTTTTGTATCTTTGTATTTGCATTCGGATTTTTTTATATATTGTGATTGTATTGTGGCTTGTAAGGCCATTAAAATTTGTATATGATTATGGGATGGGATTATGTAAGTGAAATAGGGTTAGTATTTATGAATGTGAATTATGATCATGACTTGAGTTATGACCGAGAATTATGGAAGTGTTTAGATATAGGATTGTAAATGTGTATGATGGGATTCCGGACAGGAGGTCCGAAGATTTGTGTGATGGGTTGGAAATATTGAAGTGCTTTTGTGTATGGATTTGTGTATGGACATGATATGGAAATTATGTATGAATGGCGTGAGATGGATTGATGAAATTCAAATATTTGGTAATAAGCGAAATTGGGATAAAGAGAGATATGATTGTAGCGAATGATAAAATGTTTTCGAATGTGAACGCGATATGATCGAATATGAAGGATTCAAAGGATTGAGGAATTGATGAAATACAAATTGGAAATTGAAACTACTTTGAACAATGTGTAAGTGGAAAAAAAATGAAGCGATATTAGTTAAGCTGCGATTCGTTCGTTATGAGTTGGGTTCCGAAAACGGGTCCCAACAATATTCTTCTTTTAATTTATTCCATTTTTGTTCATTCTTAAAAGTAAACCAACTGGTCTACTAAACCTGATTCGTTGAGATTCTTCTTCCAAAGAGGATTTCTTGCTACTGTCAACTAGATTGTTCATCTAATCCTTATCAATCAACTATTCCCATCATTGCTCATCAAACATTCTTAATATCCCAAAAGGGTCAATTTCAACTATTCATAATTATTACATCTCATCTAAAGATGTATTTAAGACAATTCACTAATTAACAACTTATGCTCGAATATCTTAATCTCATTTGATTTAGGAAAACACTTATCTCTCTTTTTTTCGTCTAACCTCTATTGTGGGAACTATGCCACAAACTTGACCTCCTTCTTTTTCCTCGATTTCATCACACACAATATCATCTTTAACACTCTCAATCTATCCTCGATCGATAACCATAAGCACTTTCATTCATTACTCTAATTCATCATAGACGTTAAATTATGGGAACTATGACTAAATATTTATTCATATCTCATAGATTGCTTCTTATATCCTCTCCACACATATAATTCTTATGTGCTCGATTATCACACTTGTCATAGAAGTGCCATTCTTAAATATGTGCTCACAAAATAACAATTTAACTAAACTATGACAACTTTTACAATTCTCACTATCTTTATCTCATCATCCAATTACCACTATATCGTCATACATACGTATTTTCACCATCAATTTAGACTTATCGATACATAATCATCCTAAAATTTTTGATCACAATTCTACCAACATATTCTTATAGTGAGTCATAACTCGTATCACCTTTATTTGACAATCATTTCAAGTCCAACGTTGACCTCTCAAAGTCATAAAAAAATTTATTTCTTTCACCTTGGCTTGTACACTTTAAATCTCGTCATTCATCCTTATATCATTACTTTCCTTAATCAATCCATGACAATGTATTCACATCTATATCACATTCAGGGATATCTTACCACAGTACAATATCGATATCGTATTCCATAATACATCCACCAATGCAAATACATTACATCATTATTTATCATATATAGCCATATACTATTTTCCCTTTCTAAATATCCACAAACTTTCATTTTCTCATAGTCAGGTAGATCATCATTCTTCCCACTACTTCCATCAATTTAAACACTTAACAAATGCTCATGTATGTGACTCATATAAATGCAACTCGGACTAGGGATCGATTCTTATTACTGCTATGACATGATTGAAATGCACGTAACTTAGCACATATGTCGAAAAGCGCCCATGTAAGATACTAAAGCTGGGCTCTGATACCAAAATGTAGCACCCCACTCTCACAAGACACATACCCGACATCCATGGTGATATTCGAGTACGTACCCCGCAAGGGTGGCATGCTAGAACGATCATTCAGTCAAAACTCATTACAAAACTTTTGTTTCTTTAAAAATAAGGAACATGCAAGCAAAAAATACTAATCAAATTGGGCCCATGTTATTTGAAAACATTTCCATTTCCAAGCTATAATCTTTACAAACATTAGTATTTAACCTTAAATTTGGGCCCATTTCAGATACAAAACACTTGAAACCATAAAGTCATTTCATTACCAAATCGTTTACATACACTTTGTAGAATTCTTGTAGAACATAATTCAAAAATAAAGTCAATGAAGACATGTGCAGGTGCAAACTGATCCCGACCCCTAAATCCATATCAGACCTCAGTGGCTATACTCCATTTAGCCTAGCTGAAATAATTCCTCAGAACCTGAAAAGCCACATTGCAATTTTTTATGAGTTTTGCAACTCAGTGAGTGAACCATCATTGATGAATTCACCGGATTACAAACAAACATCACATATATCACAGATATTCATTCAGAACATATAACTATTTATGATATTCACATAACATGACATCTCATGTGATCATACGATTCACGTAGCCAGGTATAGCAACCGTTCATATCAATGTATCACTCACTTCAGCTTTGCAAATCATTCAAGGAGTTTTAGTCTTAAATGAATGCTATATGCATGAGACTCACATTCGCTCTTATTGTTGTGACTGAGTGCCTATCACATACTTGTACAAATACTGGCCCATGGGTGATGGCAGACCCAATAGGAATTTGTCCTACAGAACCTTCAACAAGATGAAACTATGCCCGGGAGCAGATAGAATCAAGCAAACACATGGAATCACAAGAAACAAAGTTGAAAAGATAGAAACAGAACACAAAGAAAATGGGAGGTGAGAAGAATGTTGATCGATGAAAAGAACCTTAAGAGAACTTGTCTCTTAGAACTCTAGTAAGAATGTTGGTCAATGGAAAGAACCCTAAGAGAACTTGTCTCTTAGAACTCTAACCTTAAGACGCCACAAAGGAAAACCACTCCTTTGATAAGTCAAGTATTCTCAAAGAATACAAAGAAAGCAAGAAAGCTCTCAATATTATTTCTGAATCAAAGACCTCTTTCAAAGTACATAGAGGGTGCCTATTTATAGCGAAAACTTCCTAACTTAATGTCCTAAAGAAAATATTAAATAAAAGGAAACAAATCAACCCCTAAAAGGAAACAAAATAAACTTATAAAGGTGTTGACTAGATCACCTTATGATGGCAGACCCAATAGGAATTTGTCCTAGAGAACCTTCAACAAGATGAAACTATGCCCGGGAGTAGATAGAATCAAGCAAACACATGGAATCACAAGAAACAAAGTTGAAAAGATAGAAACAGAACACAAAGAAAATGGGAGGTGAGAAGAATGTTGATCGATGAAAAGAACCCTAAGAGAACTTGTCTCTTAGAACTCTAGCAAGAATGTTGGTCAATGGAAAGAACCCTAAGAGAACTTGTCTCTTAGAACTCTAACCTTAAGACGCCACAAAGGAAAACCACTCCTTTGATAAGTCAAGTATTCTCAAAGAATACAAAGAAAGCAAGAAAGCTCTCAATATTATTTCTGAATCAAAGACCTCTTTCAAAGTACATAGAGGGTGCCTATTTATAGGGAAAACTTCCTAACTTAATGTTCTAAAGAAGATACTAAATAAAAGGAAACAAAATAAACTTATAAAGGTGTTGACTAGATCACCTTATTTAGAGGAAACAAAAAAGGAAACTAAATAAAATGTGATCTCAACATGTTGGACCATAGGGATCACGTCCATATCCTTATTTTTAAGTGGCACATGCTTGTCACATGGTACTTTAAGTGAGTTCTCTCAATTGGACTCCATGTGGGCCTTTGGACACTTTATGTTGGGCTTCAAGGAATAAGACAATGCCTCTTAGACCTTTATGAGATGAAATCTGACTCAACAATATGGGCTCTATCTCTTGAAGGTCTTGTATTAAACAATTCAATGCTTGCTTCATTGCTTTGGCCCTAGCTCTTGTCATTGGGCCTCCAACATCTTGTAATGGATCTTTAGGAACATTAGACTTGAATGTTGGGCCTTTGATATGGGAATTTCGTTCATCCCCTTGCCTTGAATATTTAGACTTCAAATCTGATCCAATTTCAGCTCCTAAGCCTCCTTTTGCAAGCTCATGTCCATGCAAGTCACGTCCTAGGCTTCCTTGAGGCGAATCACGCCATGGATGCTTCTCTTCTTGTCTTTCACATGCCCATGGTTCTTCATCATTCCCTCCCTCCTCAAAAAGATTCGTCCTCGAATCTGCAACATCAAAGAGGGATAAATCAGATACATTGAATGTAGCACTCACATTACCATAGGAGCTAGGCAAATCAATTTTATAAGCATTATCATTAATCCTTTCTAAAACTTGAAAAGGGCCATCTCCTCTTGATTGTAGCTTAGATTTCCTTTGTTCTGGAAACCTCTCCTTTCTCAAGTGCACCCAAACCCAATCACCATGTTCAAAGATGACACGCCTTCGGCTTTTATTAGCTTGCTTTGCATATTGTTCATTTCTCTTCTCAATGTTGGCTCTAACTTTAGCATGCAACTCCTGTACAAATTTAGCTTTTTTCATACCGTCAAAGTTAGTAAACTCATTAGAAGGCAATGGAAGAATTTCCAAAGGAGTCAAAGGATTAAACCCATAAACAATCTCAAAAGGAGAAAATTGAGTAGAAGAATGAAGAGCACGATTATAAGCAAACTCAATGTGTGGGAGACACTTTTCCCAATTCTTCAAGTTCTTTTGGATGATCGCACGCAACAATGTTGTCAAAGTTCTATTTACCACTTCAGTTTGACCATCCGTTTGAGGATGTGCAACAAGATGAAAACAAGAGTTTAGTGCCAAGTTTATTCCATAGAGTTCTCCAAAAGTGACTAAGAAATTTTACATTTTTATCACTCACAATAGTCTTTGGCAACCCATGCAATCTTACAACCTCTTTAAAGAACAAATCAGCAACATGAACAGCATCATTGGTTTTAGAACAAGCAATAAAGTGAGCCATCTTGCTAAATCGATCAACCACCACAAAGATACTATCCTTTCCACTAGATGATCTAGGCAATCCAAGCACAAAGTCCATAGATATATCAACCCAAGGATGAGAGGGACGGGTAATGGAGAATATAAACCATGTGATTGTACCTTAGATTTTGCATGCCTACAAGTAATACATTTAGCACAAATAGAAACAACATCCTTTCTCATGTTAGGCCAATAAAATGTTCATGCAAAAGAGCTAAAGTTTTCTCAACACCAAAGTGACCCATCAATCCACCTCCATGTGTCTCTCTAACAAGTAATTCACGCATAGAGCAAGATGGAATGCAAAGTTTATCCTTTTTGAATAGAAATCCATCAAATCTATAGAAATTATCATTATCATGTTTTTCACAAGATTTCCAAATTTTGCAAAGTCACAATCAGATTCATACATGCCTTTCAACATCTCAAAACCAAGTAATCTAGCATGCATAGAGCTAAGAAGAGAGTATCTCCTAGAAAGAGCATCAGCCACAATGTTTTCTTTCCCTTGTTTATGTTTAATAACATAAGGAAAAGTTTCAATAAATTCCAACCACCTAGCATGTCTCTTGTTCAATTTACCTTGGGACTTGAAATTTCAAACTTTCATGATCAGAGTGAATGATAAATTCTTTTGGCCACAAGTAATGTTGCCAAGTCTCTAAAGACCTTTTTAAAGCATACAACTCTTTATCATAAGTGGAGTAATTCAAAGCAGCACCACTTAGTTTTTCACTAAAATAAGCAATGGGTTTAGAATCTTGCATTAAAACAGCACCAATGCCTATTCCAGAAGCATCACATTCAACCTCAAAAACTTTAGAAAAATCAGGAAGAATAAGAAGAGGAGCATTGGTCAATTTTTCTTTCAAGCTATTAAAAGCAACCTCTTGTGAATCACCCCATTTAAAAATCACATTCTTTTTACCAATTCATTCAAAGGGCTGCAATGGTAGAAATCCTTCACAAATCTCCGATAGAAGCTAGCCAAGCCATGGAAGCTTGAACCTCATTCGCATTCTTGGGAGTTGGCCATTCTCTAATTGCTTTCACTTTCTCTTCATCAACTTGAAGTCCTTTAGCACCTACAATAAAACCAAGAAACACAACAATATCCATGCAAAGGAACATTTTCTAAATTGGCGTAAAGCTTATTTTCTCTTAAAAGTTCAAACACATCATTCAAGTGTTTCACATGTTCGCCTAAACTCCTAGAATACACTAGAATATCATCAAAATAGACGACCACATACTTTCCAATAAAAGGACGAAACACATGATTCATCAAACTCATGAAAGTACTAGGTGCATTAGTCAAGCCAAAAGGCATAACTAACCACTCATACAACCCAAACTTAGTTTTGAAAGCGTTTCCACTCATCACCCTTTTTCATGCGAATTTGATGATACCCACTTCTAAGATCAATTTTGAAAATATACAAGCACCATGCAACTCATCAAGCATATCATCTAAACGAGGGATAGGGTAGCGATATTTCACCGTGATTTTATTGATGGCTCTACATCAACACACATTCTCCATTTGCCATCTTTCTTAGGAACAAGTATAAGCGGCACAAGACACGGGCTCAAGCTTTCTCTCACAAAGCCCTTTTCATAAGCTCTTCAACTTGTCTTTGGATCTCCTTAGTTTCTTCCGGATTGGCTCTATCGCGAGCCTATTCGAATTGAAGCTCCGGGAAGGAAGTCTATCTGATGCTCAATGCCTCTCAAAGGGGCAATCCATCGGAATGTCCTCCGGAAATAAGTCGTTGAAGTCCCGCAACAAAGACAAAACACTAGGCGGCAAAGATGGATCAAGCTCATTAATAGTTAAGAAAACATCTTTATATAAAAGTATATAAGATTCTTCACATTTTAAAGCTCTTTTGATCTCACTTTTCCAGCAAATAAAGTCACTCTCTTTTCTTCATTTTTTCACTCATTTTACTTTCTCTCCTTTTTTTCTTTTCGACGCTCTCTCTTTCTTTTCTTTTGCCTTCAATTTGCATTCTTTCTCAATCCTCACTTGATCCTCATAAGCTTGAATGGGCCTAAGAGGTTTCAACACCATATTTTTACCATGAAAAGGAAAAGAATAACAATTTTTATATCCATCATGCCTAACTTTTCTATCAAATTGCCATGGCCTACCAAGCAAAACATGTCCAGCATACATTGGTGCAACATCACATAAAATCTCATCATGATACTTACCAACAGAAAATGCAACCATCACTTGTTTGGTGACTTTCACCTCACCACAATCATTTAACCATTGTAATTTATATGGTCTAGGATGTTTCAAAATAGGCAAATTAAGCTTGTCAACGAGTAAAGTACTAGCAACATTGGTACAACTTCCACCATCTATGATCATGCTACAAACTTTACCGTTAATGAGATACCTTGTATGAAAGATGTGCTCACGTTGCTCTTCATCAAGATCTTCTTTTGGTTGGATATTAAGAGCACGCCCAGCCACAAGTGCTTCACCAACCTCAGCATCACAATCAACATCGGAAGCATCCGTCAATGGAGCCACATCATCATAGTCATCAACATCACTACTTTCACTAGCAACATCACCATTCTCAAGTAAAATCATAGTTCTTTTGTTAGGGCATTGAGAAGCAATATGACCAAAACCTTGACATTTAAAGCACTTAACTTTATAAGAAGGATTAGAAGAAGAAGAGGGTTTAGAGTCACGTTTACCCTTGGGATTTGGAGTAGAGAATTTAGGCTTACTTTCTTCTTTTGGCTGGATGTCTCCTTTGGATTTGAATGAAGTTTTGGACTCCTTCAAGGTTTTCTTCCAAGAACTCGACCCAGCACCATTTTGGATCTTTAATTGCTTTTCTACCATAATGGCCTTATGTAACAACTCATCCATGTCAAGAAAATTTTGCAGTTCTACAATGGAAACAATTTCGGTATGAAACCATCAAGAAATCTTCTCATGGTAGCTTCCATGTCTTCCTCAACATTGGCCCTAATCATGATGATCTCCATCTCTTGGTGGTACTCTTCAACACTCATAGATCCTTGCCTCAATCTTTGTAGTAGCTTGAACAAGTCTCGATAGTAATGACTTGGAACAAAGCGCTTTCTCATGATGGCTTTCATTTCTTGCCATGTACGGATTGGTCTTTCAAGATTTCGTCTTCTATTTATTTGCAATTGATCCCACCAAATACTAGCATAGTCACACAATTCAACGACAGCAAGTTTTATCTTTTTCTCTTCACTATATGTATGACACTCAAATACATGTTCAATTTTCCTCTCCCACTCTAAATATAATTCAGGATCATATTTCCCGTGAAAGGAAGGGATTTTCAGTTTTATGTTTTCCAGTTCATTACGAGAAGAAGCTTGTCTACCTCTCCTAATGTTGGGGCCTTCATCATCGGATTGCACACCTTCATCTTCTCCATAGAACACTCTTCTAGGACCTTTGGAGTTTGACGTGGATTGGATGTCATCCAACCTAGCATTCAACCTCTGAATTGGTCTTGCATGACCTTCATAAAGACTTTAAGATCTTGCTCATTGATTCATCTTCTTGAGACATATTTATGAATTCTAAAATGTTAGCGAACAACAAAAAAAACAATATGGACCTTACCACTCTCCCTCACGTGTATACACTCAACGGAAGTCAAACAACTCGTGTTTCACACAAAATTGGCTTTTCTATAATGTAAACACTCTTGCCTTTTCCACTCAACTTGCTTTTTATAGTATTCTTATTCAAACAAGACACAATCAAATAGAAGTAATCAAACCAAGTGACAGCTAAGATTAGAATCCCAAGATAAAATTCTCAAAGAATCCAAAAGGAAAATAGAGTGTGAAAAAATAGTATAAGGAATGAATTAAGGAAGTGATTACCTTGGAAAGTCAAACTTGAAGCTAAAGAAAGATTAATAAGGCAAGAAATGAAATAGGAAACGAAAAGCAAAATAGGAAAGTAACTGAAATAAGGAAGTGAAGCAAATAGGAAAGCAATCAAGTTCCAAGCAATACAAGATAGGAAAGTGAAGCAAATAGGAAAGTAATATGGCAAGTTCCAAGCAATACAAGATAGGAAAGTACTTGCAATTAGGAAAGTAGCAAACTTGGACTCCACTTCTCTAAAACTTGCATCACACACTCTGATTGTTTTCTTTTTTTTTCTATCTCTATTTTTTGTCGATTTTTTTCTTTTTTTTTGATGAATTTTTTTTTCACTTCTACTTTTTTTGTTTCTTTTTTTTTCGACAATTTTTTTTCTTTTTTTTTCTTTTTTTTGACTTCTAACTTTTTTTTTCAGAAGCTGGATGCTCTCAATTTAGATTTTGTGTTACTTGCTCTAGAAAGCTTGGATTTGAGTGATCCCAAGACGAAAATAAAGAAGAGATTCTGAACTTGAAGAAATTCCTATTATTTTGCCAAAACTCAAGCAAATAGGTACACGAACTAGTAGGCATAAAATGGACAGAAATGAATAACGAAAAAGAAACAACAAAAGGATAGTTATTTGAAATCTAGCAACCAAAGCGCTCGATACCAAATGATGGCAGACCAATAGGAATTTGTCCTAGAGAACCTTCAACAAGATGAAACTATGCCCGGAGTAGATAGAATCAAGCAAACACATGGAATCACAAGAAACAAAGTTAAAAGATAGAAACAGAACACAAAGAAAATGGGAGGTGAGAAGAATGTTGATCGATGAAAAGAACCTAAGAGAACTTGTCTCTTAGAACTCTAGCAAGAATGTTGGTCAATGGAAAGAACCTAAGAGAACTTGTCTCTTAGAACTCTAACCTTAAGACGCCACAAAGGAAAACCACTCCTTTGATAAGTCAAGTATTCTCAAAGAATACAAAGAAAGCAAGAAAGCTCTCAATATTATTTCTGAATCAAAGACCTCTTTCAAAGTACATAGAGGGTGCCTATTTATAGGAAAAACTTCCTAACTTAATGTCCTAAAGAAGATACTAAATAAAAGGAAACAAATCAATCCCTAAAAGGAAACAAAATAAACTTATAAAGGTGTTGACTAGATCACCTTATTTAGAGGAAACAAAAAAGGAAACTAAATAAAATGTGATCTTAACATGTTGGACCATAGGGATCACGTCCATATCCTTATTTTTAAGTGGCACATGCTTGTCACATGGTACTTTAAGTGAGTTCTCCCAATTGGACTCCATGTGGGCCTTTGAACACTTTATGTTGGGCTTCAAGGAATAAGACAATGCCTCTTGGACCTTTATGAGATGAAATCTGACTCAACAATATGGGCTCTATCTCTTGAAGGTCTTGTATTAAACAATTCAATGCTTGCTTCATTGCTTTGGCCCTAGCTCTTGTAATTGGGCCTCCAACATCTTGTAATGGATCTTTAGGAACATTAGACTTGAATGTTGGGCCTTTGATATGGGAATTTCGTTCATCCCCTTGCCTTGAATATTTAGACTTCAAATCTGATCCAATTTCAGCTCCTAAGCCTCCTTTTGCAAGCTCATGTCCATGCAAGTCACGTCCTAGGCTTCCTTGAGGCGAATCACGCCATGGATGCTTCTCTTCTTGTCTTTCACATGCCCATGGTTCTTCATCAATGGGGCTTAGTCAGAACAGAATCACGAAGCATAACTCTAGGTACAAACACATATATCACGGAGCAAAGCTCTACGTGGAGGCGCTTCATACTGACTACTCAAGTCATAACGCCTTTATCTGAGCATGCATTTATAAAATGCATCAAATACTGATTATGCCATATCAGACAATCACATATGATATTCAATCAGAAACTCATCATCATCTCCTTGCCTTGAACATTCAAACTCAAATCTGATCCAATTTCAACTCCTAAGCCTCCTTTTGCAAGCTTATGTCCATGCAAGTCACGTTCTAGGTTTCCTTGAGGCGAATCACACCATCAATGCGTTTCTTCTTGTCTTTCACATGCCCATGGTTCTCCATCAACGCCTTTATCTGAGCATGCATTTATGAAATGCATCAAATACTGATTATGCCATATCAGACAATCACATATGATATTCAATCAGAAATTCATCATCATCGGACCTAAGTCCGGCATTCAAATATCAGACAATCATATATGATGTTCAATCAGAAACTCTTAATCATCGGACCTAAGTCCGGCATTCAACATACATTGAGAATTCACATATCATAAGGGGTTTCACATCAAATCCGAACACTTCCAATGCATCAAAACTGAATATGGCATATATGGCAATCACATAGGATGCTCAATCAAAACTCATAATCATCGGGCCTAAGTCTGGCATTCAACTTTCGTTGAGAATTCACATAACATTCAGAATAACGTTCAGAATTTCATAGCAAACAAAGTCACAATCAAAGCACTTCCAATACATTCCCGAATATTGATCTCCTCGGACAATTGAAGTACGAAATTCATAATCAAATCGCAAGCAATATAACAATATTGGAAGCTTAAACAAATCAAATTAAATCAATCCTAGGAAATCATCTAGGTTGACTCACAGTACGCTCCAATAAGCTATTGCCTGGATGGTCCGTCAATGTCTGATTGGCGTCCGATATGCTCCTCTAAAATAGGCAAAACACATTCACAAATATCACACTTTGCACAATTGCATAAATGTTCTTTTATAAAAATATCAATGTATAGAATGTATGCACAATGCATGTTCAATGACAATTCAGGGGTATAATGACGCGATTCTTATCGAAATCATTCAGATATCAATTCCCTCATTAATACCACGTATAATTGCATCAAATCAAAACTCACCCAATTTGGAACAGTATAGAGAAAGTTATGGTCAAAATACGAAAGGATGTTCGAGTAGTCGAAGGAGGGGTTGCTTGTCGTGGCGACCGCGAAGAGGACAAAAAGTGACGTCGCGACGAACAGCCCAGAATTCAGTTTTTGATACGGAAATCCCAAGAAAACAAGGTTCTTGAAACCCCCTAATCTTATTGAATCAAAACCCCAATCTTTCTATTCTAAAAACATGATAGTTCAAACCCCAATTATACGAAATTGAGACCCAAACCTAAAGAAAATTGAAGAAATGAACACGCCACAAGTGATTACCTTGATAAGTGATGCAATCCTTGAAGTAACAATAAGAAGAACACACCTTACTTGAAGAGAAAATCTCTCAATTTTGTTAATCAACCAAATCTGATGTTTACAAGGATAAAATAAAGTATAATACCCTTGCCCACGACCTAAACCTAAAAGGAATAGGTTATAAGACCCCTTTAATGCTAAAACAAGCCTAATCCTAACTAGTTTAGGAGTTTATAGCCCAATAATGCAATCTGATCCTAATCCGCTTAGGGTTGGGCTAAACCAACTTAAATAAGACCAAAATAACTTAAATAAACCTAAGGGAGGTGGATGGGCCTAATGGATTACTCTACTTAGGCCCACACACTTGGTAGTCCAAAACTAGCTTTAAATAAACCAAGGCAGGTACTAATAAATACCTAGCCCATAACAAGTCTCTTTGGGCCTAATAAACAAAGGATAAATAACAAACCCAATGTATTAAAATAAGTCCATAAGAATAATTGGACTTGTCTTGAAATTTGGCTAAGTATTAGCCCCTCCACATGTCCTCTCTAGAAGAATCACAAGCTTGACTACTCCACTTGAATTCTCCACGGATGGTTCGGTCTTGTCATTAAGGTGAGATGTAATGTGACTTTGAACAAACCCTTGAAGTGTTTGTTTAAGCCTTGCTGCACGTTGTCTTGTAATAGGTCCACTTGGCAAAGTAAGCTTGTCTTGACGTGTTGCACCTTGATTTCCATTGCCATGGCTTCTTGTATCATTCCCTCCCTCCTCAAAAGGATTCGTCCTCGAATCAGCCCCTACATTATCAAATGGAGAGAGATCAGCAACATTAAACGTAGCAGATACTTGATACTCACCTGGCAAATCAATCTGATGTTCAATGTCCCTAAATGGTGGTAGTCCCTTGGGCAAGTTATCTAGAAAGACATCAAAGTATTCCTGCAAAACAAGTTTCACAACTATGACCTTCTTCAACTCTTTTTCTTTTGCAAATAAAGTACTTTTTCTTGTTGCAAAGAAAGTACTTTTTTTTGTTCCATTCTTCTTTTCAATCTTCTTTCCTTTTTCAACTGAACCGCTCTCTTTCTTTTGCTCACTAGTGCAATTACTCTCAGTTGGGCCTTTGTTCTTATTTTCTTGAATGGCTTCTTTTTCTTTTTTTCTTTTTAAACTCTCAGCCTCTCCAAGTTTTTGTTCTTCCATGGCTTTTGCAAGTCTCAACTGATCATCATGAACTTCTTTTGGTGAAAGGGGTGCCAATGTGAAGTGTTTCTCCCCCATCTTGAATGAATATCTATTTTTGAATCTATCATGTAGTACACGCCTATCATATTGCCATGGTCTCCCTAACAGTAAATGACCAGAATGCATAGGAACTACATCACACAACACTTCATCAGAATATCTCCCAATTGAGAACGCCACTAGCACTTACTTGTTCACCCTAACCTCTCCACACTCATCAAGCCATTGCAACTTATAAGGACTAGAGTGTTTAATGAGAGGCAGCCTCAATTTCTCAACTAAAATCGTGCTTGCAACATTGGTGCAACTACCTCCATCAATTATTAAACTGCATATCTTACCCTTAATTAAACATCTGGTGTGGAATATATTCTCCCTTTGTTCCTCAAGCTCTGTCTTTTCTTTTACATTGAGAGCTCGCCTCACTACTAACGCTTCGGCTTGGACTGGTTGCTCAACTTCTTCATCAGTGTAATCCTCCAACTCGGGCATATCACTTCCATCACTATCTTCTGATTCAATTACCCCATCTCGCAAAATACATGATCTTCCTATTGGGACATTGGTTTGCCCTATGACCCGAACCCAAACACTTGAAACATTTGATGTCTCTTTGCTTAGTGCTAGCATTTTGATCATTAGATGTAGGCGCACCTTTAGAGGTTGTCCACTTTTCCTTCGACTTGTCCTTATTGTCATAGGACTTATCCTTGCTCTTTTCCTCCTCCTTTGGCCATTTAGGACCCCAAGAATTTGAAGATCCTGAGGTATTGCCCTTGCTGAAACATTTTCCTTTCAATTGCTTTTCAATCTTCATAGCCTTGCTTACCATTGTAGGAAAATCCCGGTGTGTGCATCACATGCACATGGTGCGGAAAACAAAAATTTTTATTCCGGGACCTTCCCGAAAGCCAGGATCCATGTGTCTATATAACAAACTCAAACCATAACGGCCAAAGGAGACCGTCTCTAATGGTATCCACGCAAAGATCGGAGAACCTATCCGGGGCAAACCCTTTGTCCCGGAAATAGCTAGAACAAATTAAAGACTGCTAGATCTTACCTTTGTTCTTGGAGAGCTTGGAATCAACGATGAAGAGAAGAGGATGAAGCCAAGAGAAAGATGAAGAGAGATGATCGTTGATGGAGAGAAGCTTGAGAGATGATGGTCGATTATCATATATAACAAAGCTTTTGATTTTCCTTCTTATAACCCATGACCATCCTCTTCTTTCAACTTTTGCCATTTGTCTTTTAACTTTTAAAGACATTTAATGCAAAAGATGACTAACCTTCCACGTTAGTCATGATATATATGTATATATATATATATAATAAAGTGAAATAAGTGTTCTCCTCTCCTTCTTCCACGTTTACACATATATATTAATTAATTCTATATATATATAAATGCTGAAGTGGTCCAGTCACACTGGGGTCGGTCCTACCGGCCTACAGGGTCCCCGTATGGAAAAACTACCGGAAACATTTTTCAACAATATCGATGTCGCGATCTCATCGGGATCCATTTAATCCTTTTGCTCTCCATTTATTGGATTTCTATCCAAAACAATTTTACGAATTCTCCGAGTCACTCTTATGCGTGTGACCCATTAGGTTTCCAGTTATGTTGGCCACTTAGATTAACACTTAATCTGAGCAAGTCATGAGCGGTATCTAGCAACACATCATGACCCCCAATTGACCGGAAAGTAATTGATTTGATGAATGAACCTACAGTCATCATGAACCATATCACGAACCTTTCCATAGACAATTACTGTGCAATTCGTCCTTTCACCATGCTATACCCCACTTGGTTATGAGTATGGGCAAAGTGTCAACTCTTACTAGAATGACTACGTCAAATCTAGTCCAAGTGATATCAGTTCTTGTCCTGGGACTCATTACTTTATATGTCACTGAAGACACTCTTCATGACATACGTACTCCGGCCAGAGATTTCCAAGTAATGATCCTGACAAGAGGCCATGGGTATCATCTTTTGCTATCACAGAAGTGGTGAACCCTTTATTGGCTACTCAATTACCTTCGAATACCTCAAACTGTACCTAATCACCATCCTATGAGCGACCTGTGTAAGGTAACAAGGAATGGAGTCAAAGCACAGAATCAGTATCCAAGATATCCTTGAGTACCTCAAGTCTAAGGATATTTGCACCATTGCTATGATGAGATTATCACTGACATTAGAATAGAACATCCATGTGATGATCTCATAGCAGGTCATCCAATGTACTTACTACCTCTAGTGAGCATTCACATCTCAACACTAAATATCTCATATTTACAGTTTCTGAGATCCACTGCTTGATTGATCAAATCAAGGAACTTGAAATGTGCTAGTCTCTCCGGATTAATATTGTCCAGTTTCAATAATCCTATGATTAGGGATAATTTAGATACTGACATAATTGCACATGATAGGAATCTTAGTAGTATGATCACATCATAATTTCCTTCATGCTATGTCATATATCATGGACTTCATTAATTTGCGTATAGATCAATATCCATTCATAAATAATGAACAGCAAAGTAATGAAATATGCCTTTCTGTATTTATTCATAAAGTATGTGCATAACTTTGTACAAAACGCGCTAAAGGCGATTGCCTTCACGGCACTACTCTAACAATCTCCCACTTGACCTAAAGCCAATTGCCTTGATATTTAATACTGTTAGAGTAGTGCCCTGAAGGCAATCGCCTTTAATCTGGTCCAGGTACAATTCACTAGGTGTCAAAGGTAGTAGAATGAAGTTCCTACCCTTAAACTTAAATGAGTATCTATTGGTATACCCATCATGTGCTACCCTTTTGTCAAACTGCCAAGGTCTTCCCAATAACAAATGTCCTACCTCCATGGGTATCACATCACATAACACCTTATCCTCATACCTCCCTACAGAAAATGGCACCAGTACCTGTCTAGTCACCTTCACACTCCCACTATCATTAAACCATCAGTAAATAATATGGCTCGGATGTTTGCTACATATCAAGCCCAATTTCTCCACCATAGTTTGACTAGCCCCATTAGTACAACTACCTCCATCTATGATCAAGTTACACATCTTTCCACCCACCAAACACCTTGAATGGAATAGGTTCTCTCTCTGATCCAGAATCTCATCTCTAACTCTAGCACTTAACACTCTCCTAACTACAAGTGCTTCTCCGTGATGACTCTTTACTCATATTCAACTTCATCATCACAAACACTATCACATGGCAAATCATCAATATCACTATCATCGAATCAATAACCCCATTATCCTTCATATACATCACTTTTCTATTAGGGCATTGAGAAGCAATATGGCCAAGACTCAAACATTTAAAACATTTTATAGATGAATGTTTACTAGGAGTACCTTTTGTTCAGATCCCCGATTGATTGCTTAGGTGCTTCCTTGAAGTCCACCCTTTATCCTTGGACTTCTCCTCCTTCGGGGCCATTGTGAGTTCCATGAATAACTAGAACTTGCTCCATTCCTCATGCTACTCTAGTCTTAAGTTGTCTTTCCACCTTCATGGCCATGTTCACCATATCCTCAATCTCCAAATAATGTTGTAACTCCACAACATTTGCTATCTCCCTATTTAATCCACTCAAGAACCTTGCCATGGTGGCCTCAGGATCCTCCACTATATTAGCACGAATCATAGCAATCTTCATCTCCTTGTGGTAGTCCTCTACTGTCTTAGATCCTTGTGTGAGTCTTTGGAGCTTCTGGTGCATCTCCCCATAATGGTAAGAAGGCACAAATCTCTTCCTCATACACGCCTTCATCGCTGCCCAAGTAGTGATAGGTCTTTCTCCATTCCTCCTCCTAGAGGTCAAGTGATCCCACCATATTAGTGCATAATCAGTAAATTCAGCAGCAGAAGTTTTACCTTTTCTCCTCCAGAAATTATGACACTCAAGATCATATCAACCTTCCTTTCCCACTCCAAATATGCCTCAAGATCATTCCTTCCTTGAATGTTGGAATCGCATCTTGATGGATTTGAGGTCTCCATCTCGTCTGCATCGAGGGGTTCTCCTCTCGAGCTCTCCTAGGCATGTGCCCTTCATAGTCCTCCTCCTCTTCATCAAACTCCTCCTCCTCGGGCTCATCTGTGGTGGTTGCCGACGAGGTGGTGGAAGTCACGACGGATACTGCACGCCCGCCCGAGGGTTCTCGCGTCTCCTTGTCTCGAACTCATCCATTTGGTCCCTAACCTCATTTAAGGCTAGATTGAACCTCTCAAATTGTTGTTGCATGGCTCTCAAAGTGAAAGCGATGTTTTCATCTCCCCCTTGGTTGTCATCATTACTGCCTCCCTGTGACATTGTAATTAAAATGATATACCTGCAAAATAAAGTTAGCGATAAACAACCTCACACACTCCCTCACGTGTTTCACTCAGGAATTTATCACTCCACTCGTGTTTAAGTCACAGCAATGACTCCCTCAAATAAGCTCACACACTCTTGCCTTTTACCACTCAAATTTCTCTGAAATCCAAGTTACAATCAGAACCAAGGCTTCATCCAATCAAAGTTTCCAACTATAGCTCAATTATCAAAACAACAAACCCCAATCAAGTAACAAGTATGAAAGATAAGATTTTTTTTTTCGATTTTTTTTTTCAGATTTTTTTTTGACTTTTTTTTTGTTGACTTTTTTTTTTGGCTAACTTTTTTTTTCTCCCTTCCTCTCCCCTTCTTCTTCTTCTGGGACGACTCTTACTCCTTTTTGTCAGTTTTTTTTCATTTTTTTTTGGTCTTTTTTTTTTGCTTTTTTTTTGCTCTTTTTTTTTCTGACCTTTTTTTTGGCTTCTTTTTTTTCAACAAATACTGAAAACCCTAACTAAAACAACAGTTAGGAAAATTGCAATCCTATACCAAAAGTTAATTCACACCTGAAGGAAAGATCTGACGATAGTTCGATGACGATGGGCGGCGGTTTCTTGATATTTTGATGGAGCTGAATAAGAATCCTCCTCCAAACTAGCTCTGATACCAAAATGACGCACACCGCGGAAGACTTGACGTCGAGGTAATGATTTGAAATTGAACAAACACGAAAATAAAGGATACGCAAGGTTTTATTTCTACGACACCTCTCGGAAACTTGTCCCGAGCAATCCCGATGATCAAAATAAACCAAGAAACGAACAATCAACACGCCACAACTGAGAAAACAATTGATAAGTGAAAGATGGTTCGGAAAGTAACAAAAACAAGAGAATAATGTTCTCTCTAAAGCCGACGACACTCAAACAATATGATCTAAGGTCTTCTAAAACCCTAAAAGATAACTATTTATACCTAGGTCAAATAATAAAGGGTTGGGCTTAAAATACATGGAAGCCCAAAATAAAGTGAAGTTCAAAAATTAAATAAATAGGTCTGATTCGTGGGTCTTCAAACTCCAAGTGTATCCGGTCCAAGGATTTGAGTTAAATGAACTAGTTTGGGCTTAGTTCCATTAAACTCTCCTCCAATAGGCTCGGAGTTCGCCATCTTCTCAAGATCCTTACTCCTGCTCACATCAGATCATCACATGAATGTCCTATTCTAATGTCAGTGATAATCTCATCATAGCAATGGTGCAAGTATCCTTAGACTTGAGGTGCTCAAGGATATCTTGGATACTGATTCTGTGCTTTGACTCCATTCCTTGTTGCCTTATAGAGGTCGCTCATAGGGTGATGCTTAGGTACAGCTTGAGGTATTCGAAGGTAATTAAGTAGCCAATAAAGGATTCACCACTTCTTTGATAGCAGAAGATAATACCCATGGCCTCTTGTCAGGGTCATTACTTGGAAATCTCTGTCGGAGTATATATATCATGAAGAGTGTCTTCAGTGACATATAAAGTAATGAGTCCCAGGACAAGAATTGAAATCACTTGGACTAGATTTGACGTAGTCAGTCTAGTAAGAGTTGACACATTGCCCATACTCATAACCAAGTGGGGTATAGCATGGTGAAAGGACGAATTGCATGGTAATTGTCTATGGAAAGGTTCGTGATATGGTTCATGATGAATACATGTTCATTCGTCAAACCAATTACTTTCCGGTCAATTGGGGGTCATGATGTGTTGCTAGATACCGCTCATGACTTGCTCAGATTAAGTGTTAATCTAAGTGGCCAACATAACCGGGAACCTAATGGGTCACACGTATAAAAGTGTCTCGGAGAATTCGTAAAATAGTTTTGGATAGAGATCCAATATATGGAGAGCAATAGAATTAAATGGATCCCGATGAGATCGAGATATGTCCCGACGAGATCGCGACATCGATATTGCTGAAAAACGTTTCCGAGAGTTTTTCCCATACTGGGACTCGGTAGGCCGGTAGGACCGACCCCAATGTGACTGGACCACTTCAGCATTAATATATATATATATAAATTATTAATTAATATATATATATATATGGTAAACGTGTAGGAAGGAGATGAAAAGCTTATCATCTTTTAACTTTATATATATATATATATAAGATGCCAACGTGGGTGCATGACTTACCATTGGCATTTATTGTGTCTTTAAAGTGTTAAAGACATAAAAGGCTTAAAAATGGCTTGATAAGGGTAGAGACATCGTTGGCTTTTGAAAGAAGAGGAAAGAGTTTCCTTCCAAAAGCATACGAGCATCATCGATCTCTCATCTTCTTCAAGCTCCTTCATCTCTTCTCTATTGATTCCTCTCAAGCTCTCCAAGGACAAAGGTAAGAGCTAGCACTCTTTAATTTGTTCTAGCTATTCCCGGGTCAAAGGGTTTGTCACGGTTAGGTTTTCCGATCTCTGCGTGGATACCGTTAGAGACGGTCTCCTTTGGCCGTTATGGTTTGAGTTTGTTGTATAGACACATGGATCCTGGCTTTCGGGAAGGTCCCGGAATAAAAATTTTTGTTTTTCAACCCGTGGGCATGTGATGCTCACACCGGGATTTTCTTACAGTAGTATCAGAGCCACTTGTGTTGTATATAACGAAGAAACCATGACTAGGTCGGAGTTGCCTATTGCTTGTGACGATGATGCATGTTGATTGTGTGAATTTCGAATTCAGTATAGAAATATAGTTTTCAAAATTTTCTTTCCCAGATATGTTCACAAGATGTTGTTGCATATGTCTGTGGAAGCTTGGAATTTATCAATGTGATTTGATATGGTTTTGCTAATTTGTTCCCTAATGTTCTGGTTGCTGTCTTTGTGCATATTCAATGAAAAGGCATGCTTATAAATTCGAGAATAAATTGTAGAAAAATTGTTTTTCGGATTTCCTTTCACCAACATATCTCTAAGATGTTTATGAATGTCTATGAGAATGGAAAAATGTTTTCAAGGTGATTTACTATTTATTTGAGAATTTATGGTGTGCTGCTGGGAATAACTGTGTTGAGGAACACAGATTTAACATTGGCTTTGTTGCTGAGGTTGGATGAGTTTTTGTTGGAAATAAATCCTGAACAAATTCATGAAGAATGTTGGGAACATGCTGTAACCTCTGTAATTTTCTCAGAATTTATTGAAATTGTTTCAATGAGTTTTTCAAGCAAAACACAGAACTTGGAAGTTTTGAGAAAGTTGTTGGAGCTGTTTTGTTTGAAATGAAAAATTGTGTATTTCTCAATTCCAATGCCTTGGATCATTTTTAATGTGATTAAAAATGTGTTACATTGATGTTGTATGCTTTCCTAAATGATTTTCTTGAAATCGGGTTTCCAAACAATTTAGGATGTCAAATGTGTCTAATTAGCGTCTCATTAGTATATTCCCTTATCTTGATTGTTTTGGCCGTCACAAATTTTGTGACAGGTGCCGAAGTAGTCTTGATAAAGTGTAGACTACCTAGAGATACTTAGGGTGATAATTTGATATTCTCAAATTATTTGGAAATCTAAATGAATAAGAGTGTATTCATCAATTTCAAGTTTCAGGTATAGTTTGACTATATATGGTAAGCATGGTACAATGAAAGTGTTTCATTGGTACATCATAATAAAGGATATTACACTTGGTATTGTGAATTTGAACTACACGAATTGAGAAATTAGCCGATTAGATAGCCGGCCAAAAACCAGTCGACTGGCACATGTACCAGTCGACTGTTACATCCATTCCAGTCGACTGGAACATGCACCAGTCGACTGAAAAGTGCACAGTAATCCATCCCAGTCGACTGGAACATGTACCAGTCGACTGGAACGTGCACAGTAATCCATAGTAGTCGACCAGCACATGTTCCAGTCGACTAGAACATGCACCACTCGACTACAACAACATGCAGAGGTGGGATGATGGATGATTTTAGGGATAGACTCAATGTGATTGATGAAATACCCTAAATCATTCCAAATAGTCATAGTGACTATAATCCTACAGCTTGGAGAAGAAGATGATGAGACCTGAAAACCCTCACACATCATATGAAAACTAACGCCTTCCATTAATATGGGGAGAACCAGAGTTCTTATAGAGTTGGGTTGTTGGGTAAACCCAAGCTCGCTCTATATGGATATGTTCGAACCATGAAAATAAGATTCTCGGATTAATGGGTCGGTTTTCACTAGAAGCGTTGATTTGTTGAGTAAACTCAAGGTAAACGTGGACAGAGGCGAAATTGGGTAGTGTACGTCAGATGTACACGCATCAAGAGTTGATAACCCAATATGTGTGCATACATCACGAGTTGATAGCACTAGTTGATAGTTGCATCTATGAATCAAGTGGTATGATCGATACCTGTCGATAGATCTAAGGTGGCTTATTGGGTAAACCCAAGGTCATTTTAGTAATGTCGGATATCTATGATTCAATTGGTATGACCTATACCTACCGATTGATAGCAGAAGATGATACCCATGGCCTCTTGTCAGGGTCATTACTTGGAAATCTCTGGCCGGAGTATATATGTCATGAAGAGTGTCTTCAGTGACATATAAAGTAATGAGTCACAGGACAAGAACTGAAATCACTTAGACTAGATTTGACGTAGTCAGTCTAGTAAGAGTTGACACATTGCTCATACTCATAACCAAGTGGGGTATAGCATGGTGAAAGGACGAATTGCATGGTAATTGTCTATGGAAAGGTTTGTGATATGGTTCATGATGAATACATGTTCATTCGTCAAACCAATTACTTTCCAGTCAATTGGGGGTCATAATGTGTTGCTAGATACTGCTCATGACTTGCTCAGATTAAGTGTTAATCTAAGTGGCCAACATAACCGGGAACCTAATGGGTCACACGCATAAGAGTGTCTCGGAGAATTTGTAAAATAGTTTTGGATAGAGAGCCAATATATGGAGAGCAAGGAGATGAAAAGCTTAAATAATTAATTAATTAATATATATATATATATGTGGTAAACGTGGAGGAAGGAGATGAAAAGCTTATCATCTTTTAACTTTTTATATATATATATATATAAGAAGCCAACGTGGGTGCATGACTCACCATTGGCATTTGAAAGAAGAGGAAAGAGTTTCCTTCCAAAAGCATACGAGCATCATCGATCTCTCATCTTCTTCAAGCTCCTTCATCTCTTCTCTTTTGATTCCTCTCAAGCTCTCCAAGGACAAAGGTAAGAGCTAGCACTCTTTAAATTGTTCTAGCTATTCCCGGGTCAAAGGGTTTGTCCAGGTTAGGTTTTCTGATCTCTGCGTGGATACCGTTAGAGACGGTCTCCTTTGGCCGTTATGGTTTGAGTTTCTTGTATAGACACATGGATCCTGGCTTTCGGGAAGGTCTCGAAACAAAAAAAAAATTTTCCGCACCGTGGGCATGTGATGCTCACACCGGGATTTTCTTACAAATACCATAGGCGAGTACATGAGAATCAAAACTCTTCTGTGATAATGGCTTTGTCAACAAATCAGCAATATTTTGCTCTGTGGGAATTTTCTCTATCTGGACATCACCTCGTCCAATGATCTCCCTGATCAGATGATATCTGCGGAGTACGTGTTTAGATCGTTGATGAGACCTTGGTTCCTTCGCCAGCGCAATAGCCCCATTGTTGTCACAATACAATTGTAAGGGCCCATCACAGCTAGGAACCACACCAAGTTTAGTATGAACTTTGTGATCCAAACTGCTTCCTTTGCTGCGTTTGAAGCGGCAATGTACTCTGCCTCAATTGTTGAATCGGTAGTCGTCTCTTGTTTTGAACTCTTCCAACTGACCGCCCCTGCGTTCGGTGTGAATATGTAACCTGATTGGGATTTAGAATCATCCTTATCGATTGAAAACGGCATCAGATACCCGCCACTTTGAGATCTCCATCTCCATATATCAAGAAAACATCCTTAGTCCTTCGAAGTACTTGAGGATATTCTTGACACCACCCAAAGGACCCTCACCAAGATCCGATTCATATCTGCTCGTAACACTTAGAGCATATGATACATCGGGTCTCGTACATAGCATAGCATACATGATAGATCCTACCGTAGATGCATACGGGATCATATTCATGCGCATCCTCTCATCTTGTGTCTTAGGACACATAGATTTCGAGAGTGATATCCCATGAGTCACGGGAAGGTACCCTCTCTTGGATTGTTCCATGCTAAATCTCTTCAGCATCTTGTCTATGTACGTTGATTGTGAAAGACCAAGTAACTTTTTTGATCTATCTCTATAGATTCTTATCCCAAGGACATAAGTTGCTTCACTAAGGTCTTTCATGGCAAATTGTTTGGACAACCAAATCTTCACTGATTGTAGCATAGAGACATCGTTTCCTAGTAATAATATGTCATCTACATATAGCACAAGGAATACGATTGCAGTCCCACTAACCTTCTTATACACACAGTATTCATCCGGATTTTGTGAGAAACCAAATTCTTTGATTACCTCATCAAAATGGATATTCCAACTGCTGGATGCTTGTTTCAATCCATAGATGGATTTATGAAGCTTGCATACCTTTTCGTCATGATAGGAGATGAAGCCCTCAGGTTGTGTCATATACACATCCTCAGCTAGATTTCCATTTAGGAAAGCTGTCTTCACATCCATTTGCCATATCTCATAATCATAATGAGTGACAATGGCTAGGAATATCCTAATGGATTTAAACATTGCTACTGAGCTGAAGGTCTCGTCGTAGTCAACTCCTTGTTTTTGACGAAAACCTTTAGCCACAAGCCTTGCTTTATAGGTAATCACATTACCATCCATGTCGGTTTTCTTTTTGAAAACCCATTTATACCCTATGGGTTTTATTCCTTCGGGTGCCTCAACCAAAGTCCATACTTGGTTTTCATACATGGAATCCATTTCAGACTTCATGGCATGAAGCCATTTCTCAGACTCTGAACTCTTCAGAACCTCTTCATAGGTGGTAGGCTCATTATCTTCTATGAGCAATACGTCATTCTGTTCATTCACGAGAAATCCATATCTCTCGAGAACAGAGCGTATCCTACGTGACCTACGAATTTCTTGTGTTGTAGAAGGTTGAACTGTTACTTCATCTGTATGAGTCACAGTTTCAGGTTCAGGCAGTTGATCTGCGTCTGTTCGAGCATCTTGAACTTCTTCAAGTTCAATTTTGCTCCCACTATCTTCTTGTAAAAGAAACTCTTTCTCTAAAAAGACAGCATGCTTTGAAACAAACACCTTTTGTTCCTCAACAAGATAGAATTGATATCTCATTGTTTCTTTAGGATATCCTACAAACAAATACTTGTCAGACTTTGCATCAAGTTTATCTGACTGTATCCGCTTCACATAAGCAGGACAACCCCAAACTTTCAAATGAGTAAGATAGGATCTTTTGTTAGTCCACATCTCATATGGAGTAACATCATCTGTCTTTGATGGAACTCTGTTTAACAAATAAACAGCTGTCTCGAGTGCATACCCCCAAAAGGATTTAGGTAACTTTGCAAAGCCCATCATCTATCGTACCATGTCTAATAAGGTTCGATTTCTCCTTTCTGCCACACCATTATGTTGTGGTGTGTAAGGAGGAGTCCATTGAGATAAAATCTCATTATCTCTGAGATAATCTAAAAATTGTTGGTCTAAGTATTCCCCACCACGATTGGATCGTAATGTCTTGATACTTTTCCCAAGTTGGTTTTCTATTTCATTTATGAATTGTTTGAACTTTTTAAATGCTTCAGATTTGTATCTCATCAGATACAGGTACCCATATCGAGAATAATCATCAATAAAGGTAATGAAGTAAAGACAACCACTTGTAGAATGGATGGACATCGGACCACATACATCTGAATGTATTAGGTCTAATACTCCAGTCGCTCGTTCACCCTTTCCCTTAAAGGGTAACTTAGTCATCTTGCCTAATAAACAAGATTCACATGTGTCATATGATTCATAATCAAATGACCCTAAACTTCCACTCTTATGGAGCTTAGCTATGCGTCTCTTATTTATATGGCTAAGGCGACAATGCCATAAGTAAGTTGATTTTAAATTATCTCGTCTATGTCTTTTCGTGTCATTGACATTCATAATTGGATGTGACATATATAATATGTAAATTCCATTGCATAATGTACCAGTACCATAAAGCATTCCATTCAAACTAATAGAACAACCATTGTTACTAAAAGTCAAATGGAAACCAGCTCTATTTAAACAAGAAACAGACAATATGTTCTTTGTTAAAACAGGTACAAAATAACATTCATAGCATTTCCCACCCAGCGTGTGTTTGCGGGTTATACCGCGGCATCCAACACAAATCAGTATTGTCCTCTTTGGTGGGAATCGAACACCCAACCTCAAGGTTTTGTTGTTTTTACAAGCACGCCTCTTACCATTGAGCCACTTGGCTCAATGGTAAGAGCGCGCTTGTAAAAGCAACAAAACCTCGAGGTTGGTGTTCGATTTCACCAAAGAGGACAATATCGATTAGGTTGATGTCATGATATAACTCAAGAACACACGTTGGTGGAAATGCTAGCCCAGGTGTGGGGTCCAACATTAAAAAGGTGTTTTTTAATGTTGGACCCTACCCCCCACACCTGGGCTAACATTTCCCACCCAGCGTGTATTTGCGGGTTATACCGCGGCATCCAACCTTAATCAGGACTGTCCTCTTTGGCCAAGGGTGAGCCATGGCTCGAACCCAAGACCTCAAAATTTTGTTCCACTTTAAGTGGACGCCTCTCACCATTGAGCCATTAAAACAGGTACAAAATAACATTCATCCAGTTTAATTACAAGCCCACTGGGGAGTGACAAAAAATAAGTGCATACGGCTAATGCAGCAACTCTTGCTCCATTTCCTACACACAGGTCTAGTTCTCCCTTCATGAGCTGTCTACTGTCCCTGAGGCTTTGCATATCATTGCATATGTGTAAGCCAAAACCGGTATCTAATACCCATATGTTATGATCAGAAACAGTATTAACCTCAATGACAAACACACCTGGAGGAGCTGAGGCATCTAATGCCTTCTTTTGCTTCAATTCTTCCATATAGACTTTACAGTTTTGCTTCCAGTGGCCAGTCTTGCCACAATAGAAGCAAGTTCCTTTTGGTGCAGTTTCTTTGGTTTTCTTTTTGGCTGCACTTCCTTTTGGTTTCTTAGACTTTTTCTTCTTTAGATTCTTTTTCTTTGAACCAGAAGAAGAAGAGGCCACCATAAGCACTGGCTTGCTATCCTTCTTGATAGCATCAACAGCAAGTGGATCAGGAAGTGGAACATCTAGGACATAGCCCAGTTCCTCAGATCTAAGAACAATTCTCAAATTTCTCAGCCAATCGAGAAAATTGGGTCCAGTTAATTTATTGGACTCCATAAGTGAGCGCAAATTCATACTAGAAGTCATCTTCAATAACCTAAAGGGAGAGAGAGAAAGAATGTTAGAATAGAATTACATGCATGATCATAAGGACTTGCATGACATGCATATGGCTCCCACTAGTTTCAAAGAATCCATAACTCTCAATTTGAATCCAAGAAACATTATGACAAAATGTCCTAGTGGGTCGATATCCGACATTCCTAAGATGACCTTGGGTTTACCCAACAAGCCACCTTAGATCAATCGATAGGTATCGATCATACCAATTGCATCATAGATATCCGACATTACTAAAATGACCTTAGGTTTATCGAACAAGCCACCTTAGATCAATCGGCAGGTATCGGTTATACCAGTTATATCATAGGTGCAATTATCGACTAGTGCTATCAACTCATGATGTATGCACACACATTGGGTTATCAACTCTTGATGCGCGTACATCTGATGTACACTACCCAATTTTGCCTCTGTCTACGTTGACCTTGAGTTTACTCAACAAATCAACGCTTCTAGTGAAAACTGACCCATTAATCCGAAAATCTTATTTCCATGATTCGAACATATCCGTATAGAGTGAGCTTGGGTTTACCCAACAACCCGAACTCTATAAGAACTCTGGTTCTCTCCATATTAATGGAAGGCGTTAGTTTTCATATTATGTGTGAGGGATTTCAAACTCTGGTCTCTTCTTCTTCTTCTCCAAGCTGTAGGATTATAGTCACCATGACTATATGAAATGATTTAGGGCATTTCATCAATCACATTGAGTCTATACCTATAATCATCCATCATCCCACCTAAGCATGTTGTAAGTCGACTTGTGTAAGTTAACTTATGCTACTATGTACGTACAAGTCGACTTATACCATTGTACAAGTCGACTTATGATACTGTGCACGTACAAGTCGACTTATACCATTGTGCAAGTCGACTTATGTGCACGAGCAAGTCGACTTATGCATGTGTAAGTCGACTTACCTAAGAATACAAGTCGACTTATGCATGTGTAAGTCGACTTATATATGTGGAATTGCTTTCTAATCGGCTAATTTCTCAATCCGTGCAGTTCCAATTCACAATACCAAGTGTAATATCCTTTATTATGATGTACCATTGAAACACTTTCATTGTATCATGCTTACTATGTATAATCATACTATACATGAAAAAAACTTGAAATTGATTAATACACTATTATTCACTTAGATTTCTAAATAATTTTGCGAATATCAAACTATCACCCTAAGTATCTCTAGGTAGTCTACACTTTATCAAGACTACTTTGGCACTGGTCACAAAATTGTGACGGCCAAAACAATCAAGACAACGAAATATACTAACGAGACGTTAATGTGATACATTTGATATCCAAAAATTTTTGGAAACCCAATTTCAAGAAAATCAGTTTGGCAAGCATACAACATCAATGTAACATATTTTTAATCACATTAAAAATGATCCAAGGAATTGGAATTGAGAAATACACAATCAATCATTCCAAACAAAAACAGCTCCAGCAACTTTCTCAAAACTGCCAAGATCTGTCTTTTGCTTGAAAAACTCATTGAAACAATTTCAATAAATTCTGAGAAAATTACAGAGGTTACAACATGTTCACAAAATGCTCCATGAATTTGTTCAGGATTTATTTCCAACAAAAACTCATCTAACCTCAGCAATAAAGCCAATGTTAAATATGTGTTCCTCAACACAGTTATTCCCAGCAGCCCACAATAAATTATCAAATAAATAGTAAATCACCTCGAAAATATTTTTCCATCCACATAGACATTCATAAACATCTTAGAGACATCTCAGTGAAAGAAAATCCGAAAAAACATTTTTCTACAATTTATTCCCGAATTTATAAGCATGACTGTTTAAGGAATGTGCGCAAACACAGCAACCAGAACATTAGGGAATAAATTAGCAAAACCATATCAAATCACATTGATAAATTCTGGTCTTCCACAGACATATTCAACAACATCTTATGAGTATATCTGAGCAAGAAAATTTTGAAAACTATATTTCTATACTGAATTCGAAATTAACACAGTCAACATACATTATCGTCACAAGCAATAGGCAGCTCCGACCTTGTTATGATTTCTTCGTTATATACGACACAAGTGGCTCTGATACCACTGTAGGAAAATCCTGGTGTGTGCATCACATGCACACGGTATGGAAAACAAAATTTTTTATTCCGAGACCTTCCCGAAAGCCAGGATCCATGTTTCTATATAACAAACTCAAACCATAACGGCCAAAGGAGACCGTCTCTAACGGTATCCACGCAGAGATCGGAGAACCTAACCGGGACAAACCCTAGGAACCAGAAATAGCTAGAACAAATTAAAGACTGCTAGATCTTACCTTTGTTCTTAGAGAGCTTGAAATCAACGATGAAGAGAAGAGGATGAAGCCAAGAGAAAGATGAAGAGAGATGGTCGTTGATGGAGAGAAGCTTGAGAGATGATGGTCGATTATCATATATAAGAAAGCTTTTGATTTTCCTTCTTATAACCCACGAGCATCCTCTTCTTTCAACTTTTGCCATTTGTCTTTTAACTTTTAAAGACATTTAATGCAAAAGATGACTAACCTTCCACGTTAGACATGATATATATGTATATATATAATAAAGTGAAATAAGTGTTCTCCTCTCCTTCTTCCACGTTTACACATATATTAATTAATTAATTAATTATATATATATATAAATGCTGAAGTGGTCCAGTCACACTAGGGTCGATCCTACCGGCCTACCGGATCCCGGTATAGAAAAACCACCGGAAACGTTTTTCAGCAATATTGATGTCTCGATCTCATCGGGACATATCTCGATCTCATTGGGATCCATTTAATCCTTTTGCTCCCCATTTATTGGATCTCTATCGAAAACTATTTTTTGAATTCTCTGAGTCACTCTTATGCGTGTGACCCATTAGGTTCCCGGTTATGTTGGCCACTTAGATTAACACTTAATCTGAGCAAGTCATGAGCGGTATCTAGCAACACATCATGACCCCCAATTGACCGGAAAGTAATTGGTTTGACGACATGTATTCATCATGAACCATATTACGAACCTTTCCATAGACAATTACTGTGCAATTCGTCCTTTCACCATGCTATACCTCACTTGGTTATGTGTATGGGCAAAGTGTCAACTCTTACTAGAATGACTACGTCAAATCTAGTCCAAGTGATATCAATTCTTATCCTGGGACTCATTACTTTATATGTCACTGAAGACACTCTTCATAAAATACGTACTCCGGCTGGAGATTTCCAAGTAATGATCCTGACAAGAGGCCATGGGTATCATCTTCTGCTATCACAGAAGTGATGAATCCTTTATTGGCTACTCAATTACCTTCGAATACCTCAAGTCGCACTCCAATCACCACCCTATGAGCGACCTGTGTAAGGCAACAAGGAATGGAGTCAAAGCACAGAATCAGTATCCAAGATATCCTTGAGTACCTCAAGTCTAAGTATATTTGCACCATTGCTATGATGAGATTATCACTAACATTAGAATAGGACATCCATGTGATGACCTCATAGCAGGTCATCCAATGTACTTACTACCTCTAGTGAGCATTCACATCTCAACACTAAATATCTCATATTTACAGTTTCTGAGATCCACTGCTTGATCAAATCAAGGAGCTTGAAATGTGCTAGTCTCTCTGGATTAATAATGTCCAGTTTCAATAATCCTATGACTAGGGATAATTTAGATACTGACATAATTGCACATGATAGGAATCTCATTAGTATGATCACATCATAATTTCCTTCATGGTATGTCATATATTATGGACTTCATTAATTTGCTTATAGATCAATATCCATTCATAAATAATGAACAGCAAAGTAATGAAATATGCCCTTCTTTATTTATTCATAAAGTATGTACATAACTTTGTACAAAATGCGCTAAAGGCGATTGCCTTCAGGGCACTACTCTAACAACCATGTCCTCCAACTCTAAGTACTGATGAAGCTCTAACACATTGGCTATCTCTTTATTTAGACCAGCAAGGAATCGAGCCATTGTAGCCTCTCTATCCTCCTCTGTGTTAGCTCTTATCATAGCTATCTCCATCTCCTTGTGGTAATCTTCCACACTCTTTGTGCCTTGCCTCAATGTTTGGAGTTTTTGATGGAACGCCCTATAGTAGTAACTTGGCACGAATCTCTTTTTCATGATGCGTTTCATCTCATCCCAGATTTCAACCGGTCTTTCGCCAGTTTGTCTTGTACTAACCATCAATTGATCCCACCAAACAGCAGCATAATCATAGAACTCAACTGCCGCTAACTTCACCTTCTTCTCCTCAGAATAATTGTGGCAAGCAAATATCATCTCTACTTTTCTTTCCCACTCCAAGTAGGCATTAGCATCATTCCTTCCTTGAAATGGTGGCATCTTCATTTTGATGCTGCCAATGTTTCTATCTACTCTTTCAGTCTCTTCCTCCTCTCTGCCTCTTTCAGCTCTTCCTCTATAACCACCTCTATTTCTAAGGAATTCAACAAGGAAAACAATGAAAGACACGTATGAGTTCAATAGAATTAAGCCAAAGCTTTGATACCAACTGATACGGAAACTCCAAGAAAACAAGGTTCTTGAAACCCCCTAATCCTATTGAATCAAAACCCCAATCTTTCTATTCTAAGAACATGCTAGTTCAAACCCCAATTATACAAAATTGAGACCCAAACCCAAAGAAAATTGAAGAATTGAATACGCCACAAGTGATTACCTTGATAAGTGATGCAATCCTTGAAGTAACAATAAGAAGAACACACCTTACTTGAAGAGAATATCTCTCAATTTTGTTAATCACCCAAATTTTGATGTTTACAAGGATAAAATAAGGTATTTATACCCTTGCCCACGACCTAAACCTAAAAGGAATAGGTTATAAGACCCCTTTAATGCTAAAACAAGCATAATCCTAACTAGTTTAGGTGTTTATAGCCCAATAATGCAATATGATCCTAATCCACTTAGGATTGGGCTAAACCAACTTAAATAAGACCAAAATAACTTAAATAAACCTAAGGGAGGTGGATGGGCCTAATGGATTACTCTACTTAGGCCCACACACTTGGTAGTCCAAAACTAGCTTTAAATAAACCAAGGCAAGTACTAATAAATACCTAGCCCATAACAAGTCTCTTTGGGCCTAATAAACAAAGGATAAATAACAAGCCCAATGTATTAAAATAAGTCCATAAGAATAATTGGACTTGTCTTGAAATTTGGCTAAGTATTAGCCCCTCCACGGATGGTTCGGTCTTGTCATTAAGGTGAGATGTAATGTGACTTTGAACAAACCCTTGAAGTGTTTGTTTAAGCCTTGCTGCACGTTGTCTTGTAATAGGTCCACTTCACAAAGTAAGCTTGTCTTGACGTGTTGCACCTTGATTTCCATTGCCATGGCTTCTTGTATCAGTTTTTTTTGGGATTTTTGCAACGTTCGCCATGACGAGCTCAAGGGGGTCTCATACATCGCGGCGTGCAATTAAGAATGAGCCGCGACGAGTATAAAAATGGACGCCGCGACGAATAAACAAAATAAGCTACACGTCGTGACGTACAAAAGAACACATTGCGACGTCTGGTTCTAAAACTCGTCTTCCCCGATTCCTTTTTCCAGATTTTTCACTATCTCACTCCACTGTATTTTTCCCGAAACTCAATCTCACATCAATTAACTCGTATCACACTCAAATTAACTAAACAGAACTTATTTCATACTTTTTTGGACACTCTTTTATCTCACAGATCCATCATCTAAGTCATTCATCATCGAAACTTTGCTTACCCTCTCATGCATGCATGTTTATATAACACCATAAAAATATCGTCAAGTTACTTAATTGTTTCAATTTTTATTTCCAGCAATATGAGCAACTCATAGACAACCACCGAGAGCAACTCCATGATGGGTGATGAACAAAACCAGTAGAACATGCTTCCGATGGACAAAGTTCAGTAACTCGTCCTAAGATATTTTCATTGCAACCTTAAAATACTTGGGTTCTTTGCATCATATACACGTGTCTCCCATCAATTGCCACTATTATATATTGCCACGTGACACACATATACATATGCTATAGGTCCACATGTCCCACAGAATTTTTATCCACTTGTCACTCTATAATTGGCCCGAAAATCAAGATTTTTCACAAAATTCACTAAAAATTCCAAAATATCCTAAATAATACCAAAATTGCCAAATCACAACTTAATCACATTTAACAACTCAATTGTACCCGGAAATGTCAAAGAATGCATGTACAATTATATGAATGTGCAAAAATTGTGCATATCAAATTTAGCATAAACATGAATTGCACTTTCTAAATTCTCAATAATTCTCGTAATTCACAATTTTATCCCTCACATGGGTAACGGGATGTCACAGCAAACCTGTTGATTCCATTTCCTTTAGGCCAAGTGTAGGCTCTGTTGCTTCCACTTCTGTAGAAGCTAGCATCAACAACAAGGTTAGCATACAATCATTCTCTTAGCACAGATCTGTTTAATTTCAATGGTGCTCTATTTAGTTATTGGTAGAGAGATGTGAAATACATGATAGTTCTTTCTTTGTTGTGATACATTTTGGTCCAAACATAGTCATATAGTTTGTAACTTGAATCTTCTATATATGATTATTAGTTGTATCTTCTTTTAAATATGTTTGGAGTTGGTCATGAAGTCGTCAGAAAATGTTTTGGATTGTAATAGTGAGTTTAGAACCCACATTTGCATAAGTGAAGAGTTGATCATGCCATCTATAATTTAAAGGGACACGTAATTGTTTATTGATGCTTTCTTTCTCAACTACCAAAAGGAGTCAAAAAAAGGATTATTATGGTTAATATACTTTTTTGTATACAATCATCGACATCATGTAACGTGTACTTATTCTTGCAAATAAAACATATGATGTTAATTTGTAGGGATGGATTGGTTACATCTAACGATATATCATTTGTAAATTTCACATTAATATCTTAGGTGCGTTTGTTGAGAACAATGCTTCGTTAGGAGGGGCAACTACACTCTGAATCGAATCTTGGATGCCTAAAGTCACATTGAGTCCTATGCCAATCCTAATTCAGTTACCCTTGGTGAGGTGGTGATTGTTTGTTGGCCCCATGGTGAAATAATGAGGTTAAGTAATGGCAGCACCGCAGCAGATCTGCTAGAAGAGTAGGGCTAGAAGGAAAGGTGATAGTGGTTAATGGTCACTTGTATTGCCAAATCTGAGAACTCAAAGATGGTGATGTAGTGGAACTCAGGTTGTAGCTAAATAATGTAGGAAGATGGTAAAATATTTCATTTTTCATTCTAATTATGTAATTTGATTGTGATAGGAAATTAAATGTAGGTAGTAGAGACCAATGATTCAAGATGATTATGAAAAGAACTAGTCTCCATTTTCAATGGAATCTTATTTTGGCACTCTTATAAAATAGAATTTTCAACTTTTCTTTAATAGCAGACCTGATTTACCATAAGAGTGAAGTGATTATATTATATATCTAATATAGCATTGAGGTTTTGAAAGTGATTGATTCACACTGGTATGTTGCATGTCTTTCTTAATCACTTTGTGAATAATAGACATTCTTATTTTGGTTTGCTTAATCACGTGGGAAAGACATAAAATAAATTCTCATTTTGTTGAATTAGTAAACTATTTACATATCTTCAAAGTTAGGTAACAAACATATAATTTGGTATGTGAAGTCAAATTGCTTATATCTATACATGCTTTTTTCTAAATTTAAATAATTTTCATAAAGAATCTTAGAAAAACTTTTATCATTCAAATAATTTTTTGAAAATTAAACATTGATCAATACTTTAAAAGGATGAGATTACAATAGAAACATTAATTTTCTAACAACTGTTAGAGCCTAACTAGGCTGATTGCGCAGTACATCTACTTTCCACAAAACAATAAAATCATAATACACAAATTCTATCGGTGATTCATGAAGCTTGTCTTTGGTAATCAACCTATGTTTAGCAATAGTCCACGAAATGAAAGAGGCTTCAAGTATTAAAGTTTTCTTTCAGACTATATCATATCAATACACTCTAGGAGTAAGCTTGGAAAATAAGCTTAGGCTTGGCCTGACCCGAAGTCAATTTGGTTTAGTTTGAAAGAGCTTTGGGCTAGTCTTGGGACCTTTTAAAAGCTTTTTACGCTTTAGGTTGAGCTCAAGCAGGGTTGCTCGAAACTTTTTATAAAAATGTCATTTTATGTCAAATAATGTCTTTTTTAATTTTAAATTAAAAAACAAAAGATCAGGTCAAACTAGGCCTAATTAAGTCTCGCATCATGGGTTTCAAGCGTGATTGAGCTTCAAGCTAAGCTTGGGCCTGAGTTTAAATTTTTGGGTCGAGCTCGAGTATGGGCAACCTTAGCCTAGTCTAATCCATTGTCATCTCTATCTTGAAGAATGGGGCCTAAAAAGCTTTAGACAAGAGGAATTTGTGAAGTTATTAGAGTTGTCACTTAGCCAAATAACTTTGTGCTCCTCTATTGTGTTTGGTTTATTGCTAGGGTAGTAATTATGTCCTCTAAAATTACAACTATAGTTATCTGCTTGCAACACAGTGTTAACTCTAGAATTGAGAGGAATTCTTGATCTCACTTAACACAAGGATTTGAAAGTCCGAAAGTGTGCTTTATCAATCTTCAATAACTAGAAGCAGTTTTCTTTAAGATAGAATTCCTTCGCCCATTTGGAACATAATGCCTCGTTACAATTATGCAATCTCCAAATCCTTTAGGCAACAAGCATGTTTTATATCATTTTTAAGGACACTAGTCCAATGCCTCCTTTAGATAAACACAAATCATGCCATTTGATCTTGGCTCCTTTAGCACAAAAAGATTTTCCAATCCATAGGAAATTCTTTATGCTTTTTTCTATTTATTTGTTCAACCTCCTAGGTAATAGAAGATGTGAGCTCCAATTTGTGTGCAGCTTTCTCAAAACTAAGGAAATTAGATGTAATCTTCTAGTATTAGAGAGAAACTTGTTCTGATAAGAGTTCTTTTTTTTTCCTTTTGAACATCTTTAAAAAGGGACAAAAGTCATCAAACATAGGATTCTTTGAAGCAAAATGCACTCCTAAATATTTGAAAGATAAATGATCCAAACTTAAATCTGAAATAGAGTTCAATCTCTAAGGATTCTTATCATCGTTGGAAATATAGATTATACTCTTCTGCGTGTGAACTTTCAGCCTTGAAATGTTAGATAAATCCTTCAAAACACTCTCCATAAGCCTCAGGGAAAAGGGATTAACACCATATAACAAAATCAAGTCATCTGCAATGCTAATTCTGTGATCTTCATCTCCTTACATTTGCTATGAAAGACAATCCATGATTTCTATTTATGTTGTGATTGATCATACTAGCTAATACTTCTATTACCAAAGTGAATAGATAAGGGGGAATTGGGTCCCCTTGCCCCGTTGGCTTTTTTGAAGATCTTGAAGGGAGATGAGAAAGCTATAGTAGGTTATTGGGAACAAGAATAAATCTAGTTAATGAACTTGGAAGGAAAACCAAAGAAATGAAGATATATGTGGATATAGTTCCAGTTTATATAGTCAAAAGTCTTGGAAAATTCAATCTTCATTGCATAACTCCTAATTGCTCTTCTGGAATTGTATTCCTTCAATAGCTCTTGCACCAATAAGATGTTATTAGACATAGATCTTCCTGGAATAAAGGCTCCCTAAGTTATATGGATGTTTAGAGAATTCTTAAACATTCTCATTAGAATCTTGGAAACAAGCTTGCACACTATTATAGTAAGAGATTGGGTGAAAACCAATTATGCATATGGAGTTAAGGTAGGAATCAAACATAGTTATGTTTGTTCATTTCCTTAAGCATGCTACTACTTGAGAAGAATTACTAAAGTGGACACAATGGTTCAGTTGGCAAACCAGGTGGAAACACTAAGCAGGAAAACTGATAGACTGATGATGAATCCACAAGGTCAAGTTATGTAGTTTAAGGTGCGCGGGCTTGAACATTCAGGTCAAAACTACCAAACAGTACAACCCAAGCATTTGGATTATATGGGGAATTCCTACTTGTTCTATGCGTGAGATGCTTGCTAGGGAGTCTCATGATGGAGGTTTAATGGGACATTTGGGTATTGCTAAAACACTTGACATATTACAGGAGCATTTTTATTGGCCTAACATGAAAAAGGATGTTGAAAGAGTTCGCTCTAGTTGTGTAGCATGTAGGCAAGCCAAGTCCAAGGCGCAATCACATGGGTTGTACACGCCTCTACCTGTCCCTATTAGTCCTTGGATTGATATATCTATGGATTTTGTGTTAGGATTGCCTAGGACTAGGAAAGGACGTAATAGCATCTTTGTTGTAGTTGATCGATTAAGTAAAATGGCTCATTTTATTGCATGTCATAAATCTGATGATGCTACACATGTTGCTGATTTGTTTTTTAGGGATGTTGTTAGGTTGCATGGCATTCATAGAACCATTGTTTCAGATAGGGATTCTAAGTTTTTAAGTCACTTTTGGCGTGCTCTATGGAATAAATTGGGAACAAAACTTTTGTTTTCTACAACTTGTCATCCCCAAATAGATGGACAAACTAAAGTGGTTAACAGAACCTTAGGATCTTTATTGCGTGCTGTTGTTGGTAAAAATTTGAAAGCTTGGGAAGATTGTTTGCCTTTGATTGAGTTTGTATATAATAGAAGCGTTCATTCTTCTACAAGTTATTCTCCATTTGAGATTGTGTATGGTTTTAACCCATTAACTCCATTGGATTTGTTGCCTTTACCCTTGAATGAGATTGTTAATGTAGATGGGCAGCAAAGGGCCGAATTGGTTGAGAAAATACATGAGAAAGCTAGGCAGCACATTGAGGAAAAGAACAAGAAGTATGCTCAAAGAGCCAATCAAGGTTGTAGGGTGATGAAGCTTGAACCTGGAGATTGGGTTTGGGTGCACTTCAGGAAGGAGAGATTTGCTAAACAAAGGAAGTCTAAGCTTGATCCTAGAGGGGATGGTCCTTTGCAAGTGCTTGAACGCATCAATGACAATGCCTATATGGTGGATTTGCTAGGTGAGTATGGTGTTAGTGCTACTTTTAATGTTTTTGATTTATCTCCCTTTCATAATGTAAGTCTTGATTCGAGGACGAATCTTTTTGAGGAAGGAGGGAATGATACAACTCACCAAGGCAATGGAGACTTGAGGATGCCAATGGGTCCAATTACAAGGTCACGCTCCAACAAGCTCAAAGCACAACTTCAGATTTATGTACAAGCTTTTGTTTCACAAGAACTTCAAGAAATTTTGTTGATCAAGCTTGGGGAAGAGCTTAGGAAGACACCTAAGTGTGTGTGCACATTGGAGGCATCAAATTAAGAGGCCTAACACTTAGCCAATTTTCACAAGCACAAGTTTAATCAATGGGCTTGGGCTTATTTTATCTTATAAAGGGCATGTGGACTTCTTTTAGTTTTGAAGCCCAAATCCATGTGGGATTTGTTCTTGGGCAGATTTGTTTCAAGAAGGCCTTTTGATATTTTGGCCTTTCTTTAGTATTTTTAGGTTATCTTTGTTAGGGTTTACATTGCAAAGGGTATTTAAACCTTTGTTTTAGCCATGAACACGAGTTTTTTTTGGAGAGATCAATAAAATTAGAAAGCATTCTTCAAGAGAGAATTGAGATTCTTGCTTGTTTTACCTTAAGGATTGATTCAACTTATCAAGTAAGTTCTACTTGTGGCGTTAATTCAATTCCTATAATCTTATACTCTTTCTTACCAATTCCTCGCTGTTTTGAGGGTGAAGGGTCTTGTTAGATTGATTGAATTTAGGTTTGGAAACAATCATTGAAACGAAGGTGATCTAGACATTGATTCTAGGTTGTTGCCGTATCATGGAGATAGAAGACATGGTACACATGGCCATGAAAATAGAAAAACAATTGAAGCGAAAGGGAATTGCGTGGCAAGCCAACACATATTCGACTCAAAATTCCACATGGAAGTCGAATTGGAGGAATGATAACAAGGCTGCCCAATTCAAAAAAGATGACAAAACCAAGGCAAAAGAACCATTCGACAACAAAGACAAAGGTATTTCTACTTCCCACACTAATAGAAATAGAGATATCAAATGTTTTAAATGTTTGGGTGGTCATATAGCTTCACAATGCCTAAACAAAAGAGTAATGGTGATGCGTGGTGGTGAGGTTGAAACTGATGATGAGAGTGATGTCAATGATGAGATGCCTTCCTTAGAGGATGGTAGTGATGGGGAGTTACCTATGGAGGGTAGATTGATGGTGACTAGGCGTGCTTTGAGTGCACAATATAAAGAAGATCAAGAGGGGGCAAGACTTCAACGAGAAAATATCTTTCATACTAGATGCTTAGTTAGTGGGAAAGTGTGTAGTGTGATTGTTGATGGTGGTAGTTGTGTGAATGTGGCTAGTACATTGTTTATTGATAAATTGGGACTAGAAACCACTAAACACCCCAGACCTTACAAATTACAGTGGCTTAATAATAGTGGGGAAGTGAGAGTCCAAAAACAAGTGAGGGTGCCATTTACAATTGGGAAGTATAGTGATGAGGTTACATGTGATGTGGTTCCAATGCAAGCTAGTCATATGTTGTTGGGTAGGCCATGGCAATGGGATAGAAGAGTAATGCATGATGGGTATTTGAATAGGTGTATAGTGGAGAAAGAGGGCAAAAGGTATACACTTTTTCCTTTGACACCAAAACAAATTTTTGAAGACCAAATGCAACTTGAAAATCCTATGATTAATTTGCACAAAAGAGGCTGAACGAAAAAGGAAAGAAAGTGAGAAAGAAAGAGAAAAGAAAGAGAAAAAGGAGAGTGAGAGAAAAATAGAAGGCAAATGTAAAGAGAAAAAGAGTGAAGATAATTCAGCCAATGAGAGAAAAGAAGAGAGAAAAGTGAATTTCTATGCAAAAGTGAGGGATGTGAAGAGAGCTTTGATGACAAACATGCCAATGTTTGTACTTTTGTACAAAGAGGCTTATTTTTCAACTAACGATCTTGACCCTACTTTGCCTAGTGTTGTGATTGATGTTTTGCAGGAATATAGCGATGTTTTTCCTGATGATCTACCTCAAGGTTTACCACCTTTGCGAGGAATTGAACATCAAATCGATCTCATTCCTGGGGCTGCCATACCAAATAGACCAGCATATCGAAGCAATCCTGTGGAGACTAAAGAATTGCAAAAGCAAGTGGAAGAACTTTTGGAGAAAGGACATATAAGAGAGAGCTTAAGCCCATGTGCAGTACCCGTTTTGTTGGTACCAAAGAAGGATGGAAGTTGGCGTATGTGTGTGGATTGCAGAGCTGTCAACAAAATAACAGTAAAATATCCACATCCCATACCTCGACTTGATGATATGTTGGATGAGTTACATGGCGCATGCATTTTTTCTAAAATTGATTTGAAGAGTGGTTATCACCAAATTAGAATGAAACCGGGTGATGAATGAAAAACTGCCTTTAAAACTAAAAATGGATTGTATGAGTGGTTGTTAATGCCATTTGGCTTAACTAATGCACTAAGTACCTTTATGCGTTTAATGAACCATGTTTTACGAGAATTTATTGGCAAGTTTGTAGTTGTCTATTTTGATGACATTCTAGTGTATAGCAAATCTATTGAACAACATGTCATTCATTTAAAATGTGTGTTTGATGTGTTGCGCAAATTTCAATTATATGCTAACATGAAGAAATGTATATTTTGCATTGATTGCATTATTTTCTTGGGATATGTGGTGAGTGCAAAAGGAATTGAAGTAGATAGCGAAAAGGTAAAGGCTATACTTGAATGGCCAAAACCTAAGAATGTTAGTGAGGTGAGGAGTTTTCATGGTTTGGCAAGTTTCTATAGGAGATTTGTCAAAGATTTTAGTGCAATTGCTGCACCATCGACTGAAATCATGAAAAAAGACAAGGGGTTCATTTGGAAAAAAGAGCAAGAGCATGCATTTGCATTATTAAAGGATAAGTTGAGTAATGCACCATTGTTGAGGCTGCCTAATTTTGAATTAACTTTTGAAATCTAATGTGATGCTTCTGGGATTGGTATAGGTGCTGTTTTGATGCAGGAAAAAAGACTAGTTGCTTACTTTAGTGAGAAGCTAAACGGAGCACAACTCAACTACTCAACTTATGACAAAGAGCTATATGCGTTGGTGAGGACATTAGAGACATGGCAACATTATTTGCTGCCTAAAGAATTTGTAATTCACACCGACCATGAATCATTGCGCCATTTGAAGGGGCAAAGCAAGTTGAATAAGCGACATGCGAAATGGGTGGAGTTCATTGAATCCTTTCCATATGTGATACAATACAAGCAAGGAAAAGAGAATGTTGTGGCTGATGCGCTCTCTAGAAGGTATTCTTTGATTTCAACTCTTTCTTCTAAGTTGTTGGGATTTGAGCAGATGAAAGAATTGTATGCGCATGATGTTGATTTTTCAAATGTGTATGTTGCTTGTGAACATGCTACATTCCATGATTTTTATAGGCATGAAGGATTTCTATTTAAGAAAGGGAAATTATGTGTGCCTAATAGTTCAATTCAAGAATTGCTTGTTCGTGAAGCACATAGTGGGGGGCTCATGGAACATTTTGGTATAGACAAGACATTGAGTATATTGCATGAGCATTTCTTTTGGCCAAATATGCGCAAAGACGTTGAGAAAATCTGTTCACGTTGCATATCATGTAGACAAGCTAAGTCTAGAGTTCAACCGCATGTGTTATACATGCCATTGCCGGTTCCTACTCATCCTTGGATTGATATTTCTATGGACTTTGATTTAGGGTTACCGAGGACTAAGAAAGGACGAGACTCAATTTTTGTTGTAGTGGATCGTTTTTCTAAAATGGTTCATTTTGTTCCATGTCATAAAACAGATGATGCATCTCACATTGCCGATTTGTTTTTCCGCGAGGTAGTACGTTTGCATGGCATACCTAGAACTATTGTATCTGACCGAGATGTTAAGTTTCTTAGTCATTTTTGGCATGTACTTTGGTCTAAACTTGGGACTAAGTTGTTATTTTCTACTTCATCACACCCTCAAACTGATGGTCAAACTGAAGTAGTAAACAAGACTCTTGATACCTTGTTGCGTGCTTTAATTAGAGGGAATGTAATGTCTTGGGAAGAACTTTTGCCATTTGTTGAGTTTGCTTATAATAGAAGCGTGCATTATTCTACTGGATTTTCTCCTTTTGAGATTGTGTATGGTTTTCAACCACTAACCCCTTTGGATCTTGTGCCTTTTCCTTTAAGTGAGATCTCTAACTTAGATGGGCTTAAAAAGGCTGAATTGGTTAAGGCCATTCACAATAAAGCACGAGAAAGGATTGAGAAGAGAAATCAACAAGTTGCTAACAAAGTGAACAAAGGAAGGCGTAAGGTAACCTTTGAACTAGGAGATTGGGTATGGGTGCACATGCGCAAGGAACGGTTTCCTTCCAAAAGAAAATCTAAATTGGATGCTCGTGGTGATGGACTATTTCAAATTATTGCGAAGATCAATGACAATGCATATAAAGTTGATCTTCCTGGTGAGTATGCCGTTTCTAGTACCTTTAATGTATCTGACCTGTCTCATTTTGATTTTGATGAAGGTGAAGATTCGAGGACGAATCATTTTGAGGGGAGGGGAAATGATACAAATGACGTTCAAGATGCTACAAGAAGCAATCTAGGTGATTTAGACCTGATTCCAAATATGGAAAGTTTTCGGGTTCTAAATAAGGAAACTTCACCAGTTTTGGAACATGGAGCTAAAGTGCATGGAGATGCCATGGGAAATCATATTGAGTCTGTTCAAGAAAAACAAGATCATTCAAGTGCCAACGTAGAAGGTTTCCCCAATAAGGAAAGTTTTGTCGGTCTGGTGACAAGGTCCTGAGCAAAGTGTATAAAGGAGCAACTCCAAATTTATGTGCAAAACCATGATGAAAGTGGGCTTTCCAAATATGGAAAGTCCATATATGGAAATGTTTTGGAGCCTAAGTATGTCTACATAATTGGGCTAACAGACTAGTTTGGAGTGTTTGTGTTTTTGAGCTTGTTTTGGGTCAAATTTGGGTTTGTTTTGTTATGGGTTGTTTTTATTTGTATCCTTTGGGTTTAGAATAAGTGAAATGGGCTACTTTTCAAGGGGGCCACATTAGTTTTTAGTCACTTCTTTTTCAAACTTGGTTTATGGGTTCATTTTAGCTTTTTAAGTTAGAATACATGGGCCCCTTGTTATTTTACTTAAGCCCATTTCGAAATCCACTAGCTTTAGGTTTAATTAAGCATGTTTTAGGGTTTTGTGGCTGTCATATTCACTCTCCATCTTATTCTCTCCAGCAGCCACCTCTCTCTCAACATTGAAGATTGTCTTTTCATCTCACCCACCTTCTCCACCACGTTTTTTCCTCATCAGCCATCTTCTTTACTACCTTGAAGACATTTATTTCAGTTTTTTATTGTTTTGTCTTACATTGTAATGCCTATAACAAGGCTATATTCAGTTGTAATGGAAGAACAAGTTGTATTTCGAAAATTTCAGATCTGAATGAAAGAGAGATTGCTTTCTTTTATGTTTATGCACAAGGTGTTCTTATTGATTGCAATTGAGTTTATCTTTTGTTATCAATTTTAATTCCTATTTCTTGTGTTCTTGAGTGCTTAACTGATTGGGGTTCAAGGGGATTTCTAAAAATTAACTTGGGTTCTTGTCATAAGTGTTCTTGGGTGTAAGAACAAATCCTAATCTGATCGCTTGTTGAGAAACTAATTCTGATTTGATTGGTAACGAGTTCTAAGGGTCGATTAAGGGTCTTGGGGCTCCGCATCACTATCTCATCGATGTACTTCTTTGCTAGCACATGCAAAGAATAAGTCTGCTTGATTGCCAAAAAATGGGTTGACTTCGTCAATCTATCCACAATAACCCATATGACATCATGCTTCCTACTGGTCTTGGGCAAACCCATAAGAAAATCTATGGTCACTCTTTGCCACTTCCACTCAGGAATGGACAATGGCCTTAACTTGCCTAAAGGTGCCTGGTGTTCAGCCTTGACTTGCTGACACACGAGACACTTACTCACATACTCTGCTACATCCCTCTTCATGCCTTTCCACCAGAAATGCTCTCTCAAATCTTCGTACATCCTGGTGCTACCTGGATGCATAGCATAAGGCGCATTGTGTGCCTTATCCAAAATCTCATCCTTTACCTCCTTGCTATCTGGAATACAATGTCTGCTTGATGTAGGTGATGCTTATGATTCGAGGACGAATCCTTTTGAGGAGAGGGGAAATGATGCGAATCAGCTTGGTCAAGAGCAAGGACGCGAGGAGCATGAAGAGATGATCTCCAATCCAATTGTTTTGCCAAGAGGTCCAATTACTAGATCACGAGCCAAAAAGATTCATCAAGCATATCATCTAATCTAGGAATAGGATGTCGATACTTTACAGTGATTTTATTGATGGCTCGACAATCCACACACATCCTGTACGTCCCGTCCTTCTTTGGCACAAGAATAACAGGAACCGAACAAGGACTTAAGCTTTCTCTCGAGATATCCCTTAGCTAGCAATTCCTCCACTGTCTCAGATCTCCTTTGTCTCGAAAGGATTAGCTCGATATGCTGGCCTATTGGGAATGGCAGCCCCCGGAATGAAGTCAATTTGATGCTCTATGCCTCGGATTGGTGGCAACCCATCAGGCATTTCCTCGGGAAACAAATCAGCATATTCCTTCAAAAGATCAACAAACACACTGGGCAAAGATTGGTTAGCATTAGTAGTTTCCAAACAAGGCCCTTTTCACAAAAGCACAAACATAGGCTGTTTGGAGAAGAAAACATGTTTAACCTCACTTGTACTAGCTAACAAACTCACATTTTCTCTCCTCTTTATTTTTTCAATCTGGATTTGCTTTTGTTGCGCTTTTTCTCTTTCTTTTCACTCAGCTTTTGTTCACTCTCTTTTCTCACGTTTCATTCAGTTTTGTTCACTCTTTTTCTCTCTTTCACTTTTTTTCTTTCTTTTCAAATTCAAGTCTCATTCTTTCCATTTTACATTGATCTTCATATACTTCTTTGGAAGAGAGCGGTGTCGAATCGTCTTTCGTCCATCTTTAGTGAATGAATACCGATTGAGGTATCCATCATGTATAGCTCGCCTATCATACTGCCATGGACGCCCAAGCAAAATCTCTCCAGCATGCATTGGCACCACATCACACAACACGTCATCATGATATTTACCAATGGAAAAGAAACTATAGATTGCCGATTTACCTTAACCTCTCCACATTCATTCAGCCACTGAAGTTTGTAAGGTCGTGGATGAGGTTGTGTAGACAGCCCCAATCGATCAACCAAGAGTGTACTTACCACATTGGTACAGCTACCACCATCCACAATCACAATGCAAGCCTTCCCTTGAACATGACATCTTGTATGGAACAAGTTGTCTCGCTGATCCTCATGGTTTTCCTCCTTCAATTGCATGTTAAGAACACGCCTAGTAACCAACAAATCTCCCTTTATTGGTTCTTCAATGCTCCCATCACTACTGATCTTCCAATTCGGCATCTCACCACCATCACTCTCATCATCACTTTCTTCTTCATCAGTCACTATCTCACCATTTTCATAGTCATAACTCTCTTGTTTGGACATTCTTTGCTGATATGTCCCACACCTTGACACTTCCAACACTTAATATCTCGATTTCGCTGCCTTGGCTCATCGAATTTGGACTTGCCCTTAGAACTTGATTCGGCCTTCGCTTTACCACCATCTTGAACAGCCTTGCTGCCACCTTTAAAATCACGTTTTCCATCCCTATTCCAAGAAGAATTTGCATTAGAAATAGGTTTGGAATAATACCTTGCTGTTCCTTTTCTTTGAATTTGCCTTTCTACTTTGATGGCAATGTGCACCATTTCTTCTAATTCCACATATGGCTGTAAATCCACTCGGTCAGCTATGTCTTGGTTCAAACCAGCCAAGAAACGTGCCATGGTCGTCTCCACATCCTCTTCTAAGTCAGCCCTAGTCATCAACATCTCCATTTCTTTGTAGTAATCATCAACACTCTTACTTCCTTGCTTAAGAACCTGAAGTCTTTGCATGATTTCCCTATGGAAATGTCTAGAACAAACCGCTTCCTCATGACTGATTTTAGATCAGCCCACGTTTCAATTGGTACCCAAATTCCTTCTCCTACTAGTCACTAACTGATCCCACCAGGCTATTGCATAATCTGTGAATTGAGTAACACTAAGCTTGACCTTCTTTTCTTCAATACATCTATGGCACTCAAAAATAAGTTCAACTTGTTTCTCCCATTGCAAATAAGCTTCTGGATCTGATGTACCTCGAAAATTTGGTATTTTAAGCTTGATGCTCCCAAAGCTTCTATCCGCACCATCTTCACCTCTATGATTTCTGCCATAGTTAACATTATTATTCGGCCTTCCCCTACCCCTTCCAGCACCACGGTCTCTTCTTCCTCCACCTCTAGGGAAAATTAGTTCAACATCAGCTGCATCTTCCTCCTCAAGCTCATGGTCATCTTCCTCAAATTCTGGTTGTTGCACCTGATTTCGACCACCAACTTGTCTTCCTTGTCGTTCCGGAGTTGCTCTTTCAACATTCCGCAACCTTAAATTCATACGTTCCAAGGTTTCATTTATATTCTCCATGGCTCGGTATAAACGTGTAAATTCTACTTGTTGAGCCTCACGCAACCTATCCGGATCAATCTGAACTCTCCTTTCATCATCACCTTGATTAGACATTATACCTGCAAGAAAAGGTTAGTACAAACAAATATAGGCCTCACAACACTCCCTCGCGTGTTTACACTCAAATAATGAAGGTTGTTCACTCGTGTTTCACTCAATTGATGTTTTCGCTCAAGGTTCAGCTCACACCTCTCAAGCTGATGTCTTTTATGTTCTTAGGAGAATCACACTTTATGAAACAATTCCAATAGCCTTCCTCGTGATGTATCCCGAACCTAAAATTCCCAATGCCTCACTAATCAAGTCGGTTCAAACAGCCCCCATCAATGGTGAAAATTTCGGGACTGAAAAATTATATTGATTCTAACCCACCTAGATTCGATCCTTATCTCCTAAATAGCAAGGAGAATGAAAAAAATTTTGTAGAAGGGATTTTGTACTTTTTTTTTTTTGCTCCCTCTCACTATCTCTTTGAAGACAACCTCAATTCACCCCAACGAAACAAGGATAGCAACAAAGAACAAGACCAGAACAAGATCAAATTTAGAAACGAAAACGAAATTGATAGGGATAAAACCTGATCTAGAGCCGAGCTCTGATACCAAATGATACGGAACCTCCAAGAATAGACTTTGAGAACTCCTTAACGACGAACCCAAATACTGACCTGAAAACCCCTAGCCGAATTCAGTACAACCTCAAGGATGAAGGTTAGAATTCATATTACCTTGAATTGATCTAGATCTAAGATTCGAAACAATTCAGCCTCTAATCCTAGATTTGAAACACTCCACAAGAAAGTTGATCAAACTACTTGAATGTTTCTGAAGCATGTATTCACGCAAGAACACAAAGATAAAAGCAAAACGGCTTTTAGGTTAAAATTTCATCCAAAAGAACCCATAACAATTCGTCCTAGGCATATATATAGCCTTTACATAACATAAAAAAAAACCTATTCTGATATGGAAAACTTAATAGAATAGGAAACCTATTCTGATATGGAAAACTTAATAAAATAGGAAACCTATTCTGATATGGAAAACTTAATAAATAGGAAACCTATTCTGATATGGAAAACTGAATAGGAAACCTATTCTGATATGGAAAACTTAATAAAAACGTGGTTAAACACTAAATCAAGCCTCATTCGTGAATGTCAACTTGTAACAAATTAAAGTTGACATCTTCAGCCCTTGTCTCCAAACGTGGCATCCCATGCAGTCCATTGCAAGCCAAAGTCACCAAGCCTTGTAAATGGCAATTTAATGCTTGCTGAATCATTTTGGCTCGTGATCTAGTAATTGGACCTCTTGGCAAAACAATTGGATTGGAGATCATCTCTTCATGCTCCTCACGTCCTTGCTCTTGACCAAGCTGATTCGCATCAGCTTCCGACTGTCATGAGTCCATTATCCCTCACTACGACTTCAGAAATCTTACCATTCCGAATTTCCTCCCGAAGCTTGCTCAAATATGCATCCTGTGCCTGCAACTCCCTAACCTTCTCCCTGAATATTGGCCTCACTCTGAAATTAGCTAGAAGGCAATTTGGTTCCTCTTTCTTCAAGCTTATCTTAAGCTTGGCCATCTCTTCCAATAAAGGAAGATAAACTGCCTGAACATGGGCAATAGAGGACTTCCTGCTCAAAGAATCTGCCACTACATTTGCCCTGCCTGGATGATACTCAATCAGCAAGTCATAATCCTTAAGCAACTCAATCCACCTTCTCTGTCTCAAATTCAGCTCCTTCTGGCTCAGTAAATACTTGAGACTCTTGTGATCAGTAAAGATCCTCGTTTGAACCCCATAAAGATAATGCCTCCAAATTTTCAAGGCAAAGATCACTGCTGCTAACTCCAAATCATGCGTCGGATAATTAAACTCATACAGCTTCAGTTGCCTTGAAGCATAAGCTATCACCCTGTTTCCCTGCATCAATACACAACCGAGACCCTTCCTCGAAGCATCACTATACACAGTATAAACCTCGTCACTAAAAGGCAGAATCAGATCTAGAGCACTTGTCAATCTGTACTTGAGCTCCTCAAAGCTCTTCTGGCATTCATCACTCCAGATAAACTTCTGATTCTTCCTCAATAGCTTAGTCATCGGAGCAGCTATCATAGAGAATCCTTTCACAAACCTCCTGTAGTAACCTGCGAGACCCAGAAAACTTCTCACCTCTGTCACTGTCTTGGGTGCATGCCAATTCACCACTGCTTCAACTTTCCTCAGATCAACATGTACACCATCTTGCGATACCACATGCAAAGGAATGTCACCTCATGAAGCCAAAACTCACACTTACTGAACTTAGCATAAAGCTCTCTCTCCCTCAGAGTCTGCAATACAATCCTGAGATGCTCCTCATGTTCTTCACTCTTAGAATACACCAGAATGTCATCTATAAATACTATGACAAACCAATCCAAATACTCCTTGAAGACCCTATTCATAAGACCCATAAAAGCAGCTGGAGCATTGGTCAAACCAAATGGCATGACTAAAAACTCATAATGTCCATACCGAGTCCTGAAGGCTGTCTTGCTTACATCAGACTCCTTGATTCTGAGCTAATGATAGCCTGACCTGAGATCAATCTTGGAGAAGACCCTTGCTCCCTGATACAACTCACCAAGGCAATGGAGACTTGAGGATGCCAATGGGTCCAATTACAAGGTCACGCTCCAACAAGCTTAAAGCACAATTTCAGATTTATGTACAAGCTTTTGTTTCACAAGAACTTCAAGAAGTTTTGTTGATCAAGCTTGGGGAAAAGCTTAGGAAGACACCTAAGTGTGTGTGCACATTGGAGGCATCAAATCAAGACGGCTAACACTTAGCCAATTTTCACAAGCACAAGTCTAATCAATGGGCTTGGGCTTATTTTATCTTATAAAGGGCATGTGGACTTCTTTTAGGCTTTTTCATGGGCTGGTTTGCATGTGCTTTATTAAAAAAGTCATGTGCATGTTTTATTTTAAGGAGCCAAGCTTGTGGGCCTAGTTTAAAAGCCCAATTCGCCCCTCTTAAGTTAGTCTTCTATTTTGTGGTTTTCTTATCCTATTTGGACAAGGACTAGTCAATTTTAATTAGTTTTGAAGCCCAAATCCATGTGGGATTTATTCTTGGGCAGATTTGTTCCAAGAAGGCCTTTTGATATTTTGGGCTTTCTTTAGGGTTTTTAGGTTATCTTTGTTAGGGTTTACATTGCAAAGGGTATTTAAACCCTTGCTTTAGCCATGAACATGAGTTTAGAGAGATCAATAAAATTAGAAAGCATTCTTCAAGAGAGAATTGAGATTCTTGCTTGTTTTACCTTAAGGATTGATTCAACTTATCAAGTAAGTTCTAACTTGTGGCGTTAATTCAATTCCTACAATCTTATACTCTTTGTTACCAATTCCTTGCTGTTTTGGGGGTGAAGGGTCTTGTTAGATTGATTGAATTTAGGTTTGGGAACAATCATTGAAACGGAGGTGATCTAGACATTGATTCTAGGTTGTTGCCGTATCATCTTTGGTATCAGAGCCTAGGTTTTAAATTCAATCTTTATCTTTAATTTTCTGTTTGTTCTTGATTATTATAGTTAGTTCATCATTAAAATTCAAAAAAAAAGAAGAAAGAAAGAAAGAAAAGAAAGAAAGAAAGAAAGAAAAAGAAGAAAAGAAAGAAAAGAAAGAAAGAAAGAAGTAAAAAAAAAAGAAAATCAAGATTGTGAATCTTTGTGAGTTTGAGTTGATTTGCTTGCAAGATTCATCAAGAACGAATCTGATCATTCAAGAATTCTTTAATTTTGTTTCTTTATTATTCTAGATTCATCAAGAACACATCCTTCATTAAAGAAACTCATCCAGACTTGTTTTCTTGCACCAAGAAACACTTTCTTGTTTCAAGATTTACGTTCTTCGCTCAAAACGTGTGTCTTTGATATAATTACTTATCTTTAAGTTCTTGAGTAATTGGGGCAGATTAGAATGTTCTTGTTAATTTGGGTTTAGGGTTGAGTTTAATTCCTTGTTTCGTCTTTTCTTCAACTCTTTGGTTGTTTTTTTTGTTTGCTGTCCTTTTTGTTTCCATTACACTTGAATTGAGTAATCTTGTTTCATATTGCTCAATTGGCACCAAAACTCGTTCACATACGTTTTCTCCATCTAGTATGTGTTTATTTTCGTCTTCATTGTTTTCTTTACATTAAATTGCATCTAGCTTTTTGTTTTTCTTCCTTTATTTAGGTATTCGTTGCTTTCCTTTTGAATTACGTTGCTGTTGTGCTTATTTGGTTGGTAGTGATTGATCCGGACAAGTAAAACTGTGCTAGAATCTAAAGTGGTAAAAGGCAAGAGTGTGTAAGCTCATTTGAGGGTAAAAGCCATCTTCTTGAGTGAAACACGAGGGTATCCAATCTGATTTAGAGAGAAACACGTGAGAGTGTGTGCGAGGAGCTATTCTAACGTGTTTTTGCAAGTTTTACATCATGAACAATTCAAAGGATAATAAAGGTAATGACAAGGATGAAAAGAATAGTAAGGCTGATCAACACACATTCTTTACTTTGGAGGCTATGCAACATCAATTCCAAAGGATAGAGAACATGTTCAGGGATGTCAGTGATAAATTTGATAGACAAGATCAAGCCATTAGGAATTTACAAGGAGAGGCTTCATATAATGATGCAACAAGGAGGCAAAATGCTAGGGAGCCAACTCCTGTGCGCTATGAGTATGAAGATGAATATGATGATGGGGAAGATGAAGAAGATTGGCATAGGGCCAGATTTGGTGGAAGAGGGGGACGGAATGATAGAGGAAGAGGAAGAGGTTATAGAGGCCGAGACAATGTGATGAAGAACCATGGGCATGTGAAAGACAAGAAGAGAAGCATCCATGGCGTGATTCGCCTCAAGAAAGCCTAGGACGTGACTTGCATGGACATGAGCTTGCAAAAGGAGGCTTAGGAGCTGAAATTGGATCAGATTTGAAGTCTAAATATTCAAGGCAAGGGGATGAACGAAATTCCCATATCAAAGGCCCAACATTCAAGTCTAATATTCCTAAAGATCCATTACAAGATGTTGGAGGCCCAATGACAAGAGCTAGGGCCAAAGCAATGAAGCAAGCATTGAATTGTTTAATACAAGACCTTCAAGAGATAGAGCCCATATTGTTGAGTCAGATTTCATCTCATAAAGGTCCAAGAGGCATTGTCTTATTCCTTGAAGCCCAACATAAAGTGTCCAAAGGCCCACATGGAGTCCAATTGGGAGAACTCACTTAAAGTACCATGTGACAAGCATGTGCCACTTAAAAATAAGGATATGGACGTGATCCCTATGGTCCAACATGTTAAGATCACATTTTATTTAGTTTCCTTTTTTGTTTCCTCTAAATAAGGTGATCTAGTCAACACCTTTATAAGTTTATTTTGTTTCCTTTTAGGGATTGATTTGTTACCTTTTATTTAGTATCTTCTTTAGGACATTAAGTTAGGAAGTTTTCCCTATAAATAGGCACCCTCTATGTACTTTGAAAGAGGTCTTTGATTCAGAAATAATATTGAGAGCTTTCTTGCTTTCTTTGTATTCTTTGAGAATACTTGACTTATCAAAGGAGTGGTTTTCCTTTGTGGCGTCTTAAGGTTAGAGTTCTAAGAGACAAGTTCTCTTAGGGTTCTTTCCATTGACCAACATTCTTGCTAGAGTTCTAAGAGACAAGTTCTCTTAGGGTTCTTTTCATCGATCAACATTCTTCTCACCTCCCATTTTCTTTGTGTTCTGTTTCTATCTTTTCAACTTTGTTTCTTGTGATTCCATGTGTTTGCTTGATTCTATCTACTCCCGGGCATAGTTTCATCTTGTTGAAGGTTCTCTAGGACAAATTCCTATTGGGTCTGCCATCACAATGCAAGGGGAGAAGACAGGGTCGAGCGTGTGGATAGAAATTTGGGCAGTATCAAGATGAAAATACCATCCTTCCAAGGTAAGAATGATCCAGAAGCTTACTTGGAATGGGAAAGAAAGGTGGAGATGATTTTTGAATGCCATAACTATTCTGAGGAGAAGAAGGTGAAGCTTGCTGCCGTGGAATTTCATGATTATGCACTTATTTGGTGGGATCAGCTTGTTTTGAACAAAAGAAGGAATGGAGAGGATCCTATTGATACTTAGGCTGAAATGAAGAGGGTCATGAAGAAGATGTTTGTGACTAGTTACTTCTATAGGGAGCTCCATCAAAGGCTCGAAACCTTGAGACAAGGCACCAAAAGTGTAGAAGAGTACCATAAGGAGATGGAGATAGCCATGATTAGGGCTAATGTAGAAGAAGAAAGAGAAGCCACCATGGCACGTTTCTTGGCTGGTTTGAACAAAGACATTGCCAATGTTATTGAATTGCACCATTATGTGGAGTTAGAGGAGATGGTGAATATGGCCATGAAGGTGGGGAGGCAACTCAAGTACAAAAGCTCCAAGAAGGCTTCTTACCCAAGCTCTACTACAAATTGGAACTCGAAATGGTCCAAGAAAAATGAGAAGGACAAAGACAAGCTAAAGGAAGAGAAGAACAAGGCAGATCCAAAAGGTACTTTTAAAACTCCAAGTTCTTCTAATTCCAATTCTGAAAAGCATAGGACTATTAAATACTTTAAATGTCTTGGTGTTGGTCATATTGCTTCTCAATGCCCAAACAAGAAAACAATGTTTGTGAGAGGAGGAGAAATTGTGTCTGAGGAGGAAGAAGATGATTTGACTTCCATGCCTGAGTTGGAAGATTGTTCTGATGTGGAAGTTGAGGATGCACCTAGGGGTGAATTACTTGTTACTATGCGAGTTTTGAATGCTCAAGTGAAGGAAGATGGAATTGAGCAAAGGGAAAATATTTTTCATTCAGATGCCTAGTGAATGAGAAGATTTCTCTTTGATCATTGATGGGGGAAGCTGCACTAATGTGGCTAGTACATTGATGGTAGAAAAACTCGGGTTGGAGTGCTTGAAACACCCTAGGCCGTATAGACTACAATGGCTGAATGACATGGGGGAAATCAAGGTAAATAAACAAGTCCTTGTATCTTTCTCCATTGGAAAGTATTCTGATCAAGTACTTTGTGATGTTGTACCTATGCATGCTTGTCATTTATTGCTCGGTCGACCTTGGCAATATGATAGAAGAGTGTTACATGATGGTTTTAAGAATAGGTATTCATTTACTATGGGAGATCAGAAATTTGTTCTTGCTCCATTGGCACCAAAAGAGGTATATGAGGACCAAATGCAATTAAAAGGAGTATGGAGGAATGCAACAAAGACAGGACAAAAACTTCAAGAAAAGCATGACAATACAAAATTGAGGGAAGGTTGAGAACCTTGCAAAGGGAGCAGAAATCTAAATCAAATGAAAAGAGAGAAAGTGAGGCCGAGAGTGAGAGAAGAAAAGTGGGGAATGAGGCCTCAAAAGCAATTCAATTAAAAGGCCCAAATGAGAGAGAGGGTAGAAAGAAACAAAACTTCTATGCAAAAATGAGAGATGTAAGGGTTGCTTGTGTGGAAAGGAGATGTTTGTTTGTACTTTTGTACAAGCAAGCTTATTTTAATGAATCTGACCTTGACCCTTGTTTACCTAGTAGTGTTGTTTCTCTTTTGCAGGAGTATGGAGATGTTTTCCCTGAGGAGTTGCCTAAGGAATTTCCGCCTATTAGAGGAATAGAACATCAGATTGACTTCATGCCTGGGGCGCAGATTCCAAATAGACCAACTTATAGGGCTAATCCTGAAGAAACTAAGGAACTCCAAAAGCAAGTGGAAGAATTGCTACAAAAGGGACACATCAGGGAGAGTCTCAATCCTTGTGCCGTGCCAGTGATATTGGTTCCAAAGAAGGATGGGAGTTGGCGCATGTGTGTGGATTGCAGAGCTGTTAGCAAGATAACGGTAAAGTATCGCCATCCTATACCTAGATTGGAGGATATGATTGATAAATTGCATGGTGAATGTGTGTTTACCAAAATTGATCTTATGAGTGGTTACCATCATATTAGAATGAAAATTGGTGATGAATGGAAAACTGCTTTTAAAACAAAACATGGTTTATATGAGTGGCTTGTGATGCCTTTTGGCTTAACTAATGCTCCTAGTACATTTATGCGTTTGATGAATCATGTTTTGACGTCATTTATTGGTAAGTTTTTTGTGGTATATTTTGATGACATATTGATCTATAGCAAAAGCATTAATGAGCATATTGAGCATCTTAGGCTTGTGTTGGATGCACTTAGGGCAGAAAAGTTGTATGCTAAGTTAAAGAAGTGTACATTTTGCATGGATCGTGTCATATTTCTTGGTTATGTTGTTTCTTCTAATGGAATTGAGGTGGACCAAGAAAAGGTCAAGGCAATTAGGGAGTGGCGAGACCTACAAGTGTTACTCGGTGAGATCTTTTCATGGACTTGCTAGTTTCTATAGGAGGTTTGTGAAAGATTTTAGTTCCATTGCAGCTCCATTGGTGAGATTGTTAAAAAGGAGGTAGGATTTAAGTAGGGAGAGGCGCAGGAAATTGCTTTTAACACTTTCAAAGAAAAACTTTTTTCTGCACCTATTTTGAGTTTACCTAATTTTTCTTCTACTTTTGAGATTGAATGTGATGCCTCTGGGATAGGTATTGGTGCTGTTTTATTACAGGGAAGGCGTCCCATTGCCTATTTTAGTGAGAAGTTGAATGGTGCTCAAATGAAGTATTCCACTTATGACAAGGAGCTATATGCATTGGTAAGAGCTCTACAAAGTTGGCAACATTATCTATGGCCAAAGGAATTCGTGATTCACACTGATCATGAGAGTTTGAAGCATCTTAAGGGCCAAGGTAAGTTAAATAAAAGACATGCTAAGTGGTTGGAGTTCATAGAGACATTCCCATATGTTGTGAAATACAAGCAAGGTAAAGAAAATCTGATCGCTGATGCATTGTCTAGGAGGTATGCTCTAATCTCTTCTCTTAGTTCTAAGTTGATTGGGTTTGAGTATATAAAAGATTTGTACAAATCAGATTCTGACTTTGCTAATGTGTATGATGCATGTGAACAAGTTGCTTTTCAAAAGTTTTATAGGAATGATGAATATTTGTTTAGAGATAATAAACTATGTATTCCTACTTGTTCTATGCGTGAGATGCTTGCTAGGGAGTCTCATGATGGAGGTTTAATGGGACATTTTGGTATTGCTAAAACACTTAACATATTACAGGAGCATTTTTATTGGCCTAACATGAAAAAGGATGTTGAAAGAGTTTGCTCTAGCTGTGTAGCATGTAGGCACGCCAAATCCAAGGTGCAACCACATGGGTTGTACACGCCTCTACCTGTCCTAATTAGTCCTTGGATTGATATAGCTATGGATTTTGTGTTAGGATTGCCTAGGACTAGGAAAGGACGTGATAGCATCTTTGTTGTAGTTGATCGATTTAGTAAAATGGCTCATTTTATTGCATGTCATAAATCTGATGATGCTACACATGTTGCTGATTTGTTTTTTAGGGATGTTGTTAGATTGCATGGCATTCCTAGAACCATTGTTTCAGATAGGGATTCTAAGTTTTTAAGTCAATTTTGGCGTGTTCTATGGAATAAATTGGGAACAAAGCTTTTGTTTTTTACAACTTGTCATCCCCAAACAGATGGACAAACTGAAGTGGTTAATAGAACCTTAGGATCTTTATTGAGTGCTGTTGTGGGTAAAAATTTGAAAGCTTGGGAAGATTGTTTACCTTTGATTGAGTTTGCATATAATAGAAGCATTCATTCTTCTACAGGTTATTCTCCATTTGAGATTGTGTATGGTTTTAACCCATTAACTCCATTGGATTTGTTGCCTTTACCCTTGAATGAGATTGTTAATGTAGATGGGCAGCAAAGGGTCGAATTGGTTAAAACAATACATGAGAAAGCTCGGCAGCACATTGAGGAAAAGAACAAGAAGTATGCTCAAAGAGCCAATCAAGGGCGTAGGGAGATGAAGTTTGAACCTGGAGATTGGGTTTGGGTGCACTTCAGGAAGGAGAGATTTCCTAAACAAAGGAAGTCCAAGCTTGATCCTAGAGGGGATGGTCCTTTTCAAGTGCTTGAACGCATCAATGACAATGCCTATAGGGTGGATTTGCCAAGAGAGTATAGTGTTAGTGCTACTTTTAATGTTTCTGATTTATCTCCCTTTGATAATGTAGGTCTTGATTCGAGGACGAATCCTTTTGCGGAGCGAGGGAATGATACAACTCACCAAGGCAATGGAGACTTGAGGATGTCAATGGGTCCAATTACAAGATCACGCTCCAACAAGCTTAAAGCACAATTTCAGATTTATGTACAAGCTTTTGTTTCACAAGAACTTCAAGAAGTTTTGTTGATCAAGCTTGGGGAAAAGCTTAGGAAGACACCTAAGTGTGTGTGCACATTGGAGGCATCAAATCAAGACGGCTAACACTTAGCCAATTTTCACAAGCACAAGTCTAATCAATGGGCTTGGGCTTATTTTATCTTATAAAGGGCATGTGGACTTCTTTTAGGCTTTTCATGGGCTGGTTTGCATTAAGTGTGCATGTGCTTTATTAAAAAAGTCATGTGCATGTTTTATTTTAAGGAACCAAGCTTGTGGGCCTAGTTTAAAAGCCCAATTCGCCCCTCTTAAGTTAGTCTTCTATTTTGTGGTTTTCTTATCCTATTTGGACAAGGACTAGTCAATTTTAATTAGTTTTGAAGCCCAAATCCATGTGGGATTTATTCTTGGGCAGATTTGTTTCAAGAAGGCCTTTTTGATATTTTGGGCTTTCTTTAGGGTTTTTAGGTTATCTTTGTTAGGGTTTACATTGCAAAGGGTATTTAAACCCTTGCTTTAGCCATGAACACGAGTTTAGAGAGATCAATAAAATTAGAAAGCATTCTTCAAGAGAGAATTGAGATTCTTGCTTGTTTTACCTTAAGGATTGATTCAACTTATCAAGTAAGTTCTAACTTGTGGCGTTAATTGACTTCCTACAATCTTATACTCTTTGTTACCAATTCCTTGCTGTTTTGGGGGTGAAGGGTCTTGTTAGATTGATTGAATTTAGGTTTGGGAACAATCATTGAAACGGAGGTGATCTAGACATTGATTCTAAGTTTTTGCCGTATCACTCCCTGCAGCTGGTCAAACAGATCATCTATCCGTGGCAAAGGATACTTGTTCTTAATCGTGACCTAGTTGAGTCTTCGATAGTCAATACACATTCGCCATGCTCCATCCTTCTTCTTGACAAACAGAACCGGCGCTCCCCAAGGTGACGAACTCGGCCTAACATACCCCTTCTCTAACAGTTCCTCCAACTGTTTCTTAAGCTATCTCAACTCTGCTGGAGCCATCCTATACGGCGGTATTGAAATAGGTGCAGTTTCGGGAATCAAGTCAATAGCAAACTCGATTTCCCTCACCAGTGACAAACCTAGTAATTCCTCTAGGAATACATCTGAAAACTCCCTCACAATTGGAAAGTCCTCTAACTTCCCATCGTTCACCTCGGTATCCAAAACATGTGCCAAGAAGACTACACACCCCTGGCCCATCATTCTCTCAGCTAGCATAGCCGAAATCAGTCTTGGCGATGGAGTTTTCCTGTCCCCCTCTGAAAATCACCTTCTCACCATTGCCTAGATCAAATTCTACCTCTTTCTGACCACAATCCAGCTTTGCCAGATATTTCTCCATAACATCCATCCCCATAATAACATCTAACCCTCTTAGGTCTAGAGGTAGTAAGTCCACTACCAACCTAGCACCATCAACAAAGAGTTCACAACCCTCATATACTTGGCTTATCACTACACTCCTCCCTAGAGGAGTACTAACAAGCAATGGCTTATCCATAGGCATTGAATTCACACCATGCAATGTTATGCTTGCAAAAACAAAAGAATGCGTGGAACCAGAATCAATTAAAACAAATACTGCTGAATCAAGCAGTTGAGCCATACCCGTGACAACCTCAGGTGAGTTACGGCTGCAGCTTCCTCCCTAGTCATGGTAAACACCCTTGCCTGAGCCTGACCCCTTGACCTTCTTGGAGGAATAGCCTTCCTTGCAGTTCCAGAGCTGCCTACCTCAGTAACTGGCCTGGTTCCCACTGTTTTTGCTCGTCTCTGGGCTGGAAACTGTGACTCCTCTTATCTCGATGCCTGTGGACAATTCCTGATCATATGTCCCTTCTCTCCGCATCGAAAACAGACTCCAAGCAACTTGAGACACTCTCCCTGGTGATGTCTCCCACAATGGTCACATAGGGGGTTGGTGTACTTGCCCCTTCCAGCGCCTCCCACATTAGAGACTTGCCCTGATACTGCCTTTACCTGCTTGTTCCTGGTAGACCCACTGCTACCCACTTCACTCTGGGTGCGAAAGCTTCTCATGTCCCTCCGTGTGAGGTTCAGAAACTCCCTGACATTCTCTTGTACATACACTCTGGAGAGATACTTCTTTCTGAACACTTCCACAAAGTCTCTCCATGTCAGTACCGGTAGCACAACCTGACTGTGAGGCACCGATTCCCACTAATGCAGTGCGTCTCTCTGTAACAAACTGACCGCATATTCTAACTTCTCCTCATCTGTGCATTTCATCTGAACTAGAACCCTCTCGGTCCTCTTCAACCAGGCTTCAGCCTCTTCTGGATTCGTCGTCCCATTGAAATCCACAGACTCAAACTCACGGAGCTTGTCATACTGTCCACTCCTGTCTACTGGAGCTTGTATCGGAACCTGAGATCTTTGACCCATGGCATAAGTGAAAGCCTGAGCAAAGGCTTGAAAGAAACTCGGATCCATAGGATTCATTTGAGGCATAGGAGGAGGCGGTGGAAGCACTTCTTGTTGCAAACTAGGTGCCTTAGAAATCGGAGCAGAATGTGTCCCAGCATCCTGAGGAATATAGGATTCATCCGTACTCCCTTGGTGAGAATGAGACCGAGTCATAGCTCCTCGAGTTCTCTTTCGAGGCGGCATTTTCACTCCTTCAATATAAAACCATTGAAAACTTTTAGTTCAAGAAAAACAATTTCCAAAGCATGCAAAAACAGTTCAAATCATGTAAAACAGTGCAAGTTATTCATTGAAAATAATGCAATGCAAGTTATTCCTTGAAAGCAATGCCATGCAACCCTGGACCTAAACCTAGTCGCTTTGATATCACAACATGTTGGACCCTGTTTTCGGAGCCCAACATCGAACATGAAAGCGTGGTGCTTGGTGCGTGAGGGGAGGCCTTGGAGTTCAAACATAAAAATTAAAAGAAGAAAGAAATCCCTTGGAAGCACAAGGGGGTGTCGACGCGGCGAGTGCCAAGCTGTGACAAGCGATGAAGCACTGGCCACGGCGAGCGAAAGGGTTCTCGCCGCGGCGAGCGAAGCAGCTCTCTCCCTGGTGAGCCCTTCATGTGGCTTTGCCTCGACGAGCAGACAGCCTCGTCGCGGCGACCGCATGCCTTTGGCCCACCATGAATAAACCTGAAACTTTTCTCATTTTTATTAAATCAACCCTTCCCAAAACTTAACAACATGCACTCGAGCAAATTTTTAAATGATTCAATGCGTAAGATTTGAAACATAAACATGCATACCTCATTAATATCGAAAAGATGAGTTTTACAAAGCTTTAATATCATTGCAAATCAAAATAAAACCTTTGAGTTCAAGAGCTAAAAATACAAAGTACAATTGAACCAATAAAACTTGAAATGTAACTAAAGCCTTGACTTCCAAAAGTACATCTTGAAAATACACAAATATAATAAATCGGAGTGATGCCATAACCCTTGACTTACTCAGTCTCTTGCTCGTCACCTGAATGGGTAGAGTAAAGGGGGTGAGCTATAAAGCTCGTGCGAACACATTTATAATATAGAAATAAGCAAAACTATTTAAAAGATAACTCATTGCTGTGGTGCAGTTTGAAATAATAGTTATTGAGCTTGTGAGAGTCATCAACTAGAAATGCTTGGTTTATAACAATTCATGAGCATAATTCAAAACATGAATGCATGAAACATGATAACAAATTATAAACACATAAGCATAGTATAATGGTTTGGGTTAGTCCGGGTTCATGACGCACTACACATTCCCATCGAAATGGTCCTGTGTAGTCGTAGTTTCTTGAGGGAGTCCTTGTAGGGAGCTCCGTGCCACTTGCGGGCAGGCGGACGAAGCCTTTTCATGAGTCAACGTGCACGTGACGGTTCTTGAGGGACATACCACAAACCCACATAACATGCATGATTCAAAGTCTTGTAAACTTGATTGCCAAACTGACACTTGTTTAGAAACTTGCCTTTCATATTTTTCGAAAATCATGATTTCATGTGCATGTATTCTTGAAAGGAGAAAACCCTTTTTAAAACCATTTTCAATAATCATGAATGCAATTATGTAGCAACATATAATCATTCAACAATAGCAAATAAGGCAACATTGATGATGCAAATTTTGAATCATTAAATCTTTCTTGATTTGAGCAAAACAATGAGTAACTTATTTACTCTATTATAAACATGTACCCACCTTGAATTCCTTGCTTAGGAATGCCTTTCCTCTTGATCCTCTTGCTCCTCTTGCCTCACTTGATTTCCTTAACCAAATAGCCAAATTTAAAATCAATTTGGTGGAGAAATCGGAAAGTTATACTTTAGTAATTCGAACTATAACTAAAGCTGAAACAAAAATTCTATGCTTAACTTCCATCTAACATTTTACATTCTTAGAGACTGATTCAGAACTTCATTGCTTCACAAAACTTGTAGATCTATGTCTCTAGTTGACAACGAATCAAAAATCACCTCATTTAGACATCTACAACAAAAGTTATGCCCAAAATACCAAAGTATGTCGGCAAGAGAAAATGGCATTCTTGTGAAAAGAAGCTCGTCATGGCAAGAAAAATGGGGCCTAGCGCATGGCATGGGCATGGGTGCACCACGGCGAACGAGCCCAGAAATCTCGCGAAACTCATTTTTCCCACTTATTCCATACTAATCTCAAATTAATCTTAATTTTCCACTAACACTTCCAATAAAATCAAACTATGCAATAAATCATACAATCAACATAATTCATGCTTAATAACATCAATAAAGAAAATTTGGGGCCCAACAACTATACTACTATACATACATGTGTACTATACATTATTAGTATAGTACACATGTACATATGTTAGTATGTATCAACTTAGTAATGTTTAATATCATGCTATTGTATGTGGTACGTATATCTAAAGTATATGGTGGTATATACTATAGTGCATAATAATAGCATATTGTATACATAACTATATGGTGCATACCATGAGTATACCATTGTGCACCATACATTGCATGTGTATTATATTGCTTGTGTACCCATAACATAGTAGTATGTTGGATACATGTGCATAATATATAATTGGTTGCATAGTATATACCATGGTTATGTACACATCTTGCATGTGCATACGTGCATGTTGTACACACTAATGGCACACTATAACATAAGGTACCACTATTGGTATAACATATGTTATGGTAACACTATGTAACATAGTATACATTGTGCAAGTTGTACCAATTATTATACTGTAGTGTACATGTATATAGGGTCATGTGCATAATTACACACGTGTACCATATGTATGGTAACTCATGGCAATTAAGTACACATGCACGAATAAAAGAAAATATGGAACAATTTTGAGAGTTATGCATTCACAAAATAGGAACATTGACTAATGGATTCATATGTAATAGTTGTAAGCAACTAAATAGTACATATTCAGTTTTATGTACACTATTATAAATATAAATATGTACTATATAACAAAATTCTTTTCTTCTTTACCGTGTGCATACTTGCATGTAACAAAGTAATGTAGTCCATAATGCTATCACAAATAATTGCATGTAGTACATATATGGCATTACCATTGCATGTGTACTATAGTGTACGTAATGGTTACACATGTGTATAATCATATGTAACTAGTACCATATGGTTATACACATACACGTACATGTCTAACTATGCATTAGATATAGTTAGTTTCTTGCATACTAGTGCAAGTACTATACGTGGAATTGTGTACACTATGGTATATATACCATGTACATAGTGTGCACATGGAAATAATGCATGCATGGTATTGTATGTGACGTAGTTAGTACACATATATACATTAATATATGGTACAATTGTGCATATATTAAGGTATATATGTGTACTATATGCATATGCATGTTGTACCCTCACTAGTACTACATGATGTCCCACACACACTATAATGTACATGCATATGCATATACCAATGGTACTATGGCAATCCCATATGTATGGTATTATGTATAGTGTGCACTATGGCGCATATGGTATGTAATATATGTCAACTGGCAACTACCATATGTTATATAATAGTATATAACTATATATGCACATGCATAGTATATATACACCTATAGTTATATGCACTATGCATATACTGTGCCAACCATGGTACATAATGCCATAATACGGTATGTAATGAACACAATGACATGCTATAGACATGGTATTATTAGTAACACAATGCATATAGTACTACCATTAGTATTGGGTAATACACTATATAGTATTGGTAATACACTATATAGTGAATATTTACCGTGCATATTGCATGTACACATACACATGGCATTATACTATATGCATGTTTGTAGCACATATGTACGTGGTGTATATGTATGAATGTAATAGGGTGCAAACACTATGATAGTGATGTATTTACATATGTATGCATATGTAATTGGTATGCACATATCCATATGTATGTAAATACATCACTATCATGTATACTACTACACATGCATTTACATAATACACATATATGGTACACATCCCATACATATGTATGCATGGTACATATGGTAATGCATGCATAGTTATCGTAAATGAGTATATAGAATAGTGTACTATATAATGTAATTGGTACACTATGCATGTGAATGTGCACTAACTAGTGTAAACACTACTATTATACACTAGTTATAATAGTATAGTTATATTAGACTATGGGTGCATCAATATAACAGTAATAGTGTGTACAATTGCATGTACATAGTATGCACATTACATGTGCATGCATGGTGCACCATTATAGTATATATATATGGTGACTCTGTATGCATAATATGCTATATTTCTATGCATGTCTATACTATTATGTAAATGCATGGTAGCGCAATGGTATATATGTACATCACCATGCACATATATAGTTATACACTATGTGTATGCATTTTGATGCATACCACATACACTAACACATACATGCACACTATGCACATATGATACAACCATATGCATGGGTCAGTACATACGTATACAACTATAGCCATACTATTACATAATTATGAATATATATGGTACTAGTTACATAGTGTATGGTGCACATGTGTATAGTACTTGCACATTCATGTATTCAATCTGCATTATGCTAGAGAGTGGTAGCACCATTATCACCATTAATGTACTAGTTGAGTGCATACAATCAAAATTGGTACATGCATAATAGTTAACATGCCCTATATGGTGTAATACCATTACTATGTCTATATACTATACATGTGCATAGTATATTATACCATCACATAGTATAGTACCATAACTATACTATGGTATAGTTGTATTCAAGCATATAACTAATATATTATACTATTACATATATTATATAACATACATTATGGTAACTAGCCATGGTAACAGTATTATTGACACTAAGATTGTGTCAATACATGGCACACTATATGTACTAACAAATATGCATATATTACTGGTAATATTATGCACATGTTTGGTATGTAATGTATACTTTACATTTAGTATAGGTACCATGCAATTGTGTATACACTAGTTATGTATGTTACCATTGCTATGGTAACATGCATGTACAACAAGTAAACATGTAAATTGTTTACTTATTTCATGTATGCATCCATAACTATGATGGACACATGGTAATGCATATGCACCATGCATATAGTAGTGTGGCAAATGCAATGGTATAATAGTGTACCATGTATTATGTTACATTATTTGCATGTGTACATACATAACTATAGTGATAGTGTGCACATGGTATATATGTGTACCACACCATGTACATGCAATTATATGTGCACTACCACATATTATGGTACACATGCACATATACTACTATACATGTATACATATGTACACATAATACATTATGTAATACTATGTACACATGTTACCACTATGTATGTGTGGTATAATACATGTAACCATTGTGTATGGTAGTACACTAATGCGTATGGTGAGTGATGTCTACACATAACTTGTGCATAGTAGCTTATGCACACTGTAGTATATGCATATGCACATGTACCATGTATACTATGCATATTGGTACACTAGTCATTAGTGTACATGTACCCAATGGTGTAAACATTGTGTGTGTATAGTACTATGGCAATAATGTACATGGTACATACTACTATGTTATGTGTACACAAATTACACATAACATTGCATGCAACTATGGTGTGCACCACTAATGTATTAATGTAATACCTGTGTCCTATAATTGATGTGACTATGGTACCATATACATATGGTACACACGTATACCATGGTAATTAGACTATGTACATGCTACATATGGTAAAATGTATGTGTACTATACTATTATATGTATGGTACATGTACGCATAGCCTGTAGATATATGCATAACAATTGTATACATATATCTATACAATACTATAATATACATGGTGTACCAATTGATGTGACACAATGGTAGTACTATAAATATGCATGGCATACGTATGTACCATACTATGTACAATTGGCATACTACTAGTGCCGCGTGACTATATACCATACTATGTACAATTGGCATACTACTAGTGCCGCGTGACTATATACAATACTATGTACAATTGGCATACTACAGTATGCGCACCATATATGTGTACCCATAACATAGTAGTACGTACGTAAATGTATACCATGCAGCATATGTACTATATGTGTACATTAATATGTAATACGTGCATGTAATACGGTTTGGTACTATCTGTGTGTATAGTGGTTATATACATAGTGGTACATCATGGTATACTATATGCACACATGGTATAGTACAATGGTACACATGTAATATAGTGTACTATACCATACACGTACCATGCATTGTATAGCATAATACACATGCACATAATTATTGTGGGATTGGTACTAACATAGGCATAGTATGTTAGTACCAATCCCACCATACTATATGTGGGTGTATATGGCTACACACATGCATAGTGGTAAACAATGTATACCTATTATGCAATGTGCATACGCACTATAGTAGCATGTATGTAGTTACCATTGTGCACCACAATTGTATAAGTAATATGCATGTGCATACATATGGTACACACCATGAGTATACCATTGTGCACCATACATTGCATGTGTACCCATAACATAGTAGTATGTTAGATACATGTGCATAATATGTCAATAGAGTGCAACAATATATGTAGTACAGTTGTTGGGACCCGATTCTGGAACCCAACCTTTCATAATCGAAAAGCGTGCGTACATAATTTTTAAAAAAACAGATCTTGAAATCATAAAGCGTGGGCGAAAACCAAAGAAATAAAAAAAAACTTAAGGTCAAAACTTTTAACTCCGACATCAAAAAATGAATACTTTAGAAAAACATTGGAATTTTTTTCACTTCATTCAAAGCAACTTCACTTTCCAATTTGAAATTCATCCACACTCAAACCTCAATTCATTTGATTATTCATATTCAATCATATCTCATCATTTAAAAATCTTATTTTTCTTTTCCATAAAAAAAATCTCACACGCATATCTAAATACCAACAATTCATGTACAAATTTCATCAACTTAATCGAAACTTTTTCTGATATATCACATTCGAACTCAACTCATCTAATCCATATACAATTCATATGACTTATCCATACACAAATTCACATTCCAATTCCGTACACAAATCCATAACTCATTAACTTTCTAAAATAAATGCATTACAAACTTTAATGGCATTTCAAGCCATATTACAACATCAATATCAAAATCCAAAATACACAAGATACAAAATCCCAAAAATTCTCAACATATGTATAACGTCTTATTCTTACAATAATCTAACTTAAAAATACAACATAAGATGTCAAATCTCAAAATTACTTGAAGTACATCTGAAGTCTTTTTTTTACAATAACTACTCAAAACACAACCAAAACATACATTCTTTCACCTGATCTCCTTCTCATTATCCAAAGATGAGAATGAAAGGGGGGAGCTTTACAGCTCGTGGGTAACATGCTTATAGTCAATAACGAACAAAACTATTGAAATTATTCCTTTGTCATAGAAAATTCTTATTAAATCATAAAACACATAGTTCTCAATTTCTCAAATAAATTCACAATTCTAGTTCAAAACTCGTAATTAAAACCTCGTCACATAAATATTTCATAAACAATTAGCCATCAAAGCATAATGATGAAGAACCATGAGCATGTGAAAGACAAGAAGAGAAGCATCCATGGCGTGATTCGCCTCAAGGAAACCTAGAACGTGACTTGCATGGACATGAGCTTGCAAAAGGAGGCTTAGAAGCTGAAATTGGATCAGATTTGAAGTCTGAATATTCAAGACAAGGGGATGAACGAAATTCCCTTATCAAAGGCCCAACATTCAAGTCTAATGTTCCTAAAGATCCATTACAAGATGTTGGAGGCCCAATGACTAGAGCTAGGGCCAAAGCAATGAAGCAAGCATTGAATTGTTTAATCCAAGATCTTTAAGATATAGAGCCCATATTGTTGAGTCAGATTTCATCTCATAAAGGTCCAAGAGGCATTGTCTTACTCCTTGAAGCCCAACATAAAGTGTCCAAAGGCCCACAAGGAGTCTAATTGGGAGAACTCACTTAAAGTACCATGTGACAAGCATGTGCTACTTAAAAATAAGGATATGGACGTGATCCCTATGGTCCAACATGTTGAGATCACATTTTATTTAGTTTCCTTTTTTGTTTCCTCTAAATAAGGTGATCTAGTCAACACCTTTATAAGTTTATTTTGTTTCCTTTTAGGGATTGATTTGTTTCCTTTTATTTAGTATCTTCTTTAAGACATTAAGTTAGGAAGTTTTCCCTATAAATAGGCACCCTCTATGTACTTTGGAAGGGGATCTTTCATTTAGAAATAATATTGAGAGCTTTCTTGCTTTCTTTGTATTCTTTGAGAATACTTGACTTATCAAAGGAGTGGTCTTCCTTTGTGGCGTCCTAAGGTTAGAGTTCTAAGAGACAAGTTCTCTTAGGGTTCTTTTCATCGACCAACATTCTTCCAACCTCCCATTTTCTTTGTGTTCTGTTTCTATCTTTTCAACTTTGTTTCTTGTGATTCCGTGTGTTTGCTTGATTCTATCTACTCTCGGGCATAGTTCCATCTTGTTGAAGGTTGTCTAGGACAAGTTCCTATTGGGTCTGCCATCATTTGGTACCAGAGCGCTTTGGTTGCTAGATTTCAAATAACTATCCTTTTGTTGTTTCTTTTTCGTTATTCATTTATGTCCATTTTTCATTTACTAGTTCGTGTGCCTTTTGCTTGAGTTTTTGGCAGAATAATAGGTATTTCTTAAAGTTCAAAATCTCTTCTTTCTTTTCTTTTTGGAATCACTCAAATCCAAGCTTTCTAGAGCATGTTACACTAAATCTAAATTGAGAGCATCCAGCTTCTGAAAAAAAAAAGTAGAAGTAAAAAAAATCATCAAAAAAGGAGAAAAAGAAAAAAAAAGGTCAAAAAAGAAAGAAAAAAAAGGAAGAAGAAATTCGTCAAAAAAAGAGAAAAAATTGACAAAAAAGGAGAAGAAAAAAAAGGAAGAAAACAATCAGAGTGTGTGATGCAAGTTTTATAGAAGTGGATTCCAAGTTTGCTACTTTCCTAATTGCAATCAAATAAAGAGAAAATCTTTCCTATTGCTTGAAATAGAATTACAAGTACTTTCCTATCTTGTATTGCTTGGAACTTGCTTACTTTCCTATTCGCTTCACTTTCTTATTTCAGTTACTTTCCTATTTTGCTTTTCGTTTCCTATTTCATTTCTTGCCTTATTCTTCTTTCTTTAGCTTCAAGTTTGACTTTCCAAGGTAATCACTTCCTTAATTCATTCCTTATACTATTTTTTTCACACTCTATTTCCCCTTTTGGATTCTTTGAGAATTTTATCTTGGGATTCTAATCTTGGTTGCCACTTGGTTTGATGGCTTCTATTTGATTGTGTCTTGTTTTGAATAAGAATGCTATAAAAAGCAAGTTGAGTGGTAAAAGGCAAGAGTGTTTGCATTATAGAAAAAGCCAAATTTTGTATGCAGCACGAGTTGTTTGACATCTGTTGAGTGTATACACGTGAGGGAGAGTGGTGAGGTCCATATTGTTTTTTTTGTTTGCTAACATTTTACAATTCATAAATATGTCTCAAGAAGATGAATTAGCTTTGCAAGATCTTAAAGTCTTTATGAAGGCTGTGCAAGATCAATTCCAGAGGTTGAATGCTAGGTTGGATGACTTCCAATCCACGTCAAACTCCAAAGGTCCTAGAAGAGTGTTCCATGGAGAAGATGATGTGCAATCCGAGGATGAAGGCCCCAACACTAGGAGAGGCAGACAAGCTTCTTCTCGTAATGAACTCGATAACATAAAATTGAAAATCCCTTCCTTTCAAGGGAAAAATGATCCTGAATTATATTTAGAATGGGAGAGAAAAATAGAGAATGTATTTGAGTGTCATTCATAGAGTTCTAAGAGACAACTTCTTTTAGGGTTCTTTCCATTGACCAACATTCTTGCCCGAGTTCTAAGAGACAAGTTCTCTTAGGGTTCTTTTCATGACCAATATTCTTCTAACCTCCCATTTTCTTTGTGTTCTGTTTCTATCTTTTCAACTTTGTTTCTTGTGATTCCGTGTGTTTGCTTGATTCTATCTACTCCCGGGCATAGTTCCATCTTGTTGAAGGTTCATTAGGACAAGTTTCTATTGGGTCTACCATCACATAATATTCAATTATGCATCATTCATAACAAATTGAATATGCAAATACACAATAAATGGCTCGAGAACTCCGTGGAACAAAACGAATAAACCGAAGTTTAAACCATGAACAAAACGAGTCCATTTTTAGATCTCATGAGCCACAAGTGGGCAGCTGGGAAAAGGCTTTACGTCGACGTGCACGTGACTACGAAACGTTAGTCTCTTGCCCAAACAAAAGCACATAATCAATCCTCACAATCATTTTTATTAAACTAAAATGCTTTTATACTTTTCATGTTCCTTTTCTTCTTTCCATTCAAATAAAAATGTCATGACACAATTCAATAACATAACATAATCATATATCACAATGCATTTTTCCATAATCACAACAATTCAAATCCAATCAATTTAGCATATATACAAATATAAACAAATTCTTAAAATTATTGAGAAACAATATATGCACATTAACAAAGCAATTGAAATCATTTCATTCTTTTGATTTGAAAAACTTTAATAGTTCATTATTCAATTATAAACATGAAACCCACCTTATTTCCTTGCTTGCACACCTTGCTCAAAAACCTCTCTCCTTGCTTCCATCACCTCTCTTAATTTCCTTCATCCAAGGTAAAAATCTAATCAATAGGCATCCAAATTGAACAACTCATAAGACATAATCACGCTTGAAACCCAAACAAAATCAAACCCTAGCATTTTCTTTCTTCTTTCCTCTTCTCCGCCGAACACTCTCTTCTCTTCTCTCTTTTCTTTTGTTCTTTCTTTACAATTTCGTGCTTGCTTCCTTCTTAAGAAGCAAGACCACCTTTAATTACAAAAATACCATTAATGAACGAGCAATGTCCAAAATACCCTTACATGTAAGCCTTGTAACTTAAATGGCTTAGGTGACCTTCCACTTTTACCCCTCATGCATTCTTACCACTTTAATACAATAATTCAATCAACCTATGCCATATGATCTTACTCAAATTAACATGCTAATTAATTTAACAAAATCATATAATATAACAAAGCCTCAAAATTCATTTAGTCATGCTTAACTTCTTCCAAAAACAAGACCTTCAAATTGAAGGAATTTGCTATCACTTCCTTCTAGAGACATGTTCCTCATTGTCTCACCAAAATCATTCAATTTGGTTGAGTAATTTAAAAGTTATGGCCCAAACACTTTCAGTTCTTACTACTCCAAGACTGAACACTAAACCCAACTTCAATCCAGAAATTGAAAGTCTTAGGGATTGAATTGAAATTCAAGTCCATCAGATAACTTGTAGATCTATGTCTCTAATTTATTTTACAACAAGAATCAACCCAATTGGATCTCCACAAATCGAGATATCGCCAAAATACTAAAGCATATTTAGAAAATATTCAACCCATCTTTTTCAAATAAATCTCAAAAATCATAAATTTTCCATGGAGAGGTAAAGGAATGTCTTAGAAATCTAACACTTCAAAAATTAAGTCAATCGAATGTCAGACAAAAAAGTTATAAGCAAAAGAGTAGAGAGGGGTCGGATTAGGGGGAAACGACAAAAACAAAAAATCTCGCAACGCTGCACGCTGGCTGGTACGCTCGCAATCGCGAGGCGAGCATCTGCACTCACCCTCGCGAGTGCTTGCCCTACAACCAGTTCGCGATCACGAGCAGGTCGCAATCGCGAACTGCGACTTTCCTCCTTTTTTTTAACTACCAAAATTGCAAAATTCATAACTCTTGATTCAGAGCTCTAAATTTTTCAAACTTGGTATCAATAGAAAATTAAAAGAAAGCTCTACAACCAAATCGACCTCTAAAGGATTCAAAATTCATATCAAAGTTACTGTCTAATAAATGTCATCCTAAACAGTAACACAATTTCTAAAAATCATAACTTCCTATTCCATTTTCCAAATACTTCATACTTTATATCAATGGAAAGACAAAATCACAATCTACAACTTTATGAAGAACTTAAAAGCAATTTCAACCTCTAAATAGGTCAAAATTTTAATCAAAGTTTCTCCCGATAAATTCACCCTCAACCACATCCAAACTTAAAAAATTCATATCTTTCACTTCCCACATCCAAAAATGGCATATTATACATCATTGAAAAGCTATGAAATTCCTCTATAACTTTCAATAAGGCTACTTGATCCAATTTAAACTATATTAGTCTAGAATTTAACTCAAAGCACAGCATCCACAAAACCTACCCTTATGGACATTTTCAAAAACAAAGCAAAATAATCTTTGGAACAACATCCAAACATTCAAAAGATCATAACTTTCAACCCCAATATCGAAAAATGTCATACTTTATAGTGATAGAAAGCTATCAAGAAAAACTACAACTTTCATGAAGATCATTTTATCAAAATCTACCTAGATCAACCCAGAAAAATTCACAAAAGTTTCTGATCAAACACCCAACATTGTTACTATTCATCCCAAAAATTTCAGACTTTCTAATTCTCTAAAACTAACACTTTCACTATTTATTTTGTGCTTTTCAATTCCATTCAAATCAATTCATTCACTATAAATTTTCATAGTACCCTTACCCATACAAATTTACCTAAAAACCTCAATTTTCACATCAATTTCATTAAAGCACCCATAACACATATATGTACAAAACATCCATTTCATGCATTAACCTCAAAATATCATTGTAATTGCTCCAATTAACCTTAGCCAAATAGAACATTAAACACAACTTACTACATTCACCTACCAAATCTTGCATATCATTCAAATTCAAGAATTTTTCTTTTTCTTTGCACATGAATAAATCACCCCAAATTTCTCATTTAATTTCATTTGAGAATTCTAATTTCAAGAAAATTCGGGGTCCAACAATAGTACCTAGTAATACTAGTCTATTTATGTAGCCATGCATAATACATAAATAATATTTGTCTATGGATATGGAACATGCATATGGAACCCTATGTACCATACTATAGTACATGCACCTGCTGCACATAGGTACACATGGTACATATGCATAGTGAGTGAGCAATTACCTAGTATGTACATAAATATTGCTAGGTACACTATGCATAGTGTGTGTATGGCAATTGTTATATACCATGCAACACTAAGTTCATGTTGCAATGCTATACGATTGTGTAACGATGTCTACCAATAGCAATGCATATACTATACTATGCAATAGTATGACCATGCACTATGGTATATACTATAATGGTGCAAATAGGTATCATTTGCAAAGTGAAATGGTAACCATAACATACATGTACATTCATGTAAATGGTATATTAACAACTAGTATTGCATGTGGATGCATGTGCATACATATGGTACACACCATAAGGATACCATTGTGCATGCATGTAAATTACACCATGAGCATACATATGGACACACTGTGTGCATATTGTAGTGTGTACATGTATACCATATACACGTATAATTACACTATAATGCCACAGTGTAACTAGTGCAATCTATTATTGGTATCATGTGTGTAGTGTACACATGGATATAGATTGTTACGTTGTGCATGTATGAACGTACTATATACACATGCAATTACCATTGTGCATGTTGTAATGTCACATATGTACATAGTGTGTATATGTGGGTACCAGTAATCTTTGCATGACACCATTACATGCATGTGTACTGGCCATAGTACATATGCATAGTGCTACTATATACATGTATAGTGTACTCAATAGTATGCATGTACCGTGGCAATGTATCTATACGCATATAATACACACTGTTAATATAGTTACACGTATACATATCTACACACTATGGTGTGCACATATGCACATATACGATTTGTGTGCATACACATTGACATTATGTACTAAATTATGGTATGTAGCATATATAGTGCAATACGTGTGATGCGAATCAGCTTGGTCAAGAGCAAGGACGTGAGGAGCAGGAAGAGATGATCTCCAATCCAATTGTTTTGCCAAGAGGTCCAATTACTAGATCACGAGCCAAAAAGATTCAGCAAGCATTAAATTGCCATTTACAAGGCTTGGTGACTTTGGCTAGCAATGGCTTGCATGGACTGCATGGGATGCCACGTTTGGAGACAAGGGCTGAAGATGTCAACTTTAATTTGTTACAAGTTGACATTCACGAATGAGGCTTGATTTAGTGTTTAACCACGTTTTTATTAAGTTTTCCATATCAGAATAGGTTTCCTATTCAGTTTTCCATATCAAAATAGGTTTCCTATTTATTAAGTTTTCCATATCAGAATAGGTTTCCTATTTATTAAGTTTTCCATATCAGAATAGGTTTCCTATTTTATTAAGTTTTCCATATCAGAATAGGTTTCCTATTCTATTAAGTTTTCCATATCAGAATAGGTTTTTTTTTTGTTATGTAAAGGCTATAAATATGCCTAGGACGAATTGTTATGGGCTCTTTTTTTGATGAAATTTTAACCTAAAAGCCATTTTGCTTTTATCTCTGTGTTCTTGCGTGAATACATGCTTCAGAAACATTCAAGTAGTTTGATCAACTTTCTTGTGGAGTGTTTCAAATCTAGGATTAGAGGCTGAATTGTTTCGAATCTTAGATCTAGTGATGGTTTTGTGGTGACTAGTGATGGTATAGAGGTTGATGAGGACAAGGTTAAGGCTATTAGAGATTGGCCGAGTCCTACGAGTGCTAGTGAGGTGAGGAGTTTTCATGGACTTGCTGGTTTCTATTGGAGGTTTATTAGAAATTTCAGCACCATAGCTGCACCCTTGAATGAGTTAGTTAAGAAAAATGTCACATTTGTTTGGGGAGAGGCCCAAGAACATGCATTTAATGAACTGAAAGATAAATTGTGTAATGCACCTTTGCTTGCTTTGCCTAATTTTGATAAGACTTTTGAGATTGAATGTGATGCAAGTGGCATAGGAATTGGAGCTGTTTTGTTACAGGATCAAAGGCCATTGATGTTCTTTAGTGAAAAATTAAGTGGGGCAGCTTTGAAGTATCCAACGTATGACAAAGAGTTATATGCATTGTATCGAGCTTTGCATACATGGCAGCACTATTTGTGGTCAAAGGAGTTTGTGATACATACTGACCATGAGAGTTTGAAACATTTGAAGGGGCAAGATAAGCTGAACCGTAGACATGCCAAATGGGTGGAGTTCATAGAAACATTTCCATATGTGATTAAATACAAGAGAGGTAAGGAAAATGTTGTGGCTGATGCGTTATCGCGAAGGTATGTGTTACTTAATTCTCTTAGTGCTAGATTGCTAGGCTTTGAGCATATTAAGGAATTGTATGCCAGTGATGAGGATTTTGGTGACATATATAATTCATGTGGTGATGTGGCTGTTTTGAGAGAATTTCATTTGTTTGATGGTTTCTTGTTTAAGAAAAGTAGGTTGTGTATTCCTAAGTGTTCCATGAGAGAATTGTTAGTTAAGGAAGCACATGGAGGAGGATTGATGGGTCATTTTGGGGTAAGTAAAACCTATGATATGCTGATAGAGCATTTTATTGGCCTGGTATGAAACATGATGTGCATAAAGTTTGTGAGCATTGCATTACATGTAGAGAAGCTAAGTCTAGGCTGAAACCACATGGTTTGTACACACCACTTCCTGTTCCTAATGGACCTTGGACTGATTTGTCTATGGATTTTGTGCTTGGTTTGCCTAAAACTAGGAAAGGTCGTGATAGTATTTTGTTGTGGTTGATAGATTTAGTAAAATGGCTCATTTTATACCGTGTCATAAGACTGATGATGCTAAGATGATTGCTGATTTGTTCTTTAAAGAGGTCGTATGCGTTTGCATGGTATACCTAAAAGCATTATTAGTGATAGAGATGTTAAATTTTGAGCCATTTCTGGCGTGTTCTGTGGGAAAGTTGGGAACTAAGTTGTTGTTTTCAACAACTTGCCATCCTCAAACCGATGGCCAAACCGAGGTTGTGAATCGAACATTGATTACTTTACTTAGGGCTGTGTTAGAAAAGAACATTAGGACGGGAGGATTGTTTACCATTTGTGGAGTTTGCTTATAATAGGGCTGTTCATAGCACTACTCATTGTTCTCCTTTTGAAATTGTGTATGGTTTCAATCCGCTTACTCCTTTGGATATATTACCCTTGCCATCTAATGATTTTGTGAGTGTTGATGCTAGTTCAAAGGCAGATTATGTGAAGAAGTTACATCAGCAAGTTAAGGAGAGGATTGAGAAGCAAAATGTCAAAGTAGCTTCTAGGGTGAATAAAGGAAGGAAACCAATGTTGTTTCAGCCTGGTGATTGGGTTTGGGTTCATTTTCAAAAGAACGATTTCGCGAGCAACGAAAGTCTAAACTAAATCCACGAGGAGCTGGTCCTTTTCAAATCCTTGAACGGATTAATGATAATGCATATAAAGTGGATTTGCCAGGTGAGTATAATGTGAGTGCTTCATTTAATGTTGCTGATTTGAGTCCTTTTGATGTAGGTGATGCTTATGATTCGAGGACTAATCCTTTTGAGGAGAGGGAAATGATGCGAATCAGCTTGGTCAAGAGCAAGGGACGTGAGGAGCAGGAAGAGATGATCTCCAATCCAATTGTTTTGCCAAGAGGTCCAATTACTAGATCACGAGCCAAAAAGATTCAGCAAGCATTAAATTGCCATTTACAAGGCTTGGTGACTTTGGCTAGCAATGGCTTGCATGGACTGCATGGGATGCCACGTTTGGAGACAAGGGCTGAAGATGTCAACTTTAATTTGTTACAAGTTGACATTCACGAATGAGGCTTGATTTAGTGTTTAACCACGTTTTTATTAAGTTTTCCATATCAGAATAGGTTTCCTATTTATTAAGTTTTCCATATCAGAATAGGTTTCCTATTTATTAAGTTTTCCATATCAGAATAGGTTTCCTATTTATTAAGTTTTCCATATCAGAATAGGTTTCCTATTTTATTAAGTTTTCCATATCAGAATAGGTTTCCTATTCTATTAAGTTTTCCATATCAGAATAGGTTTTTTTTTTGTTATGTAAAGGCTATATATATGCCTAGGACGAATTGTTATGGGCTCTTTTTTTGATGAAATTTTAACCTAAAAGCCGTTTTGCTTTTATCTTTGTGTTCTTGCGTGAATACATGCTTCAGAAACATTCAAGTAGTTTGATCAACTTTCTTGTGGAGTGTTTCAAATCTAGGATTAGAGGCTGAATTGTTTCGAATCTTAGATCTAGATCAATTCAAGGTAATCTGAATTCTAACCTTCATCCTTGAGGTTGTACTGAATTCGACTAGGGGTTTTCAGGTCAGTATTTGGGTTCGTCGTTAAGGAGTTCTCAAAGTCTATTCTTGGAGGTTCCGTATCAACGTGCATAGGTATACATGCATTATAATGTATATATGCTTGTACATTACTACTATTCCATAATACCATTACTAAATGTATGTTATATGTATTACATATTGCATGCTACATCATGTAATGGTAGTAGTGTGCATACTATGGTACACATCACTAGTATAATACTTACAATGGTAGTGGTAATGTACTAGTATAATACATAGTGTATAGCACATATGTGTACTCTACAATTACAATTGGCATATGTGTACATGGTTAGTAGTGTGCATACTATACAATGTGATATACATTTATATTGACATTATTGTACATATGTAGCATGATACAACTGTACATACACTATTACACATACACTATACTATAGGGTGCCAATATGCATGTACCTATGTATAGCATGTGCACATATGTATACTATATGGTAATAGCATAATGGTTACATATGCTACTATAGTATATACAGATGTATAGTTACCATACATTAGTACAATTGAGTATAGTATGATGTATAGTATAACCAGTATGGTATGCATGCTATATAGTGTATAGCACACTATATGCATGTATATACATTCATATGTACATATGAGCTATAGTACATGTATATACTATAGTTTGCATAATGTATGTATATACTAATGGTATTTGTATTATTGCATAACTATAATACGTGTACACATTATATGTATATACACATACGTATAAGTCTTCATTATGCATATTGGCATAGTTACGACTATGTTACTACACTAGCGGTACTATACATATGCCACATATAGTGTGTAGTAATGCATAACATAGTAGTATAGCCTATTACTAGTACTATAGTAATATTGTTGGGCCCCAAAAATTTTTTATTGATGTTATTAAGCATGAATTGTGTTAATTGTGAGATTTATGGCTTAATTGGATTAATTGGAAGTGTTAGGGAAAATTGAGTCTAAGTGAGTAAAAATTTATGAGGGCATTTTGGAAGATCACTTTAGTTGGAAAGGTTAAGGCATAGCTAGGAGGGGCATTTTAGTCCTTGTGCTTCCATTTAGACTTAAGTGGAAGAGATTAGAAGGAAATGAAGGAGAAAGTAAGAAAAGAGAAGGAGAGTGTCGTTGGTGAGGAAGAAGAGGAGAAATAGGGCTTTTCATTCCAAGAGGTTTTCGACGGATTTGAAGCAAATTCCTGGTAAGTTTAGCTTCATTTCATCTTGTTTTGGTCAGAATTTCCCCTACAATAGCTTGGTATGAGTTAGAACCGATTGTTTAGGGGTTTTCGAAAAAATAGGTAAAATTTCTTTGGGTTGATGATCTTGGTGTGTTTGTGACTGATTTTAAGGTTGTAATGAGTTAGAAATGAAGTATAAGACATGATTTAAGGTTTAGATGTGTTGCATTTGCAAAATGCTAGGATTTGTGGATGAAAAAGTGGTTTGGGAGGGGTTCCCAGATCTGCACGTCGCGACGTGCTCCTAAACACGCAGCGGCATACGAAGGTGTGCACTTCGCGGTGCACATAAATGCAATTCTAGCGCAGAGATATTTTGATATTTTGGACATAACTTTGGCTGTAGATGTCCAAATGAAGTGATTTCTGATTCGATGTGAACTAGAGCAATAGGGATACAAGTTCGATGAAGGTTGGAAGTTTGGAATCAGTCCCTAAAGATCCGAGAATTTAGATGGAAGTCGAGTATAGATTTATAGTGTTAGTACTTTTGATTTTCGAAGCTTATTGAATATTTCCTTTGAAAGTTGTTTGAATGGGAACTTGGTTTATTATAGGAAACCAAGCCAACCTGATCCAATCGCAAGAGGAAGGACAACAGTGAGTTGGATTCTCAAGCGATATTAGGTGAGTAATATATTTATGGTTGTTGTGTGTATGGGCAAATTATTTTGCTTGCTTGCATGTGTGTGACATTGTTTGTTTTGAATTATAGATGATCATGTTTTCCTTGAAAACATTATGGCATTGCATGAATGGAAAGGTGAAGAAGGATGAAAATCATGAAAAGTATGAAAGCTTTTGATAAAATGTCATGAACATGAAACGAATGAATATGTTCTTTGTTTGGGCGAGAGAGGAAAGTTTCATTAGTCACGTGCACGTCGACGTATAATCTTCTCCCGACTGCCAGCTTGAGGCCACGAGATTCTGAGAAATCGGATTCGTTTTGTTCACGGTATAAACTTCAGTTTATCCGTTTTGTTCCACGGAACTCTCGAGCCATTTGTGTGCATTGCATTATTGATTAGTCATGTATGATGCATAATAAATTGTTATGTTGTGAACTCAAAAATAGCATGACATATTCTTGTGATGATTCTAAATTGATAAGTTTTGCCTTGCTTCATGCTTGTATATATATGTATATGCTTGATTGTGTGGCTCGTTGCCAATGGCTATAAATGTATAAGCCACTGAGCTTCGCAGCTCACCCCATTATCTCCCACTCCTCAGGTGTAGAACGAGAAGATCGTGATCCTTGCAAGGCATCGGAAACTCCAAGATAGTTAGAAGCTTTTGTATTAAGTTACTACTTCTGGTTAGCTTCCAAGCATATCATCATGGAGCATTCTTATGTATTTTGGATTTAAGCATTGTTATGTATTGTGCCATGTTAAGAAGACTTGTTAAATTCATTGAATTGTAATGGCATGAAATTATGTTGTTATGGGGGTGACTAACTCATAGTTAGAATGCTTATGTATGCGATAGAATGCATGAGATTATATGTGTGAATTGAAATTTGCATAGATGTTGGGACGGGTCCAAGAATTGGGGAGCTCGCAGCGGCGAGCTAATCTTTTGCCGCGACGTAGCCCATATATGTTCGCCGAGGCGTGAAGCTTGCCCTTCGCCGCGGCGTGCACCTGCAAGTTCGTCGCGGCGAGGCCAGGTTTGGCCGAGGCGAACTCTTGCCGCGAGGCGCTCGCAGCGGCGAGGCCTCCTCTTCCACGCTGCTGTTGATACGGCAACAACCTAGAATCAATGTCTAGATCACCTCCGTTTCAATGATTGTTCCCAAACCTAAATTCAATCAATCTAACAAGACCCTTCACCCCCAAAATAGCAAGGAATTGGTAACAAAGAGTATAAGATTGTAGGAATTGAATTAACGCCACAAGTTAGAACTTACTTGATAAGTTGAATCAATCCTTAAGGTAAAACAAGCAAGAATCTCAATTCTCTCTTGAAGAATGCTTTCTAATTTTGTTGATCTCTCTAAACTCGTGTTCATGGCTAAAGCAAAGGTTTAAATACCCTTTGCAATGTAAACCCTAACAAAGATAACCTAAAAACCCTAACAAAGATAACCTAAAAACCCTAAAGAAAGCCCAAAATATCAAAAGGCCTTCTTGAAACAAATCTGCCCAAGAATAAATCCCACATGGATTTGGGCTTCAAAACTAATTAAAATTGACTAGTCCTTGTCCAAATAGGATAAGAAAACCACAAAATAGAAGACTAACTTAAGAGGGGCGAATTGGGCTTTTAAACTAGGCCCACAAGCTTGGTTCCTTAAAATAAAACATGCACATGACTTTTTTAACGAAGCACATGCACACTTAATGCAAACCAGCCCATGAAAAAGCCTAAAAGAAGTCCACATGCCCCTTATAAGATAAAATAAGCCCAAGCCCATTGATTAGACTTGTGCTTGTGAAAATTGGCTAAGTGTTAGCCCTCTTGGTTTGAAGCCTCCAATGTGCACACACACTTAGGTGTCTTCCTAAGCTCTTCTCCAAGGTTGATCAAGAAAACTTCTTGAAGTTCTTGTGAAACAAAAGCTTGTACATAAATCTGAAATTGTGCTTTGAGCTTGTTGGAGCGCGACCTTGTAATTGGACCCATTGGCATCCTCAAGTCTCCATTGCCTTGGTGAGTTGTATCAGCTGTTTCCTTGTTTTTGCATGTTTTTGATTTCTTCCTCCGCCCGCCCTTACCTGGCGTCCCCGAGGGGCCACCTCGGGATGGGATTCGGGACCCCAGCTCCAACAAATATACATATAACTAATGTGTATACACATGTGTGCATCCATGTGCACACATATGGTACCATAACTATGTATATACTATATATGGCATATATAGTATGCATATGTTATGCATCATATGCATATACATTAGTATAGTTATGCAATAATACAAATACCATTAGTACAATACTAATGATATGCAATAATACAAGTATGTCACATTCAATACCATTATAGGTACTAGTTTAACAGACGGTAACCATATATGTACACAGTCACCATATATGCACACATTATATACACACCATATATGTACAATGTTCTTGATTCATGCATACCATTGTAATGCACCAATGGTGTGTATATTATGCACTCACCGTCACTACTCAATTGGTGGCAATACATGCAAGTATGCCACTAGTGTTTACAGTACACTAGTATAATATAACAGTTATACGTATGCATAGTAATTGCATATTATTTTCCATTGAGTTAAATGCATATAATAGTGGTGAGAGGGTACAACTTGCACCATGTACGCGTGTGTAACAATTATTATAGACATATAATAATTGTTATGCACATGTGCTACATAGTGTGCATAACTATTGCCAAGAATTGTTACACATGTATGCATATAATTACATGCATGTGACACATGCATATGGTGTCATGTTTATCACATATGTACTAGCATACTATGGTGGTTTCATAAGGTTTGGTACTTTTTCTATCATTGTATACCACTACCACTACCACTGTATAGTAGTGTGGTATTATATAATCGATCCTTTTGTGTACACGTCACTATGGTAGTAACATACTAGTTAATATTCAGTCTGAATGGTTATGCATAGATATTATTACTTGAGCTATGTATTAATATATACCCTATGGCACAATGCATAGTACTGATATGTGCCAATATGTGTATGGATTAATAGTACATGGTATTATGCATACATCACACGGCATATACTAGTTACCATATGTACACGTGTGGCCACTATGTGTAATACATGTACCATATACATGTATTCAATACATAGCACCTGGTATTGGCACAAACTTGTATATCTATTCAGTTTGTGTACATACATATGTATACCATGCACACATATGTATACTAATGGTAACTACCATATATACCATGTACACATACATATGCACAATATGTGTATACACTATGCATATATAATGATTGTACACCCACTAACCATAGCATACTCATGTAATATGCTCACATGCATACATGTGATTATTGTGTGTTCTATACCACGCAGTGTGTACCAACAGTGTATCCATATAATGTGCCAATGGAATTGATGTACCGTAGTCACATCAAGTATATATGTACACATGCATACTTGGTATAATATGTATGTAAACATGAATGTGTAATTCATGTCTACATTTTGATCTCTATAAAATCATCTTGTTTGGTAATAATAGTTGAGTGCAAGAAAGTAAATCTTGAAACAAAAAATTGTTTAGAGTTTGGTATAAATGGTAGTATCACTATGTATTAGTGCATAGTGTGTGGCGATGCACAATACTTTACATACTCACCATAGTATGTGTACAAAAAAAATGTACCCTACCATGATACTATCATGTAATTGATGGTTACTAAGTATATTGTAGTAGAATAGTATACATTGTAAATAATGGTACACTATAGCATGGGTACATCATACATACTATATATGGTGTGCCATGCACATGGTTGATACAATTGTATGTAATACACATATAGGATACATAATTATAATACTATATTGGCATATGTAGTAGTTATAACATACATTTCAGTATCTATAAAAGAGAACTTATAGATATACATAGTGGTACACGACATTAGTAACGTATGCATGTACAAGTACTACACATATTGTTACTAGTACTTGTATACATTATGGTAATGTACTATGTGCATGAATGTAGTACGATATACATACCATGCATAGTCATGTATGCTATTGTACATACTAGTGTACACATATAATGCTATCCATGGTAATATATAACATATGCATATGTACCACACACTTACAATGGTAGTGGTACACGTCATGCATGTACCATATGCCATATATACTACACTAATTAATGAGTCATGTAACGTTATAACTATAATGTGTAACTATTAGCCATTGACATACACTTCTTTGTGAATGTATACATCATGTGTGTATACACTATGTATACTATTATACACTAATAATACCATAATAGCATTTTTGTTTATACCATATGGTACCATATGTATTTAGTATATACTATATGCCATGATGCATGTATACATAATCCCTAGTATTCATGGCTACAATTACATAATCACCACATAATTAGTATAATGGCCATTATGTAAATGCATGTGTACTAGTATACATGTACACCATATGTTATGCATTATACAAGAATATGCATGTACCAAATGGTAGTAATACGGTGTATGTTGGCTCTCGAATTTTTTCTTGTTAAATTGAGCATAATCTAAGTGAATTATGAGGTCTGATGGATAAAATTTTGGATCTACTTGTTATGAAAATGTTAGTAGGATTTACTATATGTTTTGGTTGTATTAAAAGTGGTAGGAATGCCTAAGGGCATTTTTGTCATGGCACTTAAGGTTATAAGGCTTAAGGCTTAAATGAAAGGGGCAAAGTGGACATTTCACTTTATTTAAGAATAGAAATTAGAAGAAAGAAAGAAAGGAAAGGGAAAGGGAAGAAGAATGAAGGAGAGTGTCGTAAGCTTAAGGGGGGAGAAGAGAAAAATAAGGTTTTGCATTCCTAAGGGATTTCGACAGATTCGGGACATTCCTGGTAAGTTTAGTTTCTTGTAATCATGTTATGGTTGGATTAAACCCTAGTATAGCTTGGTATTGTGTTAGAATCGGTTGTTGTATAGAGTTTTTTGAAAAAATGGTTAGAATTCTTGGGTTGTTGATTTTGTGACTGTTTTTAAGGTGTTAATGGGTTAGAAATGTAGTATTGGACTTGAATCAATGTTTAGATGTGTTGCATGTGCTTAAGGAAAGGATTGAAGTGGGAAATGCTGGAAAAAAATTGAGTTCGGAGACGTTCTCCAGACCCACACGTCGCGACGTACTCATGAGTACGCCGCGATGTGCGAGGAAGGTGTGCACGTCGCGACGTAGGAATTTGTGTTCGTCGCGACGAGCAAGGGCCGTTCCTCGCGACAAGCTTGGCTTTCGTTGCGGCGAGCCCCCAGTTTCCAGCAAAGATGAATTTTGGTATTTTGGGCATATCTTTTGGTATAGAAGTCCAAATGAGGTGATTTCTGATTCGTTGTAGACTAGAGATAAAGGGATACAAGTTTTATGAAGAAAAGAAGTTTTAATTCAGTCGCTAAAGATATCAAATTGTGGATGGAAGTGGAGTAAAGATTTTAGTCTCAACATAAGGATAGTCTCTACATGTTTGGGGTATAACTTTCGGGTTTTTGAAGTAAATTGAATGATTGTGGAGTCATTAGAAACTTAAGACAATGGGGAAATTTCTGTAGAAAAGAATATTATCAGATGTTGTCATTTGCTTGATCGTAGTGATCATAGAAAATTGACCCGAATGTTTGGACTTTTAGAAGAGTTTGAGTTTCTAGAATTTATGAGTATGCAATATTTGGATCCTCAAATTGTATCCCTATTGAATGAGAATTTTGTATTTGATAAAGGGAAGCAAGGAAGGCAAGAGGATCAAGATGAGATGCATCTTTTAAGCACGTATCCGAGTAAGGATTTCAGGTGGGTTTCATGTTTATAATTTAGTAATGAGCCACTAAAGTTTTCTCCCAAATCAAGAATGATTTCAATTACTTCATAAATATCGTTTTGTTTCCATTGAATGATTTGCAAAATTCTATATATTTCAGCATATGAACTTTTCTGATGAATTTCAAAATAAAGATTGGAATGCATTGAAATGTTTTCTGTTATGCCTTGAAAAATTTGTGGCATTTTGTATATTCGGAAAAGAAAGAAAAGAGCACGAAAAGCCTTGATAAAGTGATTTGAGCATGATTATGTGCTTTTGTTTGGGCGAGAGAGGAACGTATCATTATTCACGTGCACGTCGACGTATAGCCTTCTCCCAGCTGCCCGCTTGAGGCCACGAGATCCTGAGAAAATCAGACTCGTATAGTTCACAGTATAAACTTCGGTTTATCCGTATCGTTCCACGGAACTCTTGAGCCGTTTGTTTGTGCATTGCATCTATGAATTGTCAAGTATGTGCATAAATTGAGCATTTTTATTGATGATTGAATGAACATGTTGTGTTGATGTGATAACATTTTTCACTATGAGTTTTAAGAGGGTAATGACACTTTTTAACTACGAGTTTGAACTCAAAATTTCGGATTTGACTGAGAATTTGGGAGCAAAGTGTTTTATAAACTTATTATGACTTTTGTATAACAAATGAACTTTTAAACGGTTTTGCTTATGCTTCATTATAAACCTGTTACCCGAGAGCTATAAGCTCACCCCCCTTCATTCTCATCCACAGGTGATGAGAAGAAGATCGGGTGGGGGGAAGTGAAGGTTTTTGTTTGCATGTGTATATATTGTATTGTTTTAAGTTAGATTGGTATTGGAAATTTTGGGATCTGTATATTTTGTATATTCGGATTTCGATATTGATATTGTATGGCGGCATGGAATGGCATTCAAGCTTGTAAGATTCTATTCTTTTGATGTTAATACATTGAGTATGGATCAGGTTGAGTAGAAATTTTGGTTTCCTTGAGAAAGCTATGGATTGGATATGAATCTTTTTGATAGTGAATTGTTGTCTCGTTGTTTAGTTATAAATATAAGTGCGATGTGTTATGGAAAAAGGAACATAGAAACGATATGAGACTTTAAGCTTCACGATTTCTTTGGGTCACGCCACGTTTCATGGTTCAATGATCAGACTCCGTGATCGGGGCTCATCATATTGGTAGCAGAGCAAGAAAAGATTCCAAGGAGCCACGCTTCAGTACGATGATATTTTGTTCTGAATTTGGGTTTCGAAAATGAGGCCCAGCATGTGCGGTATCAAAGCAGGTTTGTAAGTGTTATGGTTTTGGTTTGAGTTGGATTTCGGAAACGGGATCCAACATTTGTGGTATCAGAGCTCAGCATTATGATCTTACAAGGGCGCTTATGTTTGTAAAGTGTCTGAATGGCTAGTGAGAATGTGATTTTGCTGTGGAGGGATTTTCATGAATTATTTGAGGAACCAAGGTGGTAGTTTTGATTGCTTTTAGTAATGTGTTAAGGAATATTGAGTTGTGGATATAGTGTTAAGAATTTGAGGTGAGGAAATGATGATACTCTTTCATGATATGAGAAAAAGAAAGTTTCGGATAATTAGAAAGGAGAATTAGTGGATGGGTAAAAGGAACCGATAATGATTCAGTGTAATGGTATTGGGGGATGTATTATGGAACATGACAGCAATATTGTACTGCGGTGATATGTTTTGACAGTGTATTACCATGGATTGTTTGAGAAATATAAGGATATGAGTATACACGATGAGATTAGAATGTACAAGTAGAATGCAATGGAAGCATAACTTTGTTATGATCTTAAGAAGAGGAAATTGAAACCGAAGTGGTTGTTCAAGAAGACATTAGTGGAACTGAGGTCAGAATTTCATTATGATTATGCATCAATGATTTCGAAATGGTTGAGGATATGCATGGGGAAGATGAAAAAAAATGATGATAATTGGGAAATGAGGTAGAAGGGAAGAAATAGAGAAAGGGAAATGGAATAGACATGAATGACTTTATATGAGACGAATGAAATGATATGTAGTATGGGTTAATCGCAAATGTGTATAAGATCTCATCTTATGCATGAATGAGATTAAGAAAAAGAATGAAGAACTCCACCTCGTTGAAGGACGCTAGGAGTTCTGAAAGGATCAGTTGCACCCGACTCTTCGACAAGAGAGGAGAGTACTGATGAGTCAGTAGCCTAGGAAATGCTGAGGCTTCTGTAAGGCAAGGAATTGAGCCCTACGCACTCAATATGGTAATGGACTCATGATGAAAAGATATAGCATGAGAAAAGGTGAATTCTGGGAAAAACTGGTATAAAATTGGTGTTAGCATGTTTGATAAAGAGAGAATTGTTGTCTAAGATCAATAAAGATAAAGGTATCAATTGTGTAAGAGCTAAATTGGTGATTTTAAGGAGTAAATCTGTGGACAGAGTGGCATGACTCTGACGATGCCCAGCCAAGCATATGCGATAGCAAGTATGTTCGTTACTCCCTTGAGTTTTGAGTGACTTGAACATTATCACCGTATGAGGATGAGAGAAATTGGTCTTCTCGAGGGATTAAAGGTAACTGATGATGTTATGATGATAGCAAGTGATTGATAAAGATTTGTATGAATAGTATATATGATAGTAGCAAGAAATTCTCTTTTGAAGAAGAACTTCACTAAGTTAGATTAAGTAGATTAGATGGGTTATATGAAAGAACTGATAAAAAAGGAATATGACATGATTCGAAAGTGAGTAGTGGAGTTCTATCTCTAACGGAGACTCAAGTAAAAGAGGTAGAATATACTACTGAGAATGTATGTATTTTTGATTTGATGTAAAAGATCGAACTATGCGAGTGGATTCCTAAAATTGGGGAGACATTATGTAGCACCTCACTCTCACAAGACACATACCCGACATCCATGGTGATATCCGAGTACGTACCCCACAAGGGTGGCATGCTAGAACGATCATTCAGTCAAAACTCATTACAAAACTTTTGTTTCTTTAAAAATAAGAAACATGCAAGTGAAAAATACTAATCAAATTGGGCCCATGTTATTTGAAAACATTACCAAATCATTTCATTACCAAATCATTTCATTACCAAATTAGTATTTAACCTTAAATTTGGGCCCATTTTAGATACAAAACACTTGAAACCATAAAGTCATTTCATTACCAAATCGTTTACATACACTTTGTACAATTCTTGTAGAACATAATTCAAAAATAAAGTAAATGAAGACATGTGCAGGTGCAAACTGATCCCGACCCCTAAATCCATATCAGACCTCAGTGACTATACTCCATTTAGCCTAGCTGAAATAATTCTTCAGAACCTGAAAAGGAAACAAAATAAACTTATAAAGGTGTTGACTAGATCACCTTATTTCAAGGAAACAAAAAAGGAAACTAAATAAAACATGATCTCAACATGTTGGACCTTAGGGATCACGTCCTTATCCTTATTTTTAAGTGGCACATGCTTGTCACATGGTACTTTAAGTGAGTTCTCCCAATTGGACTCCATGTGGGCCTTTGAACACTTTATGTTAGGCTTCAAGGAATAAGGCAATGCCTCTTGGACCTCTATGAGATGAAATCTGACTCAACAATATGGGCTCTATCTCTTGAAGGTCTTGGATTAAACAATTCAATGCTTGCTTTATTGCTTTGGCCCTAGCTCTTGTCATTGGGCCTCCAACATCTTGTAATGGATCTTTAGGAATATTAGACTTGAATGTTGGGCCTTTGATATGGGAATTTCGTTCATCTCCTTGCCTTGAACATTCAAACTTCAAATCTGATCCAATTTAAGCTCCTAAGCCTCCTTTTGCAAGCTTATGTCCATGCAAGTCATGTCCTAGGTTTCCTTGAGGCGAATCACACCATCGATGTGTTTCTTCTTGTCTTTCACATGCCCATGGTTCTCCATCATTCCCTCCCTCCTCGAAAGGATTCGGCCTCAAATCTGCAGCATCAAAGAGGGATAAATCAGATAGATTGAATGTAGCACTCACATTACCATAGAATGTAGCACTCACATTCTAAAACTTGAAAAGGGCCATCTCCTCTTAGTTCTAGCTTAGATTTCCTTTGTTTTGAAAACCTCTCCTTTCTCAAGTGCACCCAAACCCAATCTCCAGGTTCAAATATAACACACCTTCTGCTTTTATTGGCTTGCTTTGCATATTTTTCATTTCTCCTCTCAATGCTGGCTCTAACTTTAGCATGCAACTCCTGCACAAATTTAGCCTTTTTTATACCGTTAAGGTTAATAAACTCATTAGAAGGCAATGGAAGAATTTCCAAAGGTGTCAAAGGATTAAATCCATAAACAATCTTAAAAGGAGAAAATTGAGTAGCAGAATGAAAAGCACGATTATAAGCAAACTCAATGTGTGGGAGACACTTTTCCCAATTCTTCAAGTTCTTTTGGATGATCGCACGCAACAATGTTGTCAAACTTCTGTTTACCACTTCAGTTTGACCATTTGTTTGAGGATGTGCAACAGTAGAAAATAAGAGTTTAGTGCCAAGTTTATTCCAAAGAGTTCTCCAAAAGTGACTAAGAAATTTCACTTCTCTATCACTGACAATAGTCTTTGGCAACCCATGCAATCTTACAACCTCTTTAAAGAACAAGTCAGCAACATGAACAGCATCATTGGTTTTAGAACAAGCAATAAAGTGAGCCATCTTGCTAAATCGATCAACCACCACAAAGATACTATCCTTTCCACTAGATGATCTAGGCAATCCAAGCACAAAGTCCATAGATATATCAACCCAAGGATGAGAGGGGACGGGTAATGGAGAATATAAACCATGTGATTGCACCTTAGATTTTGCATGCCTACAAGTAATACATTTAGCACAAATAGAAACAACATCCTTTTTCATGTTAGGCCAATAAAAATGTTTATGCAAAAGAGCTAAAGTTTTCTCAACACCAAAGTGACCCATCAATCCACCTCCATGTGTCTCTCTAACAAGCAATTCACGCATAGAGCAAGATCGAATGCAAAGTTTATCTTTTTTGAATAGAAATCCATCAAATTTATAGAAATTATCATTACCATGTTTTTCACAAGATTTCCAAATTTCTGCAAAGTCACAATCAGATTCATACATGCCTTTCAACATCTCAAAACCAAGTAATCTAGCATGCATAGAGCTTAGAAGAGAGTATCTCCTAGAAAGAGCATCAGCCACAATGTTTCCTTTCCCTTGTTTATGTTTAATAACATAAGGAAAAGTTTCAATAAATTCCAACCACCTAGCATGTCTCTTGTTCAATTTACCTTGGGACTTTAGAAATTTCAAACTTTCATGATCAGAATGAATGATAAATTCTTTTGGCCATAAGTAATGTTGCCAAGTCTCTAAAGACCTTTTTAAAGCATACAACTCTTTATCATAAGTGGAGTAATTCAAAGCAGCACCACTTAGTTTTTCACTAAAATAAGCAATGGGTTTAGAATCTTGCATTAAAATAGCGCCAATGCCTATTCTAGAAGCATCACATTCAACCTCAAAAACTTTAGAAAAATCAGGAAGAATAAGAAGAGGAGCATTGGTCAATTTTTCTTTCAAGGTATTAAAAGCAACCTCTTGTGAATCACCCCATTTAAAAATCACATTCTTTTTTACCAATTCATTCAAAGGGGCTGCAATAGTAGAGAAGTCCTTCACAAATCTCCGATAAAAGCTAGCCAAGCCATGGAAGCTTCGAACTTCATTCGCATTCTTGGGAGTTGGCCATTCTCTAATTGCTTTCACTTTCTCTTCATCAACTTGAAGTCCTTTAGCACCTACAATAAAGCCAAGAAACACAACAGTATCCATGCAAAAGGAACAATTTTCTAAATTGACATAAAGCTTATTTTCTCTTAAAAGTTCAAACACATCGTGCAAGTGTTTCACATGATCATCTAAACTCCTGGAATATACTAGAATATCATCAAAATAGACGACCACGTACTTTCCAATAAAAGGACGAAACACATGATTCATCAAACTCATAAAAGTACTAGGTGCATTAGTCAAGCCAAAAGGCATAACTAACCACTCATACAACCCAAACTTAGTTTTGAAAGCAATTTTTCACTCATCACCCTTTTTCATGCGAATTTGATGGTACCCACTTCTAATATCAATATTAGAAAAATATACAAGCACCATGCAACTCATCAAGCATATCATCTAAACGAGGGATAGGGTAACGATATTTCACCGTGATTTTATTGATGGCTCTACAGTCAACACACATTCTCCATTTGTCATCTTTCTTAGGAACAAGTATAACTGGCACAGCACACGAGCTCAAGCTTTCTCTCACAAAGCCCTTTTTCATAAGCTCTTCAACTTGTCTTTGGATCTCTTTAGTTTCTTCCTGATTGGATCTATACGCAGGCCTATTCGGAATTGAAGCTCCGGGAAGGAAGTCTATACGGTGCTCAATGCCTCTCAAAGGGGACAATCCATCAGGAATGTCCCCCGAAAATAAGTCGTTGAAGTCCTGCAACAAAGACATAACACTAGACGACAAAGATGGATCAAGCTCATTAATAGTTAAGAAAACATCTTTATATAAAAGTATATAAGATTCTTCACAATTTAAAGCTCTCTTGATCTCACTTTTTCCAGCAAATAAAGTCACTCTCTTTTCTTCATTTTTTTCACTCTTTTTACTTTCTCTCCCTTTTTCATTCTTTTCGACGTCTCTCTCTTTCTTTTCTTTTGCCTTCAATTTGCATTTTTTCTCAATCCTCACTTGATCCTCATAAGCTTGAATGGGCCTAAGAGGTTTCAACACCATATTTTTACCATGGAAAGGAAAAGAATAACAATTTTTATATCCATCATGCCTAACTTTTCTATCAAATTGCCATGGCCTACGAAGCAAAACATGTCCAGCATACATTGGTGCAACATCACATAAAATCTCATCATGATAGTTGCCAACAGAAAATGCAACCATCACTTGTTTGGTGACTTTCACCTCACCACAATCATTTAACCATTGCAATTTATATGGTCTAGGATGTTTCAAAATAGGCAAATTAAGCTTGTCAACAAGTAAAGTGCTAGCAACATTGGTACAACTTCCACCATCTATAATCATGCTACAAACTTTACCATTAATGAGACACCTTGTATGAAAGATGTGCTCACGTTGCTCTTCATCAAGATCTTCTTTTGGTTGGATATTAAGAGCACGCCTAGCCACAAGGGCTTCACCAACCTCAGCATCACAATCAACATCGGAAGCATCCGTTAATGGAGCCACATCATCATAGTCATCACTGTCACTACTTTCACTAGCAACATCAGCATTCTCAAGTAAAATCATAGTTCTTTTGTTAGGGCATTGAGAAGCAATATGACCAAAACCTTGACATTTAAAGAACTTAACTTTATAAGAAGGATTAGAAGAAGAAGAGGGTTTAGAGTCATTTTTACCCTTAGGATTTGGAGTAGAGAATTTAGGCTTACTTTCCTCTTTTGGCTTGATGTCTCCCTTGGATTTGAAGAAATTTTTGGACTCCTTCAAGGTTTTCTTCCAAGAACTCGACGACCCAACACCATTTTGGATCTTTAATTGCTTTTCTACCATGATGACCTTATGTAACAACTCATCCATGTCAAGAAAATTTTGCAGTTCTACAATGGAAATTAATTTTAGGGCACAAACCATCAAGAAATCTTCTCATGGTAGCTTCCATATCTTCATCAACATTGGCCCTAATCATGATGATCTCCATATCTTGGTGGTACTCTTCAACACTCATAGATTTTTGACGCACACCGCGGAAGACTTGACGTCGAGGTGATGATTTGGAATTGAACAAACACGAAAATAAATGATACGCAAGGTTTGATTTCTATGACACCACTCGGAAACTTGTTCCGAGCAATCCCGATGATCAAAATAAACCAAGAAAAGCGAACAATCAACACGCCAAAATTGAGAAAACAATTGATAAGTGAAAGATGGTTCGAAAAGTAACAAGAACAAGAGAATAATGTTCTCTCTAACGCCGACGGCAGTTAAACAATATGATCTAAAAAAGGTGCTCTAAAACCCTAAAAGATAACTATTTATACCTAGGTCAAATAATAAAGGGTTGGGCTTAAAATAAATGGAAGCCCAAAATAAAACGAAGTCCAAAAATTAAATAAATAGGTTTGATATCTTCTTGGGCTTAAGTAATGAATCATTAAATAGCCCAAGTCTTCGTGTTTTCAAGATCCAAGTGTATCCGGTCCAAGGATTTGAGTTAAATGGATTATTTTGGGCTCAATTCCATTAAACTCTCCTCCAATAGGCTCGGAGTTCACCATCTTCTCAAGATCCTTACTCCTGCTCACATCAGTCCCTCCCTCCTCAAGAAGATTCGTCCTCGAATCTGACAGGTCAGTTTTGTAGGTGGTGTCATTCATCTTCTTTAACATCTGGAACGGACCATCGCCCCTGGAATCTATAATAAAAACACTAGACAAAGCATCAAGAGGGTTAGTGTCAGAAACTAAACGCTCTCTGTGTCTCTCCACTACTAGTGCTCTTTTCTCTTTCTTTTCGCTCTTTTTTTCTCTCCCTGAACTTTTCTCTCAAGCACATCTCACTGTCTTTTCCTCACCTGTGCAGTCACTCTCCATTGGGCCAATCTTATTTTTCTTTTGGGTCTCTTTTCTCTCTTCACTTTTTTTATTCTCACTACCCAAACCCTCCTCATTTTTTCTTGATTTGATCTGGTCCAGGTACAACTCACTAGGTGTCAAATGTAGTATAATGAAGTTCCTACCCTTAAACCTAAAGGAGTATCTATTGTTATACCCATCATGTGCTACCCTCTTGTCAAACTGCCAAGGCCTTCCCAATAGCAAATGTCCTGCCTCCATGGGTATCACATCACATAGCACCTCATCCTCATACCTCCCTACAGAAAATGGCACCAGTACCTGTCTAGTCACCTTCACACTCCCACTATCATTAAACCACTGTAAATAATATGGTTCTGGATGTTTGCTACATATCAAGCCCAATTTCTCCACCATAGTTTGACTAGCCCCATTAGTACAACTACCTCCATCTATGATCAAGTTACACATCTTTCCACCCACCAAACACCTTGAATGGAATAGGTTTTCTCTCTGATCCAGAATCTCATCTCTAACTCTAGCACTTAACACTCTCCTAACTACAAGTGCTTCTCCTGTGACAGCTCTTTCCTCATATTCAACTTCATCATCACAAACACTATCACATGGCAAATCATCAATATCACTATCATCAGAATCAATAACCCCATTATCCTTCATATACATCACTTTTCTATTAGGGCATTGAGAAGCAATATGGCCAGTACCCAAACATTTAAAACATTTTATAGATGAATGTTTACTAGGAGTACCTTTTTGTTCAGATCCCCCGATTGATTGCTTAGGTGCTTCCTTGAAGTCCACCCCTTTATCCTTGGACTTCTCCTCCTTCTGGGGCCATTGTGAGTTCCATGAATAACTAGAACTTGCTCCATTCCTTGCGGCTACTCTAGCCTTAAGCTGTCTTTCCACCTTCATGGCCATGTTCACCATATCCTCAATCTCCAAATAATGCTGTAACTCCACAACATTTGCTATCTCCCTATTTAATCCACTCAAGAACCTTGCCATGGTGGCCTCGGGATCCTCCACTATATTAGCACGAATCATAGCAATCTCCATCTCCTTGTGGTAGTCCTCTACTGTCTTAGATCCTTGTGTGAGTCTTTGGAGCTTCTGGTGCATCTCCCTATAATGGTAAGAGGGCACAAATCTCTTCCTCATACACGCCTTCATCGCTGCCCAAGTAGTGATAGGTCTTTCTCCATTCCTCCTCCTAGAGGTCACAAGCTGATCCCACCATATTAGTGCATAATCTATAAATTCAACAGCAGCAAGTTTTACCTTTTTCTCCTCTGAGAAATTATGACACTCGAAGATCATATCAACCTTCCTTTCCCACTCCAAATACGCCTCAGCATCATTCCTTCCCTTGAATGTTGGAATCTGCATCTTGATGGATTTGAGGTCTCCATCTCGTCTGTCGAGGGGTTCTCCTCTCCGAGCTCTCCTAGGCATGTGCCCTTCATAGTCCTCCTCCTCTTCATCAAACTCCTCCTCCTCAGGCTCATACTGTGGTGGTTGCCGACGAGGTGGTGGAAGTCGCTGACGGATACCTGCACGCCTGCCCTGAGGGTTCTCGCGTCTCCCTTGTCTGAGCTCATCCATTTGGTCCCTAACCTCATTTAAGGCTAGATTGAACCTCTCAAATTGTTGTTGCATGGCTCTCAAAGTGAAAGCGATGTTTTCATCTCCTCCTTGGTTGTCATCATTACTGCCTCCCTGTGACATTGTAATTAAAATGATATACCTGCAAAACAAAGTTAGCGATAAACAACCTCACACACTCCCTCACGTGTTTCACTCAGGAATTTATCACTCCACTCGTGTTTAAGTCATGGCAATGACTCCCTCAAATAAGCTCACACACTCTTGCCTTTTACCACTCAAATTTCTCTGAAATTCAAGTTACAATCATAACCAAGGCTTCATCCAATCAAAGTTTCCAACTGTAGCTCAAGTACTTGAGGATATTCTTGACAGCCACCTAGTGACCCTCACCAGGATCCGATTGGTATCTGCTCGTAACACTTAGAGCATATGATACATCGGGTCTCGTACATAGCATTGCATACATGATAGATCCTACCGCAGATGCATACGGGATCATATTCATGCGCATCCTCTCATCTTGTGTCTTAGGACACATAGATTTCGAGAGTGTTATCCCATGAGTCACGGGAAGGTACCCTCTCTGGGATTGTTCCATGCTGAACCTTTTCAACATCTTGTCTATGTACGTTGATTGTGAAAGACCAAGCAACCTTTTTGATCTATCTCTATAAATCTTTATCCCAAGGATATAAGTTGCTTCACCAAGGTCTTTCATGGCAAATTGTTTGGACAACCAAATCTTGACTGATTGTAGCATAGAGACATCGTTTCCTAGCAATAATATGTCATCTACATACAGCACAAGGAATACGATTGCAGTCCCATTAACCTTCTTATACACACAGTGTTCATCCAGATTTTGTGAGAAACCAAACTCTTTGATTACCTCATCAAAACGGATATTCCAACTCCTGGATGCTTGTTTCAATCCATAGATGGATTTCTGAAGCTTGCATACCTTTTCGCCATCATAGGAGGTGAAGCCCTCAGGTTGTGTCATATACACATCCTCAGCTAGAGTTCCATTTAGGAAAGCTGTCTTCACATCCACCACGATTGGATCGTAATGTCTTGATACTTTTCCCAAGTTGGTTTTCTATTTCATTTCTGAATTGTTTGAACTTTTCAAATGCTTCAGATTTGTATCTCATCAGATACAGGTACCCATATCGAGAATAATCATCGATAAAGGTAATGAAGTAAAGACAACCACTTCTGGCATGGATGGACATCGGACCACATACATCTGAATGTATTAGGTCTAATACTCCAGTCGCTCGTTCATCCTTTTCCTTAAAGGGTAATTTAGTCATCTTGCCTAATAAACAAGATTCGCATGTGTCATATGATTCATAATCAAATGACCCTAAACTTTCACACTTATGGAGCTTAGCTATGCGTCTCTCATTTATATGGCCAAGGCGACAATGCCATAAGTAAGTTGATTTTAAATTATCTCGTTTATGTCTTTTCGTGTCATTGACATTCATAATTGGATGTGACATATCTAATATGTAAATTCCATTGCATAATGTACCAGTACCATAAAGCATTCCATTCAAACTAATAGAACAACCATTGTTACTAAAAGTCAAATAGAAACCAGCTCTATTTAAACAAGAAACAGACAATATGTTCTTTGTTAATACAGGTACAAAATAACATTATCCAATTTAAGTACAAACCCAGTGGGGAGTGACAAAAAGTAAGTGCTTACGGCTAATGCAGCAACTCTTGCTCCATTTCCCACACGCAGGTCTAGTTCTCCCTTCATGAGCTGTCTACTGTCCCTGAGGCCCTGCATATCATTGCATATGTGTGAGCCACAACCGGTATCTAATACCCATATGTTATGGTCAGAAACGTATTAAACTCAATGACAAACATACCTGAAGAAGTCGAGGCATTTGATGCCTTCTTTTGCTTCAATTCATCCAGATAGACTTTACTGTTTCGCTTCCAGTGGCCAGTCTTGCCACAATGGAAGCAAGTTCCTTTTGGTGCAGTCTCTTTGGTTTTCTTCTTGGCTGCACTTCCTTTCGGTTTCTTAGACCTTTTCTTTTTTAGCTTCCTTTTCTTGGAACCAGAAGAAGAGTCTACCACAAGCACTTGCTTGCTATCCTTCTTGATAGCTTGCTCTACTGTCTTGAGTAGATTGATCAACTCAAGAATTGTCGTGAATATTTGGTTCATCCGGTAGTTTAACACAAACTGTGAATAACTATCAGACAATCCAACTAGAATTAAGTCAACACTTAATTCATAATCCATAATAAAACCTAAGACAGCCAACCCCTCAATATACCCATTTATCTTCAGTGCATACTGCACTGCAGATGAACCTGGAGTCATCTTAGTAGTGAAGAGTAGCCTCGAGGTCTCGAACCTTTCAGACCGAGCTTGCTCATCAAACAGTTCCCTAAGATGAAACACTATGGTATTACCATCCATAGACTCATGCTGCTTCTGCAGCTTTGGTGACATCGAGGCAAGCATAATGCAGGTAGTCATGTCACTGTCTTTAAGATGCTTACGATATGCTTTCTGATCCTCATCAGAAGCATCAGCAGCAGGTGGATCAGGAAGTGGAACATCTAGGACATATCCCAGTTCCTCATACCTGAGAACAATTCTCAGATTTCTTAGCCAATCTAGAAAGTTAGGTCCAGTTAAATTGTTCGAGTCCATTAGTGAGCGCAAATTCACACTAGAAGTCATTTTCAATAACCTATAGGGAAAGAGAGAAAGAATGTTAGAATAGAATTACATGCATGATCATAAGGACTTGCATGACATGCATATGGCTCCCACTAGTTTCAAAGAATCCATAACCCTCAGTACGAATCCAAGAAACATTATGACAAAATGTCCTAGTGGGTCGATATCCGACATTACTAAAATGACCTTGGATTTACCCAACAAGCCACCTTAGGTCAATCGGTAGGTATCGGTCCTACCAATTGCATCATAGATATCCGACATTACTAAAATGACCTTGGGTTTACCCAACAAGCCACCTTAGATCTATCGGCAGGTATCGGTCATACCATTTGCTTCATAGATGCAACTATCGACTAGTGCTATCAACTCGTGATGTATGCACACACATTGGGTTATAAACTCTTGATGCGCGTACAGCTGATGCACACTGCCCAATTTTACCTCTGTCCACGTTGACCTTGAGTTTACTCAACAAATCAACGCTTCTAGTGAAAACCGACACATTAATTCGAAAATCTTATTTTCATGGTTCGAACATATCCGTATAGAGTGAGCTTGAGTTTACCCAACAACCCAACTCTATAAGAACTCTGGTTCTCCCCATATTAATGGAAGGCGTTAGTTTTCAAATGATGTGTGAGGATTTTCAGGTCTCATCTTATTCTCCTCCAAGCCGTAGGATTATAGTCACCATGACTATATGGAATGATTTAGGGTATTTCATCAATCACATTGAATCTATACCTAAAATCATCCATCATCCCACCTTTGCATGTTGTAAGTCGACTTGTGTATGTGTAAGTCGACTTATGCTAGTGTGTAAGTCGACTTATGCATGTGTAAGTCGACTTATGCAGCTGTGCACGAACAAGTCGACTTGTACCATTGTGCAAGTCGACTTATGCGTCTACAGTGCACGGACAAGTCGACTTGTATCTTTATTAGTCGACTTATCCATGTGGAATTGCTATCTAATCGGCTAATTTCTCAATCCGTACAGTTCCAATTCACAATACCAAGTGTAATATCCTTTATTATGATGTACCAATGAAACACTTTCATTGTTCCATGTTTAACATATATAGTCAAACTATACATGAAAAACTTGAAATTGATGAATACACTCTTATTCATTTAGATCTCCAAATAATTTAAGAATATCAAACTATCACCCTAAGTATCTCTAGGTAGCCTAAACTTTTATCAAGATTACTTCGGCACTGGTCATAAAATTTGTGACGGCCAAAATAATCAAGACAACGAAATACACTAACGAGACGCTAATGTGATACATTTGACATCAGAAAATTGTTTAGAAACCCAATTTAAAGAAAATCAGTTTGGAAAGCATACAACATCAATATATCACATTTTTAATCACATTAAAAATGATCCAAGGCATTGGAATTGAGAAATACACAATTTATCATTTCAAACAAAACAGCTCCAGCAACTTTCTCAAAACTGCCAAGCTCTGTGTTTTGCTTGAAAAACTCATTGAAACAATTTCAATAAATTCTGAGAAAATTACAGAGGTTACAACATGTTCACAACATGTTCCATGAAATTTTTCAGGATTTATTTCCATCAAAAACTCATCCAACCTCAGCAACAAAGCCAATGTAGAATCTGTGTTCCTCAACACAGTTATTCCCAGCAGCACACAATAAATTCTCAAATAAATAGTAAATCACCTCAAAAACATTTTTCCATTCTCATAGACATTCATAAACATCTTAGAGACATTTTGGTGAAAGAAAATCAGGAAAAACAATTTTCTACAATTTATTCACGAATTTATAAGCATGCCTGTTCATTGAATGTGCACAAAGACAGCAACCAGAACATTGGGGAATAAATTAGCAAAACCATATCAAATCACATTGATAAATTCCGAGCTTCCACATACATATGCAACAACATCTTGTGAACATATCTGGGCAAGAAAATTTTGAAAACTATATTTCTATACTGAATTCGAAATTCACACAATCAACATGCATCATCGTCACAAGCATTAGGCAACTCCGACCTAGTCATGGTTTCTTCGTTATATACGACACAAGTGGCTCTGATACCACTATAGGAAAATCCCGGTGTGAGCATCACATGCCCACGGTGCGGAAAACAAAAATTTTTGTTCCGGGACCTTCCCGAAAGCCAGGATCCATGTGTCTATACAACAAACTCAAACCATAACGGCCAAAGGAGACCGTCTCTAACGGTATCCACGCAGAGATCGGAGAACCTAACCGGGACAAACCCTTTGACCCGGGAATAGTTAGAACAAATTAAAGAGTGCTAGCTCTTACCTTTGTCCTTGGAGAGCTTGAAATCACGATGGAGAAGGAGAAGAAAATGCTTGAAGATGATGAAGAACGATGATGAGATGAGAGGAAAACTATTTTCCTTTCAAACTTCTCTTCTCCTATTTCAACCAGCGACTACACTCATCTTCACTCTTTCATTTTGTCTTCTTACCATTTAATGTAAAGATGACAAGGCAAAAGATGGAAGCTTCTTTTGCCATCCACGTTAGCTACTTTATATATATATAAAGTTAAACTTGTCTTCTCCTTCAAGCTTCCACGTTACAACACACACACACACACACACACACACACACACACACACACACACACACATATATATATATATATATATATATATATATATATATATATAAATTCTTTAATTAATTAATAACATATATATATGTATATATAAATTGGAACTCTGTCCAAAACTATTTTTCGAATTCTCCGAGACACTCTTATGCGTGTGACCCATTAGGTTCCCGGTTATGTTGGCCACTTAGATTAACACTTAATCCAAGCAAGTCATGAGCGGTATCTAGCAACACATCATGACCCCAATTGACCGAAAAGTAATTGGTTTGACGAATGAACATGTATTCATCATGAACCATATCACGAACCTTTCCATAGACAATTACCGTACAATTCGTCCTTTCACCATGCTATACCCTACTTGGTTATGAGTATGGGCAATGTGTCAACTCTTACTAGACTGACTACGTCAAATCTAGTCCAAGTGATTTCAGTTCTTATCCTGGGACTCATTACTTTATATGTCAATGAAGACATTCTTCATGACATATATGCTCCGGCCAGAGATTTCCAAGTAATGACCCTGACAAGAGGCCATAGGTATCATCTTCTGCTATCACAGAAGTGGTGAATCCTCTATTGGCTACTCAATTATCTTCGAATACCTCAAGCTGTACCCAATCACCACCCTATGAGCGACCTCTGTAAGGCAACAAGGAATTGAGTCAAAGCACAGAATCAGTATCCAAGATATCCTTGAGCACCTCAAGTCTAAGGATACTTGCACCATTGCTATGATGAGATTATCACTGACATTGGAATAGGACATCTATGTGATGATCTTATAGCAGGTCATCCAATGTACTTACTACCTCTAGTAAGCATCCACATCTCAACCCTAAATATCTCATATTTACAGCTTCTGAGATCCACTGCTTGATCAAATCAAGGAGCTTGAGATGTACTAGTCTCTCCGGATTACCGATGTCCAGTCTCAGTAATCCTATGACTAGAGATTATTTAGATACTGACATAATTGCAAATGATAGGAATCTCAGTAGTATGATCACATCACAATTTCCTTCATGCTATGTCATATATCATGGACTTCATTAATTTGCTTATTGATCAATATCAGTTCATAAATAATGAACAACAACGTAATGAAATATGCCTTTCTTTATTTATTCATAAAGTATGTACACAACTTTGTACAAAATGCGCTAAAGGCGATTGCCTTCAGGGCACTACTCTAACAATATAACACCATAAAAATATCGTCAAGTTACTTACTTGTTTCAGTTTTTATTTCCAGCAATATGAGCAACTCATAAACAACCACTGAGAGCAACTCCATGATGGGTGATGAACAAAACCAGTAGAACAGGCTTCCGATGAACAAAGTTCAGTAACTCGTCCTAAGATATTTTCAATGTAACGTTAAAATACGTGGGTTCTTTGCATCATATACACGTGTCTCCCATCAATTGCCACTATTATATATTTCCACGTGACACACATATACATATGCTATAGGTCCACATGTCCCACAGAATTTTTATCCACTTGTCACTCTATAATTGACCCGAAAATCAAGATTTTTCACAAAATTCACTAAAAATTCCAAAATATCCTAAATAATACCAAAATTGCCAAATCACAACTTAATCACATTTAACAACTCAATTGTACCCAGAAATGTCAAAGAATGCATGTACAATTATATGAATGTGCAAAAATTGTGCATATCAAATTTAGCATAAACATGAATTGCACTTTCTAAATTCTCAATAATTCTCGTAATTCACAATTTTATCCCTCACATGGGTAACAAGATGTCACAACTCTCCCCTCCTAACAAAAATTTCATTCTTGAAATTCTTACCTGATTGATCAAATAGGTAGGGGTATGTTTTCATCATATTCTCCACTATTTCCCATTTGGCGTTATCACTCGAATAATTTCTTTTACTTAACTATAGTCAACGGAATCAATCAATTTTCCGTTACTTATTCAGATATCACACAACCTTGTCTGTCTCCTCAATAAATTTCGGATACTTCAAAATTTTCACTTCTGGTTCTGACATTACATCTAGGTCAGATCATATCACTATTTCTTATCACACTCACATATCATACTTAAAGTATATAAGAGATCTTGTCGGTGTTACAAACTCATGATAATGGTCATTTTCTTACAAACTTTTCATATGGACAATTTTATGTCGGGTTAACTCACCCTTTTTTTCCTATGTTAAGTACACCTTGGCAAGGTGATACTATCAAAAACAATTCATCTCTTGCTTGATATTCATATCTCTTTTGTGTTAAAACACTTAACTCATGTGTCTAGCTCACTTTATTCCAATCTTTGGTGTTGATCCACCTAATTCATTCGTTTTGCTTGAGTTACTTAATTCTAATACACATCAATTTCACTTATCATAAACGTCTCCTATCACTTCTGGCCTTAAACTATTTTTAGGCCTCTCAAGTAACCAAAATATTCTTTTCAACTCTTCAATTACATTCAAAATATCATCTATGATCACTGCCACTAACTGATCCAAACAGAATTGAATCTCTTTATTCTTCAATACTATGACACTTTAAGGGGTGTAGTTAACTCTAACAAATATTGCCAAAACTCTATGTACCCAACATTAGTTCTCGTAATTCCTTACGCACTTGATTCCTCAATGACATAATATTATCTCATATTTTTGTTAATTTCTCAATTCACTTATTTTCTCGAATGATTCTTCCATTTGTACGATTTCGTCTGATTTCACGTTGACTTATTGCAATGTCGAACTATTCTAACTAGTGTCTCCACTCATTTCAATTTATTCACAAACTTAACTTCCTGTATTGGCAACATACTCATCAAATCAATTTGTATTCTCAGAGCATATTTTCATATAACGTAATGTGGGCCTAAGTTCTCCTCATATTAGCAATAGCGCCACCTCAAATTTCAGAATCTAATCACATAGTTGGATACTTTACCTCAAACAAAATACATACACTCTCTCTATAGCATATTTTACATCTTATGCTTAAGTCTTCATTAGGATTAGAGCTCCAATATTCTTCTTTTAATTTATTCCATTTTTGTTCATTCTTAAAAGTAAACCAACTGGTCTACTAAACCTGATTCGTTGAGATTCTTCTTCCAAAGAGGATTTCTTGCTACTGTCAACTAGATTGTTCATCTAATCCTTATCAATCAACTATTCCCATCATTGCTCATCAAACATTCTTAATATCCCAAAAGGGTCAATTTCAACTATTCATAATTATTACATCTCATCTAAAGATGTATTTAAGACAATTCACTAATTAACAACTTATGCTCAGAATATCTTAATCTCATTTGATTTAAGAAAACACTTATCTCTCTTTTTTTTGCGTCTAACCTCGGTCGTGGGAACTATGCCACAAACTTGACCTCCTCCTTTTTCCTCGATTTCATCACACACAATATCATCTTTAACACTCTCAATCTATCCTCGATCGATAACCATAAGCACTTTCATTCATTACTCTAATTCATCATAGACGTTAAATTATGGGAACTATGACTAAATATTTATTCATATCTCATAGATTGCTTCTTATATCCTCTCCACACATATAATTCTTATGTGCTCGATTCTCACACTTGTCATAGAAATGCCATTCTTAAATATGTGCTCACAAAATAACAATTTAACTAAACTATGACAACTTTTACAATTCTCACTATCTTTATCTCATCATCCAATTACCACTATATCGTCATACATACGTATTTTCACCATCAATTTAGACTTATCGATACATAATCATCCTAAAATTTTCGATCACAATTCTACCAACATATTCTTATAGTGAGTCATAACTCGTATCACCTTTATTTGACAATCATTTCAAGTCCAACGTTGACCTCTCAAAGTCATAAAAAAATTTAATTCTTTCACCTTGGCTTGTACACTTTAAATCTCGTCATTCATCCTTATATCATTACTTTCCTTAATCAATCCATGACAATGTATTCACATCTATATCACATTCAGGGATATCTTACCACAGTACAATATCGATATCGTATTCCATAATACATCCACCAATGCAAATACATTACATCATTATTTATCATATATAGCCATATACTATTTTCTCTTTCTAAATATCCACAAACTTTCATTTTCTCATAGTCAGGTAGATCATCATTCTTCCCACTACTTCCATCAATTTAAACACTTAACAAACGCTCATGTATGTGACTCATATAAATGCAACTCAGACTAGGGATCAGTTGCTATTGCCTGCTATGACATGATTGAAATGCACGTAACTTAGCACATATGTTGAAAACTGCCCATGTAAGATACTAAAGCTGGGCTCTGATACCAAAATGTAGCACCCCACTCTCACAAGACACATACCCGACATCCATGGTGATATTCGAGTACGTACCCCGCAAGGGTGGCATGCTAGAACGATCATTCAGTCAAAACTCATTACAAAACTTTTGTTTCTTTAAAAATAAGGAACATGCAAGCGAAAAATACTAATCAAATTGGGCCCATTTTATTTGAAAACATTTCCATTTCTAAGCTATAATCTTTACAAACATTAGTATTTAACCTTAAATTTGGGCCCATTTCAGATACAAAACACTTGAAACCATAAAGTTATTTCATTACCAAATCGTTTACATACACTTTGTAGAATTCTTGTAGAACATAATTCAAAAATAAAGTCAATGAAGACATGTGCAGATGCAAACTGATCCCGACCCCTAAATCCATATCAGACCTCAGTGGCTATACTCCATTTAGCCTAGCTGAAATAATTCTTCAGAACCTGAAAAGCCACATTGCAATTTTTATGAGTTTTGCAACTCAGTGAGTGAACCATCATTGATGAATTCACCGGATTACAAACAAACATCACATATATCACAGATATTCATTCAGAACATATAACTATTTATGATATTCACATAACATGGCATCTCATGTGATCATACGATTCACGTAGCCAGGTATAGCAACCGTTCATATCAATGTATCACTCACTTCAGCTTTGCAAATCATTCAAGGAGTTTTAGTCTTAAATGAATGCTATATGCATGAGACTCACATTCGTTCTTATTGTTGTGACTGAGTGCCTATCACATACTTGTACAAATACTGGCCCATGGGGCTTAGTCAGAACAGAATCACGAAGCATAGCTCTAGGTGCAAACACATATATCACGGAGCAAAGCTCTACGTGGAGGCGCTTCATACTGACTACTCAAGTCATAACGCCTTTATCTGAGCATGCATTTATAAAATGCATCAAATACTGATTATGCCATATCAGACAATCACATATGATATTCAATCAGAAACTCATCATCATCTCCTTGCCTTGAACATTCAAACTCAAATCTGATCCAATTTCAACTCCTAAGCCTCCTTTTGCAAGCTTATGTCCATGCAAGTCACGTCCTAGGTTTCCTTGAGGCAAATCACACCATCAATGCGTTTCTTCTTGTCTTTCACATGCCCATGGTTCTCCATCAACGCCTTTATCTGAGCATGCATTTATGAAATGCATCAAATACTGATTATGCCATATCAGACAATCACATATGATATTCAATCAGAAACTCATCATCATCGGACCTAAGTCCGGCATTCAAATATCAGACAATCATATATGATGTTCAATCAGAAACTCTTAATCATCGGACCTAAGTCCGGCATTCAACATACATTGAGAATTCACATATCATAAGGGGTTTCACATCAAATCAGAACACTTCCAATGCATCAAAACTGAATATGGCATATATGGCAATCACATTGGATGCTCAATCAAAACTCATAATCATCGGGCCTAAGTCTGGCATTCAACTTTCGTTGAAAATTCACATAACATTCAGAATAACGTTCAGAATTTCATAGCAAACAAAGTCACAATCAAAGCACTTCCAATACATTCCCGAATATTGATCTCCTCGGACAATTGAAGTACGAAATTCATAATCAAATCGCAAGCAATATAACAATATTGGAAGCTTAAACAAATCAAATTAAATCAATCCTAGGAAATCATCTAGGTTGACTCACAGTACGCTCCAATAAGCTATTGCCTGGATGGTCCGTCAATGTCTTATTGGCGTCCGATATGCTCCTCTAAAATAGGCAAAACACATTCACAAATATCACACTTTGCACAATTGCATAAATGTTCTTTTATAAAAATATCAATGTATAGAATGTATGCACAATGCATGTTCAATGACAATTCAGGGGTATAATGACGCGATTCTTATCGAAATCATTCAGATATCAATTCCCTCATTAATACCACGTATAATTGCATCAAATCAAAACTCACCCAATTTGGAACAGTATAGAGAAAGTTATGGTCAAAATATGAAAGGATGTTCGAGCAGTCGAAGGAGGGGTTGCTCGTCGTGATGACCGCGAAGAGGACAAAAAGTGATGTCGCGACGAACAGCCCAGAATTCAGTTTTTGATACGGAAATCCCAAGAAAACAAGGTTCTTGAAACCCCCTAATCTTATTGAATCAAAACCCCAATCTTTCTATTCTAAAAACATGCTAGTTCAAACCCCAATTATACGAAATTGAGACCCAAACCTAAAGAAAATTGAAGAAATGAACACGCCACAAGTGATTACCTTGATAAGTGATGCAATCCTTGAAGTAACGATAAGAAGAACACACCTTATTTGAAGACAAAAACTCTCAATTTCGTTAATCAACCAAATCTGATGTTTACAAGGATAAAATAAAGTATAATACCCTTGCCCACGACCTAAACCTAAAAGGAATAGGTTATAAGACCCCTTTAATGCTAAAACAAGCCTAATCCTAACTAGTTTAGGAGTTTATAGCCCAATAATGCAATCTGATCCTAATCCGCTTAGGATTGGGCTAAACAAACTTAAATAAGACCAAAATAACTTAAATAAACCTAAGGGAGGTGGATGGGCCTAATGGATTACTCTACTTAGGCCCACACACTTGGTAGTCCAAAACTAGCTTTAAATAAACCAAGGCAAGTACTAATAAATACCTAGCCCATAACAAGTCTTTTTGGGCCTAATAAACAAAGGATAAATAACAAACCCAATGTATTAAAATAAGTCCATAAGAATAATTGGACTTGTCTTGAAATTTGGCTAAGTATTAGCCCCTCCACATGTCCTCTCTAGAAGAATCACAAGCTTGACTACTCCACTTGAATTCTCCACGGATGGTTCGGTCTTGTCATTAAGGTGAGATGTAATGTGACTTTGAACAAACCCTTGAAGTGTTTGTTTAAGCCTTGCTGCACGTTGTCTTATAATAGGTCCACTTGGCAAAGTAAGCTTGTCTTGACGTGTTGCACCTTGATTTCCATTGCCATGGCTTCTTGTATCATTCCCTCCCTCCTCAAAAGGATTCGTCCTCGAATCAGCCCTACATTATCAAATGGAGAGAGATCAGCAACATTAAGCGTGGCGGATACTTGATACTCACCTGGCAAATCAATCTGATGTTCAATGTCCCTCAATGGTGGTAGTCCCTTGGGCAAGTTATCTAGAAAGACATCAAAGTATTCCTGCAAAACAAGTTTCACAACTATGACCTTCTTCAACTCTTTTTCTTTTGCAAAGAAAGTACTTTTTCTTGTTGCAAAGAAAGTTCTTTTTTTTGTTCCATTCTTCTTTTCAATCTTCTTTCCTTTTTCAACTGAACCGCTCTCTTTCTTTTGCTCACTAGTGCAATTACTCTCAGTTGGGCCTTTGTTCTTATTTTCTTGAATGGCCTCTTTTTCTTTTTTTCTTTTTAAACTCTCAGCCTCTCCAAGTTTTTGTTCTTCCATGGCTTTTGCAAGTCTCAACTGATCATCATGAACTTCTTTTGGTGAAAGGGGTGCCAATGTAAAGTGTTTCTCCCCCATCTTGAATGAATATCTATTTTTGAATCTATCATGTAGTACACGTCTATCATATTGCCATGGTCTCCCTAACAGTAAATGACCAGAATGCATAGGAACTACATCACACAACACTTCATCAGAATATCTCCCAATTCAGAACGCCACTAGCACTTACTTATTCACCCTAACCTCTCCACACTCATTAAGCCATTGCAACTTATAAGGACTAGAGTGTTTAATGAGAGGCAGCCTCAATTTCTCAACTAAAATCGTGCTTGCAACATTGGTGCAACTACCTCCATCAATTATTAAACTGCATATCTTACCCTTAATTAAACATCTGGTGTGGAATATATTCTCCCTTTGTTCCTCAAGCTCTGTCTTTTCTTTTACATTGAGAGCTCGCCTCACTACTAATGCTTCGGCTTGGACTGGTTGCTCAACTTCTTCATCAGTATAATCCTCCAACTCAGGCATATCACTTCCATCACTATCTTCTGATTCAATTACCCCATCTCGCAAATACATGATCTTCCTATTGGGACATTGGTTTGCCCTATGACCCGAACCCAAACACTTGAAGCATTTGATGTCTCTTTGCTTAGTGCTAGCATTTTGATCATTAGATGTAGGCGCACCTTTAGAGGCTGTCCACTTTTCCTTCGACTTGTCCTTATTGTCATAGGACTTATCCTTGCTCTTTTCCTCCTCCTTTGGCCATTTAGGACCCCAAGAATTTGAAGATCCTGAGGTATTGCCCTTGCTGAAACATTTTCCCTTCAATTGCTTTTCAATCTTCATAGCCTTGCTTACCATTGTAGGAAAATCCCGATGTGTGCATCACATGCACACGGTGCGGAAAACAAAAATTTTTATTCCGGGACCTTCCCGAAAGCCAGGATCCATGTGTCTATATAACAAACTCAAACCATAACGGCCAAAGGAGACCGTCTCTAATGGTATCCACGCAGAGATCGGAGAACCTAACCGGGGCAAACCTTTTGACCCGGAAATAGCTAGAACAAATTAAAGACTGCTAGATCTTACCTTTGTTCTTGGAGAGCTTGGAATCAACGATGAAGAGAAGAGGATGAAGCCAAGAGAAAGATGAAGAGAGATGATCGTTGATGGAGAGAAGCTTGAGAGATGATGGTCGATTATCATATATAACAAAGCTTTTGATTTTCCTTCTTATAACCCATGACCATCCTCTTCTTTCAACTTTTGCCATTTGTCTTTTAACTTTTAAAGACATTTAATGCAAAAGATGACTAACCTTCCACGTTAGTCATGATATATATGTATATATATATATATATATATATATATATATATTATATGTTCTCCTCTCCTTCTTCCACATTTACACATATATATTAATTAATTCTATATATATATAAATGCTGAAGTGGTCCAGTCACACTGGGGTCGGTCTTACCGGCCTACAGGGTCCCGGTATGGAAAAACCACCGAAAATATTTTTCAACAATATCGATGTCGCGATCTCATCGGGATCCATTTAATCCTTTTGCTCTCCATTTATTGGATCTCTATCCAAAACTATTTTACAAATTCTCCGAGTCACTCTTATGCGTGTGACCCATTAGGTTTCCGGTTATGTTGGCCACTTAGATTAATACTTAATCTGAGCAAGTCATGAGCGGTATCTAGCAACACATCATGACCCCCAATTGACCAGAAAGTAATTGGTTTGACGAATGAACCTACAGTCATCATGAACCATATCACGAACCTTTCCATAGATAATTACTGTGCAATTCGTCCTTTCACCATGCTATACCCCACTTGGTTATGAGTATGGGCAAAGTGTCAACTCTTACTAGAATGACTACGTCAAATCTAGTCCAAGTGATATCAGTTCTTGTCCTGAGAATCATTACTTTATATGTCACTGAAGACACTCTTCATGACATACATACTCCGGCCAGAGATTTCCAAGTAATGATCCTGACAAGAGGCCATGGGTATCATCTTTTGCTATCACAGAAGTGGTGAACCCTTTATTGGCTACTCAATTACCTTCAAATACCTCAAGCTGTACCCAATCACCATCCTATGAGCGACCTGTGTAAGGCAACAAGGAATGGAGTCAAAGCACAGAATCAGTATCCAAGATATCCTTGAGTACCTCAAGTCTAAGGATATTTGCACCATTGCTATGATGAGATTATCACTGACATTAGAATAGGACATCCATGTGATGATCTCATAGCAGGTCATCCAATGTACTTACTACCTCTAGTGAGCATTCACATCTCAACACTAAATATCTCATATTTACAGTTTCTGAGATCCACTGCTTGATTGATCAAATCAAGGAACTTGAAATGTGCTAGTCTCTCCGGATTAATATTGTCCAGTTTCAATAATCCTATGATTAGGGATAATTTAGATACTGACATAATTGCACATGATAGGAATCTCAGTAGTATGATCACATCATAATTTCCTTCATGCTATGTCATATATCATGGACTTCATTAATTTGCTTATAGATCAATATCTATTCATAAATAATGAACAGCAAAGTAATGAAATATGCCTTTCTGTATTTATTCATAAAGTATGTGCATAACTTTATACAAAACGCGCTAAAGGCGATTGCCTTCAGGGCACTACTCTAACAATCTCCCACTTGACCTAAAGCCAATCGCCTTGATATTTAATACTGTTAGAGTAGTGCCTTGAAGGCAATCACCTTTAACGCATTTTGTACAAATTTGTGTACAGTCTTTATGAATAAATAAAGAAAGGCATATTTCATTAACTTTCTGTTCATTATTTATGAATGGATATTGATCAATAAGCAAATTAATGAAGTCTATGATATATGACATAGCATGAAGAAAATTGTGATGTGATCATACTACTGAGATTTCTATCATGTGCAATTATGTCAATATCTAAATTATCCCTAGTCATAGGATTACTGAGACTGGACATCGGTAATGATACGGAACCTCCAAGAATAGACTTTGAGAACTCCTTAACGACGAACCCAAATACTGACCTGAAAACCCCTAGTCGAATTCAGTACAACCTCAAGGATGAAGGTTAGAATTCAGATTACCTTGAATTGATCTAGATCTAAGATTCGAAACAATTCAGCCTCTAATCCTAGATTTGAAACACTCCACAAGAAAGTTGATCAAACTACTTGAATGTTTCTGAAGCATGTATTCACGCAAGAACACAAAGATAAAAGCAAAACGGCTTTTAGGTTAAAATTTCATCCAAAAGAACCCATCACAATTCGTCCTAGGCATATATATAGCCTTTACATAACATAAAAAACCTATTCTGATATGGAAAACTTAATAGAATAGGAAACCTATTCTGATATGGAAAACTTAATAAATAGGAAACCTATTCTGATATGGAAAACTTAATAAATAGGAAACCTATTCTGATATTGAAAACCGAATAAGAAACCTATTCTGATATGGAAAACTTAATAAAAACGTGGTTAAACACTAAATCAAGCCTCATTCGTGAATGTCAACTTGTAACAAATTAAAGTTGACATCTTCAGCCCTTGTCTCCAAACGTGGCATCCCATGCAGTCCATGCAAGCCATTGCTAGCCAAAGTCACCAAGCCTTGTAAATGGCAATTTAATGCTTGCTGAATCTTTTTGGCTCGTGATCTAGTAATTGGACCTCTTGGCAAAACAATTGGATTGGAGATCATCTCTTCATGCTCCTCACGTCCTTGCTCTTGACCAAGCTGATTCGCCTCATTTCCCCTCTCCTCAAAAGGATTCGTCCTCGAATCATAAGCATCACCTACATCAAAAGGACTCAAATCAGCAACATTAAATGAAGCACTCACATTATACTCACCTGGCAAATCCACTTTATATGCATTATCATTAATCCGTTCAAGGATTTGAAAAGGACCAACTCCTCGTGGATTTAGTTTAGACTTTCGTTGCTGCGGAAATCGTTCTTTGGGAAAATGAACCCAAACCCAATCACCAGGCTGAAACAACATTGGTTTCCTTCCTTTATTCACCCTAGAAGCTACTTTGACATTTTGCTTCTCAATCCTCTCCTTAACTTGCTGATGTAACTTCTTCACATAATCTGCCTTTGAACTAGCATCAACACTCACAAAATCATTAGATGGCAAGGGTAATATATCCAAAGGAGTAAGCGGATTGAAACCATACACAATTTCAAAAGGAGAACAATGAGTAGTGCTATGAACAGCCCTATTATAAGCAAACTCCACAAATGGTAAACAATCCTCCCACGTCCTAATGTTCTTTTCTAACACAACCCTAAGTAAATGGCAATTTAATGCTTGCTGAATCTTTTTGGCTCGTGATCTAGTAATTGGACCTCTTGGCAAAACAATTGGATTGGAGATCATCTCTTCATGCTCCTCACGTCCTTGCTCTTGACCAAGCTGATTCGCATCAGGTAATCCGGAAAGACTAGCACATCTCAAACTCCTTGATTTGGTCAAGCAGTGGATCTCAGAAACTGTAAATATGAGATATTTAGGGTTGAGAAGTGGATGCTTACTAGAGGTAGTAAGTACATTGGATGACCTGCTATGAGATCATCACATGGATGTCCTATTCTAATGTCAGTGATAATCTCATCATAGCAATGGTGCAAGTATCCTTAGACTTGAGGTGCTCAAGGATATCTTAGATACTGATTCTGTGCTTTGACTCCATTTCTTGTTGCCTTATAGAGGTCGCTCATAGGGTGGTGCTTGGGTACAGCTTGAGGTATTCGAAGGTAATTGAGTAGCCAATAAAGGATTCACCACTTCTTTGATAGCAGAAGATGATACCCATGGCCTCTTGTCAGGGTCATTACTTGGAAATCTCTGCCGAAGTATATATGTCATGAAGAGTGTCTTTAGTGACATATAAAGTAATGAGTCCCAGGACAAGAATTGAAATCACTTGGACTAGATTTGACGTAGTCAGTCTAGTAAGAGTTGACACATTGCCCATACTCATAACCAAGTGGGGTATAGCATGGTGAAAGGACGAATTGCATGGTAATTGTCTATGGAAAGGTTCGTGATATGGTTCATGATGAATACATGTTCATTCGTCAAACCAATTACTTTCCGGTCAATTGGGGGTCATGATGTGTTGCTAGATACCGCTCATGACTTGCTCAGATTAAGTGTTAATCTAAATGGCCAACATAACCGGGAACCTAATGGGTCACACGCATAAGAGTGTCTCGGAGAATTCGTAAAATGGTTTTGGATAGAGATCAAATATATGGAGAGCAATAGAATTAAATGGATCCCGATTTGATCGAGATATGTCCCGACGAGATCGCGACATCGATATTGCTGAAAAATGTTTCCGGGAGTTTTTCCCATACTGGGACTCGGTAGGCCGGTAGGACCGACCCCAGTGTGACTGGACCACTTCAGCATTAATATATATATATATTATTAATTAATTAAAGAATTATATATATATATATATATATATATATATGTGGTAAACGTGTAGGAAGGAGATGAAAAGCTTATCATCTTTTAACTTTATATATATATATATATATAAGAAGCCAACGTGGGTGCATGACTTACCATTGGCATTTATTGTGTCTTTAAAGTGTTAAAGACATAAAAGGCTTAAAAATGGCTTGATAAGGGTAGAGACATCGTTGGCTTTTGAAAGAAGAGGAAAGAGTTTCCTTCCAAAAGCATACGAGCATCATCGAGCTCTCATCTTCTTCAAGCTCCTTCATCTCTTCTCTATTGATTCCTCTCAAGCTCTCCAAGGACAAAGGTAAGAGCTAGCACTCTTTAATTTGTTCTAGCTATTCCCGGGTCAACGGGTTTGTCACGGTTAGGTTTTCTGATCTCTGCGTGGATACCGTTAGAGACGGTCTCCTTTGGCCGTTATGGTTTGAGTTTGTTGTATAGACACATGGATCCTGGCTTTCGGGAAGGTCCCGGAACAAAAATTTTTGTTTTTTACACCGTGGGCATGTGATGCTCACACCGGGATTTTCTTACAGTGGTATCAGAGCCACTTGTGTTGTATATAACGAAGAAACCATGACTAGGTCAGAGTTGCCTATTGCTTGTGACGATGATGCATGTTGATTGTGTGAATTTCGAATTCAGTATAGAAATATAGTTTTCGAAATTTTCTTTTCCAGATATGTTCACAAGATGTTGTTGCATATGTCTGTAGAAGTTTGGAATTTATCAATGTGATTTGATATGGTTTTGCTAATTTATTCCCTAATGTTCTGGTTGTTGTCTTTGTGCACATTCAATGAACAGGCATGCTTATAAATTCGAGAATAAATTGTAGAAAAATTGTTTTTCGGATTTCCTTTCACCAACATGTCTCTAAGATGTTTATGAATGTCTATGAGAATGGAAAAATGTTTTCAAGGTGATTTACTATTTATTTGAGAATTTATGGTGTGCTGCTGGGAATAACTGTGTTGAGGAACACAGATTTAACATTGGCTTTGTTGCTGAGGTTGGATGAGTTTTTGTTGGAAATAAATCCTGAACAAATTCATGAAGCATGTTGGGAACATGCTGTAACCTCTGTAATTTTCTCAGAATTTATTGAAATTGTTTCAATGAATTTTTCAAGCAAAACACAGAACTTGGAAGTTTTGAGAAAGTTGCTGGAGCTGTTTTGTTTGAAATGAAAATTTGTGGATTTCTCAATTCCAATGCCTTGGATCATTTTTAATGTGATTAAAAATGTGTTACATTGATGTTGTATGCTTGCCTAAATGATTTTCTTGAAATCGGGTTTCCAAACAATTTAGGATGTCAAATGTGTCTAATTAGCGTCTCATTAGTATATTCCCTTATCTTGATTGTTTTGGCCGTCACAAATTTTGTGACAGGTGCCGAAGTAGTCTTGATAAAGTGTAGACTACCTAGAGATACTTAGGGTGATAATTTGATATTCTCAAATTATTTGAAAATCTAAATGAATATGAGTGTATTCATCAATTTCAAGTTTCATGTATAGTTTGACTATATATGGTAAGCATGGTACAATGAAAGTGTTTCATTGGTACATCATAATAAAGGATATTACACTTGGTATTGTGAATTTGAACTACACGGATTGAGAAATTAGCCGATTAGATAGCCGGCCAAAAACCAGTCGACTGGCTTTCGGGAAGGTCCCGGAACAAAAAAAAATTTTCCACACCGTCGGCATGTGATACTCACACCGGGATTTTCTTACAAATACCATAGGCGAGTACATGAGAATCAAAACTCTTCTGTGATAATGGCTTTGTCAACAGATCAGCAATATTTTGCTCTGTGGGAATTTTCTCTATCTGGACATCACCTCGTCCAATGATCTCCCTGATCAGATGATATCTGCGGAGTACGTGTTTAGATCGTTGATAAGACCTTGGTTCCTTCGCCTGCGCAATAGCCCCATTGTTGTCACAATACAATTGTAAGGGTCCATCACAGCTAGGAACCACACTAAGTTTAGTATGAACTTTCTGATCCAAACTGCTTCCTTTGCTGCGTTTGAAGCGGCAATGTACTCTGCCTCAATTGTTGAATCGGTAGTCGTCTCTTGTTTTGAACTCTTCCAACTGACCGCCCCGCCGTTCGGTGTGAATATGTAACCTGATTGGGATTTAGAATCATCCTTATCAGATTGAAAACTGGCATCTGTACACCCGCTCACTTTGAGATCTCCATCTCCATATATCAAGAAAACATCCTTAGTCCTTCGCAAGTACTTGAGGATATTCTTGTGATACCCTGATGACCCTCACCGAATCCGATTCAGATTCGCTCGTAACACTTAGAGCATATGATACATCGGGTCTCGTACATAGCATAGCATACATGATAGATCCTACCGAAGATGCATACGGGATCATATTCATGCGCATCCTCTCATCTTATGTCTTAGGACACATAGATTTCGAGAGTGATATCCCATGAGTCACGGGAAGGTACCCTCTCTTGGATTGTTCCATGCTAAACCTCTTCAGTATCTTGTCTATGTACGTTGATTGTGAAAGACCAAGCAACTTTTTTGATCTATCTCTATAGATTCTTATCCCAAGGACATAAGTTGCTTCACTAAGGTCTTTCATGACAAATTGTTTGGACAACCAAATCTTCACTGATTGTAGCATAGAGACATCGTTTCCTAGTAATAATATGTCATCTACATATAGCACAAGGAATACGATTGCAGTCCCACTAACCTTCTTATACACACAGTATTCATCCAGATTTTGAGAGAAACCAAATTCTTTGATTACCTCATCAAAATGGATATTCCAACTCCTGGATGCTTGTTTCAATCCATAGATGGATTTCTGAAGCTTGCATACCTTTTCGTCATTATAGGAGATGAAGCCCTCAGGTTGTGTCATATACACATCCTCAGCTAGATTTCCATTTAGGAAAGCTGTCTTCACATCCATTTGCCATATCTCATAATCATAATGAGTGGCAATGACTAGGAATATCCTAATGGATTTAAACATTGCTACTGAGCTGAAGGTCTCGTCGTAGTCAACTCCTTGTCTTTGACGAAAACCTTTAGCCACAAGCCTTGCTTTATAGGTAATCACATTACCATCCATGTCGGTTTTCTTTTTGAAAACCCATTTACACCCTATGGGTTTTATTCCTTTGGGTGCCTCAACCAAAGTCCATACTTGGTTTTCATACATGGAATCCATTTCTGACTTCAATGGTAAGAGGCGTGCTTGTAAAAACAACAAAACCTTGAGGTTGGGTGTTCGATTTCCACCAAAGAGGACAATACTGATTTGTGTTGGATGCCGCGATATAACCCGCAAACACACGCTGGGTGGAAATGCTAGCCAGTGTGGGGTCCAACATTAAAAGGTGTTTTTAATGTTGGACCTACCCCCACACAGGCTAACATTTCCCACCCAGCGTGTATTTGGGTTATACCATGCATCCAACCTTAATCAAGATCCTCTTTAATGAAAAGGGTGAGCCATGGCTCGAACCCAAGACCTCAAAATTTTGTTCCACTTTAAGTGGACGCCTCTCACCATTGAGCCATTAAAACAGGTACAAAATAACATTCATCCAGTTTAATTACAAGCCTACTGGGGAGTGACAAAAAATAAGTGCCTACGGCTAATGCAGCAACTCTTGCTCCATTTCCTACACACAGGTCTAATTCTCCTTCATGAGCATCTCATCGTCCACGAGGCCTTGCATATCATTGCATATGTGTGAGCCACAACCGATATCTAATACCCATATGTTATGATCAGAAACAGTATTAACCTCAATGACAAACACACCTGGAGGAGCTGAGGCATCTGATGCCTTCTTTTGCTTCAATTCTTCCATATAGACTTTCTGATTTAAGCCCGGTGGCGGTCTTGCCACAATGGAAGCAAGTTCCTTTTGGTGCAGTTTCTTTGGTTTTTTTTTTTGCTGCACTTCCTTTTGGTTTCTTAGACTTTTTCTTCTTTAGATTCTTTTTCTTTGAACCAGAAGAAGAGGCCACCATAAGCACTGGCTTGTTATCCTTCTTGATAGCATCAACAGCAAGTGAATCAGGAAGTGGAACATCTAGGACATAGCCCAGTTCCTCAGATCTGAGAACAATTCTCAAATTTCTCAGCCAATCGAGAAAATTGGGTCCAGTTAATTTATTGGACTCCATAAGTGAGCGCAAATTCATACTAGAAGTCATCTTCAATAACCTAAAGGGAGAGAGAGAAAGAATGTTAGAATAGAATTACATGCATGATCATAAGGACTTGCATGACATGCATATGGCTCCCACTAGTTTCAAAGAATCCATAACTCTCAATTTGAATCCAAGAAACATTATGACAAAATGTCCTAGTGGGTTGATATCCGACATTCCTAAGATGACCTTGGGTTTACCCAACAAGCCACCTTAGATCAATCGATAGGTATCGATCATACCAATTGCATCATAGATATCCGACATTACTAAAATGACCTTGGGTTTACCCAACAAGCCACCTTAGATCAATCGGCAGGTATCGGTCATACCAGTTATATCATAGGTGCAATTATCGACTAGTGCTATCAACTCATGATGTATGCACACACATTGGGTTATCAACTCTTGATGCGCGTACATCTGATGTACACTACCCAATTTTGCCTCTGTCTACGTTAACCTTGAGTTTACTCAACAAATCAACGCTTCTAGTGAAAACCGACCCATTAATCCGAAAATCTTATTTCCATGATTCGAACATATCCGTATAGAGTGAGCTTGGGTTTACCCAACAACCCGAACTCTATAAGAACTCTAGTTCTCTCCATACTAATGGAAGACGTTAGTTTTCATATTATGTGTGAGGGATTTCAAACTCTGGTCTCTTCTTCTTCTTCTCCAAGCTGTAGGATTATAGTCACCATGACTATATGAAATGATTTAGGGCATTTCATCAATCACATTGAGTCTATACCTATAATCATCCATCATCCCACCTAAGCATGTTGTAAGTCGACTTGTGTAAGTCAACTTATGCTACTGTGTACGTACAAGTCGACTTATACCATTGTGCAAGTCGACTTATGATACTGTGCACGTACAAGTCGACTTATACCATTGTGCAAGTCGACTTATATGCACGAGCAAGTCAACTTATGCATGTGTAAGTCGACTTACCTAAGAATACAAGTCGACTTATGCATGTGCAAGTCGACTTATATATGTGGAATTGCTTTCTAATCGGCTAATTTCTCAATCCGTGCAGTTCCAATTCACAATACCAAGGGTAATATCCTTTATTATGATGTACCATTGAAACACTTTCATTGTATCATGCTTACTATGTATAATCATACTATACATGAAAAAAACTTGAAATTGATTAATACACTATTATTCACTTAGATTTCTAAATAATTTTGCGAATATCAAACTATCACCCTAAGTATCTCTAGGTAGTCTACACTTTATCAAGACTACTTTGGCACTGGTCACAAAATTGTGACGGCCAAAACAATCAAGACAACGAAATATACTAACGAGACGCTAATGTGACACATTTGATATCCGAAAATTTTTGGAAACCCAATTTCAAAAAAATCAGTTTGGCAAGCATACAACATCAATGTAACATATTTTAATCACATTAAAATGATCCAAGGAATTGGAATTGAGAAATACACAATCAATCATTCCAAACAAAAACAGCTCAAGAACTTTCTCAAAGCGCCAAGATCTGTCTTTTGCTTGAAAACTCATTGAAACAATTTCAATAAATTCTGAGAAAATTACAGAGGTTACAACATGTTCACAAAATGCTCCATGAATTTGTTCAGGATTTATTTCCAACAAAAACTCATCCAACCTCAGCAATAAAGCCAATGTTAAATCTGTGTTCCTCAACACAGTTATTACCAGCAACCCACAATAAATTATCAAATAAATAGTAAATCACCTCGAAAATATTTTTCCATCCACATAGACATTCGTAAACATCTTAGAGACATCTCGGTGAAAGAAAATCCGAAAAAACATTTTTCTACAATTTATTCCCGAATTTATAAGCATGACTGTTTAAGGAATGTGCGCAAACACAGCAACCAGAACATTAGGGAATAAATTAGCAAAACCATATCAAATCACATTGATAAATTCTGGTCTTCCACAGACATATTCAACAACATCTTATGAGTATATCTGAGCAAGAAAATTTTGAAAACTATATTTCTATACTGAATTCGAAATTAACACAATCAACATACATCATTGACACAAGCAATAGGCAGCTCCGACCTTGTTATGATTTCTTCGTTATATACGACACAAGTGGCTCTGATACCACTGTAGGAAAATCCTGGTGTGTGCATCACATGCACACGGTATGGAAAACAAAATTTTTTGTTCCGAGACCTTCCCGAAAGCCAGGATCCATGTTTCTATATAACAAACTAAAACTATAACGGCCAAAGGAGACCGTCTCTAACGGTATCCACGCAGAGATCGGAGAACCTAACCGGGGCAAACCCTATGAACCAGAAATAGCTAGAACAAATTAAGACTGCTAGATCTTACCTTTGTTCTTAGAGAGCTTGAAATCAACGATGAAGAGAAGAGGATGAAGCCAAGAGAAAGATGAAGAGAGATGGTCGTTGATGGAGAGAAGCTTGAGAGATGATGGTCGATTATCATATATAACAAAGATTTTGATTTTCCTTCTTATAACCCACGAGCATCCTCTTCTTTCAACTTTTGCCATTTGTCTTTTAACTTTTAAAGACATTTAATGCAAAAGATGACTAACCTTCCACGTTAGACATGATATATATGTATATATATATAATAAAGTGAAATAAGTGTTCTCCTCTCCTTCTTCCACGTTTACACATATATTAATTAATTAATTAATTAATTCTATATATATATAAATGCTGAAGTGGTCCAGTCACACTAGGGTCGGTCCTACCGGCCTACCGGATCCAGGTATAGAAAAACCACCGGAAACGTTTTTCAGCAATATCGATGTTTCGATCTCATCGGGACATATCTCGATCTCATTGGGATCCATTTAATCCTTTTGCTCCTCATTTATTGGATCTCTATCGAAAACTATTTTATGAATTCTCTGAGTCACTCTTACTGACATAATTGCACATGATAGGAATCTCAGTAGTATGATCACATCATAATTTCCTTCATGGTATGTCATATATTATGGATTTCATTAATTTGCTTATAGATCAATATCCATTCATAAATAATGAACAACAAAGTAATGAAATATGTCTTTCTTTATTTATTCATAAAGTATGTACATAACTTTGTACAAAACGCGCTAAAGGCGATTGCCTTCAGGGCACTACTCTAACAACCATGTCCTCCAACTCTAAGTACTGATGAAGCTCTAACACATTGGCTATCTCTTTATTTAGACCAGCAAGGAATCTAGCCATTGTAGCCTCTCTATCCTCCTCTGTGTTAGCTCTTATCATAGCTATCTCCATCTCCTTGTGGTAATCTTCCACACTCTTTGTGCCTTGCCTCAATGTTTGGAGTTTTTGATGGAACGCCCTATAGTAGTAACTTGGCACGAATCTCTTTTTCATGATGCGTTTCATCTCATCCCAGGTTTCAACCGGTCTTTCGCCAGTTTGTCTTGTACTAACCATCAATTGATCCCACCAAACAGCAGCATAATCATAGAACTCAACTGCCACAAACTTCACATTCTTCTCCTCAGAATAATTGTGGCAGGCAAATATCATCTCTACTTTTCTTTCCCACTCCAAGTGGGCATTAGCATCATTCCTTCCTTGAAATGGTGGCATCTTCATTTTGATGCTGCCAATGTTTCTATCTGCCTATTTCAGTCTCTTCCTCCTCTCTGCCTCTTTCAGCTCTTCCTCTATAACCACCTCTATTTCGACCTCTATCTCCTCTACCACCTCTTGCATTGTTTCGTCCTCCATACCACTCTTCCTCATCAAATCCATCTTCATCTTGCTCCTCCTCATAGTGATAATGATTATGAAGTGGAGGGTTCTCTCTTCTTCTTGCCTCATTATTCCCTGAAGATTAAGCTTGAATAGTTTTAAGAAGTCTATCTTGTCTTTCAAAGTTTCTATCTTGCTGTTCAAACTTGTCTTTGACTTCAAGGAACATAGTCTCTATTCTCTTGAACTGATTTTGCATTGCTTCAAGAGTAAAGAATGTATTTCGTTGGTCCTCTTCACTCCCGTCACTCTTTCTATCTTTATTGCTATTATGAGACATGATCAATTCCTGCAAGAAAACGTTAGAAACCTCACAACACTCCCTCACGTGTTTCTCTCTAGAACAAAATTTTCCACTCGTGTTTCACACAAGAAAATGGTTTTTCACTATATAATCTCACACTCTTTCCTTTTTTCCACTCAAATGCCTCCTTTATGTTACTTTTCAGGATCACTTCAACAAGATCAAGGAAATCAAAAAGCAACAAGTTCAAGAAGGAAACACAAAGAAAACAAGCCTAACAAAGAAAAAAATGAATAGATGAAACAAATCTAGAAGAAAAATATTGTACGAACAGAAAATAAATCAAAGTACCAATACACGGATGAAGAATAGTGAAGGCAACGATTCTTGTGTCAATTGAACAATTATGAGTGCAACAATTGTTCAAATCAATGTAGAGAAGCAAAGATAGGTGCCAAAACAAGAAATAAACTAGGAAACAAAGAAAGGCACACAAAACTATGACAAAACTCACCGAATCCCAAGACTGTTTTTTTTTATTTTAATATCCCAATCAACCCAGTGTTCCAAGAATTGAACAAAAGATTCAAAGATATCGTTTCTTGATAGGTTCTTGAATGAAAGAAGGACAATCTTAATGAATCTTGAATGATAAGAACAAATCTTGAATGAAAGATCAAACAAAGATTCAAAGAATCACAATCTTGGATGTTTCTTGATCAATCTTGAAATTTTTTTTCTTTTCTTTCAACTGTTAACTTTTTTTTGACTATTTTTCACTCTTTTTTTTTTGCTTTTTTCACTTTTTTTTTCTATTTTTTTATTGATGATCAAGAAAACAAAGAATCAATTAAGGAAATAAGAACATAAAGAACCAATAATGGCAGATTCGTTCCAAGCAATTCAAACTTTTTTTTTACTTTTCTAAGGAATTCAACAAGGAAAACAATGAAAGACACGTATGAGTTCAATAGAATTAAGCCAAAGCTTTGATACCAACTGATACGGAAACTCCAAGAAAACAAGGTTCTTGAAACCCCCTAATCCTATTGAATCAAAACCCCAATCTTTCTATTCTAAGAACATGCTAGTTCAAACCCCAATTATACGAAATTGAGACCCAAACCCAAAGAAAATTGAAGAATTGAATACGCCACAAGTGATTACCTTGATAAGTGATGCAATCCTTGAAGTAACAATAAGAAGAACACACCTTACTTGAAGAGAATATCTCTCAATTTCGTTAATCACCCAAATTTGATGTTTACAAGGATAAAATAAGGTATTTATACCCTTGCCCACGACCTAAACCTAAAAGGAATAGGTTATAAGACCCCTTTAATGCTAAAACAAGCATAATCCTAACTAGTTTAGGTGTTTATAGCCCAATAATGCAATATGATCCTAATCCACTTAGGATTGGGCTAAACCAACTTAAATAAGACCAAAATAACTTAAATAAACCTAAGAGAGGTGGATGGGCCTAATGGATTACTCTACTTGATGTGAGCAAAGGCATGGATGACGATGTGCATGAAGGTGGTGGCGTGCATGGTGAAGGCGTGCATGGAGGTTTGGACTTGAAGAAGAGCTTGCGTGATCAAGGCCAAGGAAGAGACCTGTCCATACCAATTGGTCCAATGACTAGGGCGCGGGCTAAGAGGATCAAAGAGGCTTTGTATGCGCATGTGGGCTCATTTATGGAAGACATGCATCATGCTAATCCTATAGGAGGAGAGTTATTTGGGTCACAGCTCAAATGGATCCACTTAACTCAAGTCTTTGGGTCAGATATGCATGTGGCTTGAGGACTTGCATGAATGGGCTGTTTTAATTCACTTGAGCCCAACTTATGTGGACTTAAGTGATCAGCAAAGGCACACCCATCAGACCAGACATGGGGCATTTTAATTAGCTTTCTTGGACTTATTATTTACTTGGGCTTTCTTGTATTATTAGCCCAACTCATTAGTCACTTAAAACCTAGTATTTATAGACTTGTTTTAGGTCAGATTGGGGCAGATTGATTCAGATTATTGTGTGCAGCCACTGGCTTCCAACTTGAGAGAAAACAAACCTTCTCTTGTTCTTGTTACCTTAAGAACTTATTTCACTTATCAATTGCTTTCCCAATTGTGGCGTGTTTGAGTTCTTTCTTTGAATTCAATTCTGATCATCGGGGTTACCTAAGGCAGGTCTTTAGGGGGTGTCGTAGGGATTGATTTCATACGTATCTTAGTTAGTTTTGCTTGTCAATTTTCGAATTCAAGTCTGTTCTTCCTTGTTCTTCATAACCGACGCAAGTTCTTCCAACAATTCAATCATTCCAGCCATACCCAGAGCTTGGATTTATTCCTTATACAAGATCAACGCAAATTCCTCTTCAATCCTTCCGTTGGTGCGTGTTATTTGGTATCAGAGCCTTGGCGGGAGGTAAATTCTAATTTGTCTCTCTTGGGTTCTTGTCGTTCTTGTGCTGGATCTTGTTGTGTTCTTGAGAAATCTAGGTTCTTGTCGTTCTTGTGCTGGATCTTGTTGTGTTCTTGAGAAATCTGGGTTCTTGTCGTTCTTGTGCTGGATCTTGTTGTGTTCTTGAGAAATCTGGGTTCTTGTCGTTCTTGTGCTGGATCTTGTTCTTGTTCTTGAGAAATCTGGGTTCTTGTCGTTCTTGTGCTGGATCTTGTTCTTGTTCTTGAGAAATCTTTTCATTCAGCGTCAACTACACAACCCATCCAAAATTTTTCGGTTAGGGATTCATCTAATTCTCTTGAAACTCTGTGCTTGATTACCTTCTCCCAAAACAGGAGGTAAAAAAAAAGTAAAAAAAGGCCTACTTAAAATTTTCTTCTTTCCTTTGATTTAGCTCACTGAATTGAGTAGCACTAGTCTTAACATACCAGTTTCAAAATTTTGGGAATTTCCATCTGATTCCATTGTTCTAGCCTTATTTCGTGTTCTTTGAATTCCAATTGTTCCAAAAATTGTCTTCTTTGATCTTGGTATTACTTGTTTCGAATTTGTCTTTCTTATTCTTCATTTTGTTTGAGTTCATTCTGTCCTAGCATTGTTTCGTGTTTCCTTCCTTGTGTCTCGAATTGGTTGACATTCAGCAATCTTGCTTGGAGGATCTCGGTTTTCCCTTGATTGGGGTTTTCGGATATTGAACCACATTCCACAATTTGGGAATTGAATTTGGTTTGAGGAATTATAGTTCTACTTTGTAACTTGAATTTCAGAGAAATTGAGTGGTAAAAGGCAAGAGTGTGAGTGCATTTGAGGGTGTCATTACCGTGACATTAAATACGAGGGAGAGAGAACATCTTTTGAGTGAAACACATGAAGGATTATTGTGAGTTGGATTTTTTTTTTCTTGCACTAACGTTGTTTTGTAGGTATATTATTTCCTCACAATGTCACAGGAAGGAGGTAGTAATGGTAGCAGTGGTAGCAACGGAGGTATTAATGCGAATCAAACCGGAGATATCAATGTTCTTACCATGAGAGCAATGCAACAACAGTTTGAGCGGTTCAACTTGGCATTTGCTGAGATGAGGGAGGAGATAGCTGAACTCCGACAAGAGAGGCGTGAGGAGCCTCAAGGGAGACGTGGTGCTAGGCACCAACACCCTCCACCACCATTTCGGAGACCACCACCACAATATGACCATGTGGACGATTTGAATTGAGGAGGAGGAGGAGGAAGAGTTTGACCACAGACTTAGGAGGGCACGGTGAGTGAGCCATTAAACCGCTAGATGGAGATATCAAGTCCATCAAAATGCAAATTCCTACCTTCAAGGGAGGAATGGCCGAGGCTTACCTAGAATGGGAGAGGAAGGTGGACTTAATTTTTGAGTGCCATAACTTCTCCGAGCACAAGAAGGTAAAGCTAGCTGCAGTGGAGTTTTCTGATTATGCATTGATTTGGTGGGACCAGTTGATGACTTCCAGGAGGAGGAATGGAGAGAGGGCTATCTCTACTTGGGCAGCCATGAAAGCTTGCATGAGGAAGAGGTTTGTGCCTTCTTACTATTATAGGGAGATGCACCAAAAATTGCAGAGACTCACTCAAGGGTCTAGATCAGTGGAGGATTACCACAAAGAGATGGAGATAACCATGATCCGAGCCAACATAGAAGAGGACGCAGAGGCGACTATGGCACGGTTTTTGAGTGGCTTGAATCGAGAGATAGCCATTGTGGTGGAGTTGCAGCACTATGTGGAGATTGAGGACATGGTGAACATGGCCATGAAAGTGGAAAGGCAACTCAAGAGTAGAGTGGCAGCAAGGAGTGGATCGGTATTTAGTCCATCATGGGGTTCGAAATGGCCCAAGAGAGAGGAGAAGTCGAAAGACAAAGGGCCGGACCTCAAGGAGACACCCAAAAAGCCAAATGTGGGGTCTGACCAAAAAGGTACACCTAATTCTCATGCCTCATCTAGCAAACAATCTAGTATTAAATGCTTTAGGTGTTTGGGCAATGGACATATTGCATCACAATGCCCTAATAAAAAGGCTATGTTTATGCGGGATAATGGGGTAATTGATTATGAGGATAGTGATTGTGATAATGATGTGTTGCCTTGTTATAATGCTTGTGATGATGATGATGATGATGATTGTGTAGAGAGGGCTGTCACAGGGGAAGTGCTTGTTGTTAGGCGTGTTTTGAGTGTTAGGGCCAAAGATGCAGCTCTTGATCAGAGGGAGAATTTGTTTCACACGAGGTGTTTGGTGGGTGGAAAGGTTTGTAATCTGATCATTGATGGGGGTAGTTGCACTAATGTAGCTAGTGTCACCATGGTTGAGAAACTGGGGTTACCTTATAGGAAACATCCGGAACCTTACAAGCTACTGATGGTTTAATGATAGTCTTGATGTGAAAGTGACAAAGCAGGTGTTGGTGTCATTTTCAGTAGGTAGATATGAGGATGAGGTGTTGTGTGATGTAGTACCTATGGAGGCTGGTCATATGTTGCTTGGGAGACCTTGGCAGTTTGATAGAAGGGTAGCACATGATGGATATACCAATAGGTAGTCGTTTAAGTTTAAGGGTAGGAACTTCACTCTTGTACCCTTATCACCTCATGAATTGTACCTGGACCTGTTGAAAGCAAGTAAATGTGAGGAGGGTTTGGGTAGTGAGCTCAAAAGAAAAGATGAGAGAAAAGAAGACCAAAAGCAAATTGAGAGTGGCCCAAAGGTGAGTGACTGCACAGGAGAGGAAAAGAAAGTGGGATGTGCAGGAGAGAAGAACTCAGGTAGAGAAAGGAAGAGTGAGCCGAGAGAGAAGAAGGTGAGTTTGTTTGCGAGAGAGAAAGATTTGAGGAGAGCGAGTGGAGCGAAGAGAACACTATTGTTGCTTAGGTATAGGGAGTGTTTGATGACTGACACTGACCCTCTTGCTTCCTTGCCTAGTGTCTTTAGTTCTCTTTTGCAGGAATACACCGATGTCTTTCCGGAGGAGATGCCCAATGGACTGCCACCCTTGAGGGGCATAGAGCACCAAATCGATTTCATACCCGGTGCATAGATTCCAAACCGGCCAGCCTATAGAAGTAACCCTGAGGAAACGAAGGAACTTCAAAGGCAAGTGGATGAGTTGTTGGAAAAGGGGCATGTGAGGGAGAGCTTGAGCCCATGTGCTGTGCCGGTGCTGTTGGTGCCAAAGAAGGATGGAACCTGGAGGATGTCGTGGGATGTCGTCTTTGTGAATAAAATCATCAGAAAGTATCGCCACCCTATTCCTAGGTTAGACGATATGCTTGATGAGTTGCATGGTGCATGTGTATTTACTAAGATTGATTTGAAGAGTGGATACCATCAGATTCGAATGAATCCAGGAGATGAATGGAAAACTGCTTTTTTGTATGAGTGGTTGGTTATGCCATTTGGCTTAACTAATGCACCCAGCACTTTTATGCGGTTGATGAATCATGTATTGCGTGCATTTCTTGGTAAATTTGTGGTTGTTTACTTTGATGACATTTTGGTTTATAGCACTACTATTGATGAGCATGTCGTGCATGTGAGGAGTGTGTTGGATGTGTTGAGAAAGGAGAAACTGTATGCCAATCTTAAGAAGTGTACTTTTTACATTGATCGACTTGTCTTCTTAGGATTTGTAGTCAGTTCTCGTGGTGTTGCGGTAGATAGTGAAAAGGTGAAGGCCATCCAAGATTGGCCAACACCTAAGAGTGCGAGTGAGGTGAGGAGCTTTCACGGACTTGCTAGCTTTTATAGGAGGTTTGTGAGAGATTTCTCCACTATTGCTGCTCCTTTGACTGAGATAGTCAAGAAGGAGAAGGGGTTTGTATGGGGAGAGGAACAGGAACGTGCATTCATATTGTTGAAAGAAAAATTATGTTCTGCTCCTATTTTGTGCTTGCCAAATTTTGATAAGGCATTTGAGGTTGAATGTGATGCTTCTGGAATTGGTATAGGTGTTGTGCTATTGCAGGAAAACAAACCAGTAGCTTACTTCAGTGAGAAGTTGAGTGGTGCACAACTCAACTATCCAACCTATGACAAGGAGCTATATGCAGTGGTGAGAGCATTGGAGGTGTGGCAACACTACCTTCAGCCACGTGAGTTTGTCATTAGGACGGATCACGAGTCCTTGAAGCACTTGAAAGGACAAGGCAAGTTGAGCAAACGACATGCCACGTGGGTGGAGTTTTTGGAGACATTTCCATATGTCCTGCAGTACAAGCAAGGGAAGGAAAACGTGGTTGCTGATGCGTTATCTAGGAGGTATTCCTTGGTTACTACCCTTAGTTCACAACTTTTAGGGTTTGAGCAACTAAAGGAGTTGTATGCTTCTGATAATGACTTTGCTTCTGTGTATATTGCTTGTGAGCATGCTGCGTTTCAGAAATTTTATAGGCATGATGGCTATTTGTTTAGAGGTAGCCAATTGTGTGTGCCTAATTGTTCGTTGCGTGCTTTGTTTGTGCATGAGGCTCATAGTGGTGGTTTGATGGGTCATTTTGGGGTTGCTAAGACTTTGGATATTTTGCATGAGCATTTTTATTGGCCTGGTATGCGCAAGGATGTTGAGCGAGTGTGTGCCAAGTGCATTGCATGTAGACAGGCAAAATCAACAGTCAAACCTCATGGATTGTATACCCCTTTACCTGTGCCTACTGAACCATGGGTTGATTTGTCTATGGACTTTGTTTTGGGTCTACCTAGAACAAAGAGAGGTTTTGATAGCATCTTTGTGGTTGTGGATCGTTTTAGTAAGATGGCGCATTTCATTGCATGCCATAAGACTGATGATGCTGTACATGTGGCTGACTTATTCTTTAGGGATGTTGTTAGGTTGCATGGCATTCCGAGGTCGATTGTATCCGATCGAGATACTAAGTTTTTGAGCCATTTTTGGCGTGTGTTGTGGGGCAAGTTAGGAACCAAATTGTTATATTCCACTACTTGTCATCCACAAACAGATGGGCAAACCGAGGTTGTGAATAGGACCTTGGGAACTTTGTTGCGTGCTGTTGTAGGTCGAAATTTGAGAACTTGTGGGGAATGTTTACCTTTCATTGAATTTGCATATAATAGATGTGTGCATTCCACTACAGGTTTTTCGCCTTTCGAGTTGGTTTATGGTTTTAATCCCTTAACTGTCTTGGATTTGGTACCTTTACCTTTGCATGAATTGTCTAGTACAGATGGAACACGTAAAGGCTGAGTTGGTTAGGGAACTTCACAAGAAGGGAGGCAACACATTGAGCAAAGAACCGGGTCACGCCAGCAAGCCAACAAAGGCGCGAGATTAGTGACCTTCGAACACGGTGATTGGGTTTGGGTTCATTTGAGAAAGGAGCGATTTCCTACTCAAAGAAAATCCAAGCTGGATCCAAGAGGAGATGGTCCATTCCAGGTGTTGGAGAAGATCAATGACAATGCCTACAAGATTGATCTTCCAGGTGAGTACAATGTTTCCGCCACTTTTAATGTTGCTGACCTTTCTCCTTTTGACATGGATTCACGAGGACGAATCTTTTAAGGAGGAGGGACTGATGTGAGCAAAGGCATGGATGACGATGTGCATGAAGGTGGTGGCGTGCATGGTGAAGGCGTGCATGGAGGTTTGGACTTGAAGAAGAGCTTGCGTGATCAAGGCCAAGGAAGAGACCTGTCCATACCAATTGGGCCAATGACTAGGGCGCGGGCTAAGAGGATCAAAGAGGCTTTGTATGCGCATGTGGGCTCATTTATGGAAGACATGCATCATGCTAATCCTATAGGAGGAGAGTTATTTGGGTCACAGCTCAAATGGATCCACTTAACTCAAGTCTTTGGGTCAGATATGCATGTGGCTTGAGGACTTGCATGAATGGGCTGTTTTAATTCACTTGAGCCCAACTTATGTGGACTTAAGTGATCAGCAAAGGCACACCCATCAGACCAGACATGGGGGCATTTTAATTAGCTTTCTTGGACTTATTATTTACTTGGGCTTTCTTGTATTATTAGCCCAACTCATTAGTCACTTAAAACCTAGTATTTATAGACTTGTTTTAGGTCAGATTAGAGGCATCGATTCAGATTATTGTGTGCAGCCACTGGCTTCCAACTTGAGAGAAAACAAACCTTCTCTTGTTCTTGTTACCTTAAGAACTTATTTCACTTATCAATTGCTTTCCCAATTGTGGCGTGTTTGAGTTCTTTCTTTGAATTCAATTCTGATCATCGGGGTTACCTAAGGCAGGTCTTTAGGGGGTGTCGTAGGGATTGATTTCATACGTATCTTAGGTAGTTTTTCTTGTCAATTTTCGAATTCAAGTTTGTTCTTCCTTGTTCTTCATAACCGACGCAAGTTCTTCCAACAATTCAATCATTCCAGCCATACCCAGAGCTTGGATTTATTCCTTATACAAGATCAACGCAAATTCCTCTTCAATCCTTCCGTTGGTGCGTGTTACTACTTAGGCCCACACACTTGGTAGTTCAAAACTAGCTTTAAATAAACCAATGCAAGTACTAATAAATACCTAGCCCATAACAAGTCTCTTTGGGCCTAATAAACAAAGGATAAATAACAAGCCCAATGTATTAAAATAAGTCCATAAGAATAATTGGACTTGTCTTGAAATTTGGCTAAGTATTAGCCCCTCCACGGATGGTTCGGTCTTGTCATTAAGGTGAGATGTAATGTGACTTTGAACAAACCCTTGAAGTGTTTGTTTAAGCCTTGCTGCACGTTGTCTTGTAATAGGTCCACTTCACAAAGTAAGCTTGTCTTGACGTGTTGCACCTTGATTTCCATTGCCATGACTTCTTGTATTAGTTTTTTTTCGGGATTTTTGCAACGTTCGCCATGACAAGCTCAAGGGGGGTCTCATACATCGCGGCGTGCAATTAAGAATGAGCCGCGGCGAGTATAAAAATGGACGCCGCGACGAATGAACAAAATAAGCTACACGTCGCGACGTACAAAAGAACACATTGCGACGTCTAGTTCTGAAACTCGTCTTCCCCGATTCCTTTTTGTAGATTTTTCACTATCTCACTCCACTGTAATTTTCCCAAAACTCAATCTCACATCAATTAATTCGTATCACACTCAAATTAACTAAACAGAACTTATTTCATACTTTTTTGGACACTCTTTTATCTCACAGATCCATCATCTAAGTCATTCATCATCGAAACTTTGCTTACCCTCTCATGCATGCATGTTTATATAACACCATAAAAATATCGTCAAGTTACTTAATTGTTTCAGTTTTTATTTCCAGCAATATGGGCAACTCATAGACAACCACCGAGAGCAACTCCATGATGGGTGATGAACAAAACCAGTAGAACATGCTTCCGATGGACAAAGTTCAGTAACTCGTCCTAAGATATTTTCATTGCAACCTTAAAATACGTGGGTTCTTTGCATCATATACACGTGTCTCCCATCAATTGCCACTATTATATATTGCCACGTGACACACTTATACATATGCTATAGGTCCACATGTCCCACAGAATTTTTATCCACTTGTCACTCATAATTGGCCCAAAAATCAAGATTTTTCACAAAATTCACTAAAAATTTCAAAATATCATAAATAATACCAAAATTGCCAAATCACAACTTAATCACATTTAACAACTCAATTGTACCCGGAAATGTCAAAGAATGCATGTACAATTATATGAATGTGCAAAAATTGTGCATATCAAATTTAGCATAAACATGAATTGCACTTTCTAAATTCTCAATAATTCTCGTAATTCACAATTTTATCCCTCACATGGGTAACGGAATGTCACAGCAAACCTGTTGATTCCATTTCCTTTAGGCCAAGTGTAGGCTCTGTTGCTTCCACTTCTGTAGAAGCTAGCATCAACAACAAGGTTAGCATACAATCATTCTCTTAGCACAGATCTGTTTAATTTCAATGGTGCTCTATTTAGTTATTGGTAGAGAGAGATGTGAAATACATGATAGTTCTTTCACTGTTGTGATACATTTTGGTCCAAACATAGTCATATAGTTTGTAACTTGAATCTTCTATATATGATTATTAGTTGTATCTTCTTTTAAATATGTTTGGAGTTGGTCATGAAGTCGTCAGAAAATGTTTTGGATTGTAATAGTGAGTTTAGAACCCACATTTGCATAAGTGAAGAGTTGATCATGCCATCTATAATTTAAAGGGACACGTAACTGTTTATTGATGCTTTCTTTCTCAACTACCAAAAGGAGTCAAAAAAAGGATTATTATGGTTAATATACTTTTTTGTATACAATCATCGGCATCATGTAACGTGTACTTATTCTTGCAAATAAAACATATGATGTTAATTTGTAGGGATGGATTGGTTACATCTAACGATATATCATTTCTAAATTTCACATTAATATCTTAGGTGCGTTTGTTGAAAACAATGCTTCGTTAGGAGGGGCAACTACACTCTGAATCGAATCTTGGATGCCTAAAGTCACATTGAGTCCTATGCCAATCCTAATTCAGTTATCCTTGGTGAGGTGGTGATTGTTTGTTGGCCCCATGGTGAAATAATGAGGTTAAGTAATGGCAGCACCGCAGCAGATGCTGCTAGAAGAGTAGGGCTAGAAGGAAAGCTGATAGTGGTTAATGGTCAGCTTGTATTGCCAAATACAGAACTCAAAGATGGTGATGTAGTGGAACTCAGGTTGTAGCTAAATAATGTAGGGAAGATGGTAAAATATTTCATTTTTCATTCTAATTATGTAATTTGATTGTGATAGGAAATTAAATGTAGGTAGTAGAGACCAATGATTCAAGATGATTATGAAAAGAACTAGTCTCCATTTTTCAATGGAATCTTATTTTTGGCACTCTTATAAAAATAGAATTTTCAACTATTTCTTTAATAGCAGACCTGATTTACCGTAAGAGTGAAGTGATTATATTATATATCTAATATAGCATTGAGGTTTTGAAAGTGATTGATTCACACTGGTATGTTGCATGTCTTTCTTAATCACTTTGTGAATAATAGACATTCTTATTTTGGTTTGCTTAATCACGTGGGAAAGACATAAAATAAATTCTCATTTTGTTGAATTAGTAAACTATTTACATATCTTCAAAGTTAGGTAACAAACATATAATTTGGTCTATGAAGTCAAATCGCTTATATCTATACATGCTTTTTTTTCTAAATTTAAATAATTTTCATAAAGAATCTTAGAAAAAACTTTTATCATTCAAATAATTGTTTTTGAAAATTAAACATTGATCAATACTTTAAAAGGATGAGATTACAATAGAAACATTATTTTTCTAACAACTGTTAGAGCCTAACTAGGCTGATTGTGCAGTACATCTACTTTCCACAAAACAATAAAATCATAGGTTCCTTATCTCACATGTGACATCTAGTCCTCATCGAAGATCTAGCATCTAAATAAGTTTTGTGAGCATTTAAAATTTCCTTTATCCAGCAATCAGTGTCGTATGCAACCACAAGCTTCTCTAATGCATGTCCTCTAAACAACCTATGTTTTCTTTCTCTCCAAATTAAATAAATACATCAATTGATGGAGGTCCTGAGGAAGGAGTTATCTTATCCTCCTAATCATATCGTTAGCCCATTTCAGTATTTCCCTCCAATCAGATTCACCAAAATATAAATTGAGCATGTTCTGAATTATGGACCAAATAGTGTTGGAGAATTGACATTGAAAGGAGAGATGACGAATTGTCTTTGTAGCTGTCTTGCATAATACACAAATTCTATCGGTGATTCATGAAGCTTGTCTTTGGTAATCAACCTATGTTTAGCAATAGTCCACGAAATGAAAGAGGCTTCAAGTATTAAAGTTTTCTTCCAGACTATATCATATCAATACACTCTAGGAGTAAGCTTGGAAAATAAGCTTAGGCTTGGCCTGACTCGAAGTCAATTTGGTTTAGTTTGAAAGAGCTTTGGGCTAGTCTTGGGACCTTTTAAAAGCTTTTTACGCTTTAGGTTGAGCTCAAGCAGGGTTGCTCGAAACTTTTTATAAAAATGTCATTTTATGTCAAATAACGTCTTTTTTAATTTTAAATTAAAAAACAAAAGATCAGGTCAAACTAGGCCTAATTAAGTCTTGGGCCTGAGTTTAAATTTTTGGGTCGAGCTCGAGTATGGGCAACCTTAGCCTAGTCTAATCCATTGTCATCTCTATCTTGAAGAATGGGGCCTAAAAAGCTTTAGACAAGAGGAATTTGTGAAGTTATTAGAGTTGTCACTTAGCCAAATAACTTTGTGCTCCTCTATTGTGTTTGGTTTATTGCTAGGGTAGTAATTATCTCCTCTAAAATTACAACTATAGTTATCTGCTTGCAACACAGTGTTAACTCTAGAATTGAGAGGAATTCTTGATCGCACTTAACACAAGGATTTGAAAGTCCGAAAGTGTGCTTTATCAATCTTCAATAACTAGAAGCAGTTTTCTTTAAGATAGAATTCCTTCGCCCATTTGGAACATAATGCCTCGTTACAATTATGCAATCTCCAAATCCTTTAGGCAACAAGCATGTTTTATATCATTTTTAAGGACACTAGTCCAATGCCTCCTTTAGATAAACACAAATCATGCCATTTGCTCTTGGCTCCTTTAGCACAAAAAGATTTTCCAATCCATAGGAAATTCTTTATGCTTTTTTCTATTTATTTGTTCAACCTCCTAGGTAATAGAAGATGTGAGCTCCAATTTGTGTGCAGCTTTCTCAAAACTAAGGAAATTAGATGTAATCTTCTAGTATTAGAGAGAAACTCGTTCTGATAAGAGTTCTTTTTTTTCCTTTTGAACATCTTTAAAAAGGGACAAAAGTCATCAAACATAGGATTCTTTGAAGCAAAATGCACTCCTAAATATTTGAAAGATAAATGATCCAAACTTAAATCTGAAATAGAGTTCAATCTCTAAGGATTCTTATCATCGTTGGAAATATAGATTATACTCTTCTGCGTGTGAACTTTCAGCCTTGAAATGTTAGATAAATCCTTCAAAACACTCTCCATAAGCCTCAGGGAAAAGGGATTAACACCATATAACAAAATCAAGTCATCTGCAATGCTAATTCTGTGATCTTCATCTCCTTACATTTGCTATGAAAGACAATCCATGATTTCTATTTATGTTGTGATTGATCATACTAGCTAATACTTCTATTACCAAAGTGAATAGATAAGGGGGAATTGGGTCCCCTTGCCCCGTTGGCTTTTTTGAAGATCTTGAAGGGAGATGAGAAAGCTATAGTAGGTTATTGGGAACAAGAATAAATCTAGTTAATGAATTTGGAAGGAAAACCAAAGAAATGAAGATATATGTGGATATAGTTCCAGTTTATATAGTCAAAAGTCTTGGAAAATTCAATCTTCATTGCATAACTCCTAATTGCTCTTCTGGAATTGTATTCCTTCAATAGCTCTTGCACCAATAAGATGTTATTAGACATAGATCTTCCTGGAATAAAGGCTCCCTAAGTTATATGGATGTTTAGAAAATTCTTAAACATTCTCAGTAGAATCTTGGAAACAAGCTTGCACACTATTATAGTAAGAGATTGGGTGAAAACCAATTATGCATATGGAGTTAAGGTAGGAATCAAACATAGTTATGTTTGTTCATTTCCTTAAGCATGCTACTACTTGAGAAGAATTACGAAAGTGGACACAATGGTTCAGTTGGCAAACCAGGTGGAAACACTAAGCAGGAAAACTGATAGACTGATGATGAATCCACAAGGTCAAGTTATGTAGTTTAAGGTGCGCGGGCTTGAACATTCAGGTCAAAACTACCAAACAGTACAACCCAAGCATTTGGATTATATGGGGAATATTCCTAAACCCCAAAACAATCCATATAGCAACACATACAATCCGATATGGAAGAATCACTCCAATTTCTTTTAGAGAAATTAAGGGCAAGGAACTAATAACCCTCTACTATGATTTCAGCAACATGCACCTCAAGCTAGGAAGCCTACTCTAAAAAAGATAATGGTCAAGTTTGTTCAAGAATTAGACATGAGACATTAGAGAACAGAGGCTTTTATATGGATAATTTGCTTTTACTTATACCTTTTGTGAGATCCCATATCGGTTGGAGAGGAGAACGAAGTACGCCATAGAAGGGTATAAATACCTCTCTCTTACAGACGCATCTTTCCTAAGAGGGGGAAGAGCAAAACCGTGAGGGCTTGGCTGAACCAAGGCCCAAAGTAAATAATATCTACGAGTGGGTGATCTGGAGTAAGCAACTAAAGAAATTTTGCATACAGGTTTGCGTCTTCATCTTTTTTTAAAGTCTAGACCCTGGATCTGAATTAGTCCGGGCTATTGTAGTGGTATTGTAGCACCTCACTCCCGCATGACCCGAACCCGACATCGATGGTGATATCCGAGTCCGTGCTCTGCGAAGGCGGCCTGCTACATCACTTAATCAAAACTCAGTATAATTAATTTTTTTCTTTTTTCTTTTTTCTTTGAAACACAAACATACATTATGTGGAAAATCATTATCATACATAATCACTGGTAAATACAATGGCCACGGGGGCCCTTTTTAAGAAATACAATTCATTTCAGTCTATTGACTTTACAAATTGACCTAATCATTAATACAAAAATTCAGAAAAATACAATTTTTTCTAGACACTAATGCAGACGCGAACTGATCCCTATCTCTTTTCTCACTCATATGCGATTGCTATACACCCGTTGCCTAACAGGGTATTCTTCTGGGTCCTGAAAATAATTGCAAATTTTGGGTGAGTTTTGCGAACTCAGTGAGGTAACCATCCCCTATGGTTCACTCAATTCATGCAACACATCATTTCACATAACATATAGTCTCATTGTTGCATATTTGCTCACATTTCACAATTTCACTTAAGCATAGACAATATTTACATTTCATTCGATTAGACATACATAACCAAATGAATTCATGTAACACTCAAGCATAACACAGTCGTTTCATAAGTCACCTTCAGAAGTACCACATGATTGGTACCACAGGAGCATAAGGCATTTTACCTTTCACTCAATCAAAATGATTAAATCAAATCCATATGACATGCGCATGTGACACTTTTTTAATTTGTTTTGGTGTTGTGACCGAGCGCCTAAACTGTCACAATCAGGGCACATTAATCGTTGAGCCTGAGGCTCTGAATCACTACTGTCCCAATATGGGCGCATTAATCGTTGAGTCTGAGGCTCTGAATCACTATAGGCTCGAGGCCCGAATACATTGAGCTTTTAGCTCTCGGTGGCTGCTCTGGTCACAACTGTCATTTACTGATCATGCATTCATGCATGGAATCCATATGTCGCAATGAAGCAATATCAACATCACAATCAATCCCAAATTATTCCATTAAAACAAATAGTACACAATTAATCACATTAAAATCACAATCACATTTAATTACATTTAAACACCGAGGTCCCAAATTCTCAGACAAACAGCACTTCTATGTCATAATCTCCCTATAACTCGGACCTTCTGTCCGGAATCCATAATCAAAACACAATCCCACCATTATTCACCACAGAAGTATAAGCATAAGCAAATAATAATTGAGGAACCGTCTAGGTCACTCACCAATAGCTTCCGAAGCTAATGCCTAGAAGTCTCGGCAACGTCTGTGGGTTGACGTTCCAAATGCGCCACTAAAACAGTCAAAATATTCAAACATTACCAAATGTACAATCACATAAACATTAAGTTTTTCACACATGTATATGTGTAATGTATAATGCATGCTCAATGACAATCCCGGGTATATGTTCTAAATTCACATCTTATGCTCATTCTCAATTCATGATTCATATTATCTAATTGAACTTAGACTTACACTTCATTTGTATATGATCACTCTAAATTATCCATTCAATTTTTACCCCTTTTATGTGTCTAGTTCATTCATAAGCTTACACCTCAAGAACACTTGGTCACTCTATATCATAACTCAATTAATCGGTATTTGAGACTGATGTCATTAAAACCAGGACAGTGGATAATTATTTTTAGTGACATCAATGTAATGATGTATGACATTTTTCGGTGGTCACAGGAAATTATACGGACAGATGTTTTAAAAACCAGAACAAGGATGGCATTTTTGTAATTAAGTGGAAAAGAGGAGTATATAAGAAGCCAAGTGGGAGAATAAGACAAAAGATTGTCTTCTTCTCCTCTCTACACCACCGAAACCTCCATGGGAGATAGCTCTCAAGCTTTTTCAACTTTTGTAACAAGATTTAGAAGGAGAATCAAGCCATTTGGGTAGTATAAAAAGGTAAGCCCCCATTCATTTGCTTAGATCCATGGATTAAAGCTTGGTTTCTCTCTTCTTTTGTGAAACCCAATTGAGGGAAAGTATGAGTTGCATGATTTGGATGATGGATTATTGTTCTTTGATGTCTAATGACACTTATACTTGAAGGGATTTCATTTTTATGGTGATTTGAAGGGTTAAATCAAAACCTAGTGTTTTGAATGTAAGCTGTCATGGAGACAGATTCGTGGCTCAATTTTTTTTTTTTTTACCTTTTTAACTTGTGAATCTGGAGAAACTCAAAACATAGAAGTTGTAGATCTAGATGTATACTATCTCCATGATTGTTTCCACTATTTTAGGGTGAGCCGAATAAGAGTAACACGCCCCTAATTGGTACTGGTACAAAATATCGGCGAGATTGAAACGAGAACTGAAAGTTAATTGTTTGAAGACTTTAGAGTTAGAATTGGATGATGATTTCTTCTTACGAAAAGCTCAAAAATGTGTCATCTAAGTGCTTTAGAAAGGAAATTTTAATTGGATGAGTATTATGCTAGATATGGCCGAATAAGTGAAGGTTGTTACTAACCTTAGTGATACAAAAGAGAACAGAAACAGGTCAGGCTTTTAAAAATCACAATAAATCCAATTTGCATTATTTTTGAGTCGTTTTTGGATATGTGATAGCCATATGAGTCTATTGAAAATTAAGCTTTGAATCACCTTAATTGGATGAGAAATGAATGTTTATGTGATTGTACATTTGGTAATGTTTGAATATTTTGACTATTTTAGTGGCGCATTTGGAACGTCAACCCACAAACGTTGTCGAGACTTCCAGGCATTAGGTTCAGAAGCTATTGGTGAGTGACCTAGACGGTTCCTTAATTATTATTTGCTTATGCTTATACTTCTGTGGTGAATAATGGTAGGACTGTGTTTTGATTATGGATTCTGGACAGAAGGTCCAAGGTATTGGGAGATTATGACAGAAGTGCTGTTTGTCTGAGAATTTGGGACCTCCGTGTTTAAATGTGATTAAATGTGAATGTGATTTTAATGTGATTAATTGTGTACTATTTGTTTGAATGGAATAATTTGGGATTGATTGTGATGTTGATATTGCTTCCTTGCGACATATGCATTCCATGCATGAATGCATAATCAGTAAATGACAGTTGGGATCAGAGCAGCCACCGAGAGCTAAAAGCTCAATGTATTTGGGCCTCGAGCTCATAGTGATTCAGAGCCTCAGGCTCAACGATTAATGCGCCCATATTGGGACAGTAGTGATTCAGAGCCTCAGGCTCAACGATTAATATGCCCTGATTGGGACAGTTCAGGCGCTCGGTCACAACACCGAAATAAATTGAAAAAGTGTCACATGCGCATGTCATATGCATTTGATTTAATCATTTTGATTGAGTGAAAGGCAAAATGCCTTATGCTCCTGTGGTACCAATCATGTGGTACTTCTGAAGGTGAATTATGAAACGACTGTGTTATGCTTGAGTGTTACATGAATTCATTTGGTTACGTATGTCTAATCGAATGAAATGTAAAAATTGTCTATGCTTAAGTGAAATTGTGAAATGTGAGCAAATATGCAACAATGAGACTATATGTTATGTGAAATGATGTGTTGCATGAATTGAGTGAATCATCGATGATGGTTGCCTCATTGAGTTCGCAAAACTCACCCAAAATTTGCAATTATTTTTTAGGACCCAGAAGAATACCCCGTTAGGCAACAGACGTATAACAACCGTATATGAGTGAGAAAAGAGGTCGGGATCAGTTCACGTCTGCATTAGTGTCTAAAAAAATTCACTATTCACGTGTGTGAATATGCTATATTATGCATGAGTATGAAATGCTTTTCTAAGCTCTCTTTGGTCACTCATATTTATAATTCTAACGTTCCCGCAGGTAACGGGATGTTACAGGTATCAGAGCTAATACCCAAACTGTTGTGCCAGTTAGGCTGGGTCCTAAGGGGGGTGGAGAGTGTGAGATGTTAGAGAAGGGAACGAAGTACACTTTATAAGGGTATGGATACCTATCCCTTACAGACACGTCTTCCCTAAGAGGAGAAAGAGCAAAACCGTGAGGGCTTAGCTGGGCCAAGGCCCAAAGCAGATAATATCTGTGAGCGGGTGATCTGGGCTGTTACAAAAAGTGATGGTTCATTGAGGTAAGCACATCAGGCTTTAGGGGCTCAAGAGGCACCAACTTCTTATCCATCCACTGCTAAGAGCGGGAGGTGGTCGCTGCTCTATGAAGCCAACCTCGCGCAGTACCCTCCACTTTAGGACTCAAGCCAACCTAGCCGTCACTAGGAAGGCATTAGTGAACTCCAAACTTGGATCGAGCGAGCTCGGAGATAGCCACTTTCAGCCCAGCCTTCTGAACCCTCCCAACATTCTAACACTTTCATGTCCCCTCTTGGGTTACAAGCTAGCGTTAGACTTGTTGTTGGATCGGAAAAACAAAACATGCTTTGTTTGGAAAAACGGTAGATTTCAAAACTTTTAAGAAATCATTACTTGCAGTGGAAGCAACAAATCCAAATCAACATGCCAATCCATACATGATATGGTATAAGGATAATAAAATATAAACAAGATCAGGAGTATTACCGACTCCTTCGCTATAGCTTTAAATTCTCGTTGTGCTATCCTCTCCTTCTTCGTGTATCCAAATCCTTTGCCTTTGACTCTTTTCCTTTAGCAATCTACTTTCTCCTTATTGTAGTATCCTCAACAAATTAGATTTACCACCTTTTCTTTAAGGACAATTAGGTTAACAAAATCCTTTGGTGGGAAATGAGAAGAAATGTTTGGAGGAGATTTTCAACAAAATTGGTATTTTCGATTCTCTCTTTCATGAAAGGAGAGAAGGTGTAAAGAACATGCAAGCACTCTTTCTTGCCTACCAATTTCGTATATGCATGGATGGAAGGAGAGAGAGGCATCAAATGCATCACTTCTTTCATTAATCACTCATAAAATAGTCAATAAATGAGATTATCTTCATTTATTTTTATGATGGCTATTTGAAAAGACCATAACCTAAAATTCAATACCCAATTTCGGTTTTGCCAAGAATAAAGAAGAAAGATGGTCCATCTAATGTACATCTTTCATCTTTAATCTAATGAATGCAAATAGGTTACAAGCCAACATTAAAAGACAACCATTAAACCATTTAATGGTAAGTTCATAACTCCATTTAATGATGATTAACCATAATAAAGACCATCTTTATTTAGCATTTTAATGTCAAATGTGTGGTTACACATTTAACCTAGGAATAACCGAAATTGCTATCTTCTTCTTAAAAAAATGTTTTAATATAATTAATCTAATTAATTACATTAAACCAAAAACCAAGCCCATTACTAAATGTACATTTGGGCTTCTTTAATTAGACCAAGCCCAAGATTCAATTATGGGCTTCTAATTAACCTCCATTTATATTTCTTACTTAGCTTGATAACCTTCCTTAAAGCCAAGTGGGGAATCTTATTGGACTTTGATAATTCAAGCTCCAATAAGCCCATAATTAATTCAATCTCATTGGAATTAATTCTAGCTTATTAACTAAATGTCATTCCACTAAAGACAATTAGTTGAACTGATACGGAACCTCCAAGAATAGACTTTGAGAACTCCTTAACGACGAACCCAAATACTGACCTGAAAACCCCTAGTCGAATTCAGTACAACCTCAAGGATGAAGGTTAGAATTCAGATTACCTTGAATTGATCTAGATCTAAGATTCGAAACAATTCAGCCTCTAATCCTAGATTTGAAACACTCCACAAGAAAGTTGATCAAACTACTTGAATGTTTCTGAAGCATGTATTCACGCAAGAACACAAAGACAAAAGCAAAACGGCTTTTAGGTTAAAATTTCATCCAAAAGAACCCATCACAATTCGTCCTAGGCATATATATAGCCTTTACATAACAATAAAAAAAAACCTATTCTGATATGGAAAACTTAATAGAATAGGAAACCTATTCTGATATGGAAAACTTAATAAAATAGGAAACCTATTATGATATGGAAAACTTAATAAATAGGAAACCTATTCTGATATGGAAAACTTAATAAATAGGAAACCTATTCTGATATGGAAAACTGAATAGGAAACCTATGCTGATATGGAAAACTTAATAAAAACGTGGTTAAACACTAAATCAAGCCTCATTCGTGAATGTCAACTTGTAACAAATTAAAGTTGACATCTTCAGCCCTTGTCTCCAAACGTGGCATCCCATGCAGTCCATGCAAGCCATTGCTAGCCAAAGTCACCAAGCCTTGTAAATGGCAATTTAATGCTTGCTGAATCTTTTTGGCTCGTGATCTAGTAATTGGACCTCTTGGCAAAACAATTGGATTGGAGATCATCTCTTCATGCTCCTCACGTCCTTGCTCTTGACCAAGCTGATTCGCATCATTTCCCCTCTCCTCAAAAGGATTCGTCCTCGAATCATAAGCATCACCTACATCAAAAGGACTCAAATCAGCAACATTAAATGAAGCACTCACATTATACTCACCTGGCAAATCCACTTTATATGCATTATCATTAATCCGTTCAAGGATTTGAAAAGGACCACTCCTCGTGGATTTAGTTTAGACTTTCGTTGCATGAAATTGTTCTTTTTGAAAATGAACCCAAACCCAATCACTAGGCTGAAACAACATTGGTTTCCTTCCTTTATTCACCCTAGAAGCTACTTTGACATTTTGCTTCTCAATCCTCTCCTTAACTTGCTGATGTAACTTCTTCACATAATCTGCCTTTGAACTAGCATCAACACTCACAAAATCATTAGATGGCAAGGGTAATATATCCAAAGGAGTAAGCGGATTGAAACCATACACAATTTCAAAAGGAGAACAATGAGTAGTGCTATGAACAGCCCTATTATAAGCAAACTCCACAAATGGTAAACAATCCTCCCACGCCCTAATGTTCTTTTCTAACACAGCCCTAAGTAAAGTAATCAATGTTCGATTCACAACCTCGGTTTGGCCATCGGTTTGAGGATGGCAAGTTGTTGAAAACAACAACTTAGTTCCCAACTTTCCCATAGAACACGCCGAAATGACTCAAAATTTAACATCTCTATCACTAATAATGCTTTTAGGTATACCATGCAAACGCATCGACCTCTTTAAAAACAAATCAGCAATCATCTTAGCATCATCAGTCTTATGACACGATATAAAATGAGCCATTTTACTAAATCTATCAACCACAACAAAAATACTATCACGACCTTTCCTAGTTTTAGGCAAACCAAGCACAAAATCCATAGACAAATCAGTCCAAGGTCCATTAGGAGCAGGAAGTGGTGTGTACAAACCATGTGGTTTCAGCCTAGACTTAGCTTCTCTACATGTAATGCAATGCTCACAAACTTTATGCACATCATGTTTCATACCAGGCCAATAAAATGCTCTATCAGCATATCATAGGTTTTACTTACCCCAAAATGACCCATCAATCCTCCTCCATGTGCTTCCTTAACTAACAATTCTCTCATGGAACACTTAGGAATACACAACCTACTTTTCTTAAACAAGAAACCATCAAACAAATGAAATTCTCTCAAAACAGCCACATCACCACATGAATTATATATGTCACCAAAATCCTCATCACGGCATACAATTCCTTAATATGCTCAAAGCCTAGCAATCTAGCACTAAGAGAATTAAGTAACACATACCTTCGCGATAACGCATCAGCCACAACATTTTCCTTACCTCTCTTGTATTTAATCACATATGGAAATGTTTCTATGAACTCCACCCATTTGGCATGTCTACGGTTCAGCTTATCTTGCCCTTCAAATGTTTCAAACTCTCATGGTCAGTATGTATCACAAACTCCTTTGACCACAAATAGTGCTGCCATGTATGCAAAGCTCGATACAATGCATATAACTCTTTGTCATCGTTGGATACTTCAAAGCTGCCCCACTTAATTTTTCACTAAAGAACATCAATGGCCTTTGATCCTGTAACAAAACAGCTCCAATTCCTATGCCACTTGCATCACATTCAATCTCAAAAGTCTTATCAAAATTAGGCAAAGCAAGCAAAGGTGCATTACACAATTTATCTTTCAGTTCATTAAATGCATGTTCTTGGGCCTCTCCCCAAACAAATGTGACATTTTCTTAACTAACTCATTCAAGGGTGCAGCTATGGTGCTGAAATTTCTAATAAACCTCCTATAGAAACCAGCAAGTCCATGAAAACTCCTCACCTCACTAGCACTCGTAGGACTCGGCCAATCTCTAATAGCCTTGACCTTGTCCTCATCAACCTCTATACCATCACTAGTCACCACAAAACCAAGAAAATGAACCTTATCCATGCAAAAACTACACTTATTAAGGTTAGCATACAGCTTCTCACGCCTAAGAACGTCTAACACAATACGCACATGCATGACATGATCATCCAAACACTTAGAGTAAACAAGAATATCATCAAAATACACAACAACAAATTTACCCAAGTGCTCACGCAACACATGATTTATCAAGCGCATGAATGTACTAGGTGCATTAGTAAGACCAAACGGCATAACCAACCACTCATACATCCCATATTTAGTCTTAAACGCTGTTTTCCACTCATCACCCACACTCATTCGAATTTGATAATAACCATATTTCAAATCAATTTTTGTGAACAAACAAGAACCATAATTCATCAAGCATATCATCTAATCTAGGAATAGGATGTCGATACTTTACAATGATTTTATTGATGGCTCGACAGTCCACGCACATCCTGTACGTCCCGTCCTTCTTTGGCACAAGAATAACAGGAACCGAACAAGGACTTAAGCTTTCTCACATATCCCTTAGCTAGCAATTCCTCCACTGTCTCTCAGATCTCCTTTGTCTCGAAAGGATTAGCTCGATATGCTGGCCTATTGGGAATGGCAGCCCCCGGAATGAAGTCAATTTGATGCTCTATGCCTCGGATTGGTGGCAACCCATCAGGCATTTCCTCGGGAAACAAATCAGCATATTCCTGCAAAAGATCAGCAAACACACTGGGCAAAGATTGGTTAGCATTAGTAGTTTCCAAACAAGGCCCTTTGCACAAAAGCACAAACATAGGCTGTTTGGAGAAGAAAACATGTTTAACCTCACTTGTACTAGCTAACAAACTCACATTTTTCTCTCCTCTTTTATTTTTTCAATCTGGATTTGCTTTTGTTGCGCTTTTCTCTTTCTTTTCACTCAGTTTTGTTCACTCTCTTTTCTCTCATTTCATTCAGTTTTGTTCACTCTTTTTTCTCTCTTTTCACTTTTTTCTTTCTTTTCAAATTCAAGTCTCATTCTTTCCATTTTACATTGATCTTCATATACTTCTTTGGAAGAGAGCGGTGTCGTAATCGTCTTTCGTCCATCTTTAGTGAATGAATACCGATTGAGGTATCCATCATGTATAGCTCGCCTATCATACTGCCATGGACGCCCAAGCAAAATCTCTCCAGCATGCATTGGCACCACATCACACAACACGTCATCATGATATTTACCAATGGAAAAGAAACTATAGATTGCCGATTTACCTTAACCTCTCCACATTCATTCAGCCACTGAAGTTTGTAAGGTCGTGGATGAGGTTGTGTAGACAGCCCCAATCGATCAACCAAGAGTGTACTTACCACATTGGTACAGCTACCACCATCCACAATCACAATGCAAGCCTTCCCTTGAACATGACATCTTGTATGGAACAAGTTGTCTCGCTGATCCTCATGGTTTTCCTCCTTCAATTGCATGTTAAGAACACGCCTAGTAACCAGCAAATCTCCTTTATTGGTTCTTCAATGCTCCCATCACTACAGATCTTCCAATTCGGCATCTCACCACCATCACTCTCATCATCACTTTCTTCTTCATCATCACTATCTCACCATTTTCATAGTCATAACTCTCTTGTTTGGACATTCTTTGCTGATATGTCCCACACCTTGACACTTCCAACACTTAATATCTCGATTTCGCTGCCTTGGCTCATCGAATTTGGACTTGCCCTTAGAACTTGATTCGGCCTTCGCTTTACCACCATCTTGAACAGCCTTGCTGCCACCTTTAAAATCACGTTTTCCATCCTCCAAGAAGAATTTGCATTAGAAATAGGTTTGGATTAATACTTTGCTGTTCCTTTTCTTTGAATTTGCCTTTCTACTTTGATGGCAATGTGCACCATTTCTTCTAATTCCACATATGGCTGTAAATCCACTCGGTCAGCTATGTCTTGATTCAAACCAGCCAAGAAACGTGCCATGGTCGTCTCCACATCCTCTTCTAAGTCAGCCCTAGTCATCAACATCTCCATTTCTTTGTAGTAATCATCAACACTCTTACTTCCTTGCTTAAGAACCTGAAGTCTTTGCATGATTTCCCTATGGAAATGTCTAGGAACAAACCGCTTCCTCATGACTGATTTTAGATCAGCCCACGTTTCAATTGGGTACTCCAAATTCCTTCTCCTACTAGTCACTAACTGATCCCACCAGGCTATTGCATAATCTGTGAATTGAGTAACAGTAAGCTTGACCTTCTTTTCTTCAATACATCTATGGCACTCAAAAATAAGATCAACTTGTTTCTCCCATTGCAAATAAGCTTCTGGATCTGATGTACCTCGAAAATTTGGTATTTTAAGCTTGATGCTCCCAAAGCTTCTATCCGCACCATCTTCACCTCTATGATTTCTAACATAGTTAACATTATTATTCGGCCTTCCCCTACCCCTTCCAGCACCACGGCCTCTTCTTCCTCCACCTCTAGGGAAAATTAGTTCAACATCAGCTGCATCTTCCTCCTCAAGCTCATGGTCATCTTCCTCAAATTCTGGTTGTTGCACCTGATTTCGACCACCAACTTGTCTTCCTTGTCGTTCCGAAGTTGCTCTTTCAACATTCCGCAACCTTAAATTCATACGTTCCAAGGTTTCATTTATATTCTCCATGGCTCGGTATAAACGTGTAAATTCTGCTTGTTGAGCCTCACGCAACCTATCCGGATCAATCTGAACTCTCCTTTCATCATCACCTTGATTAGACATTATACCTGCAAGAAAAGGTTAGTACAAACAAATATAGGCCTCACAACACTCCCTCGCGTGTTTACACTCAAATAATGAAGGTTGTTCACTCGTGTTTCACTCAATTGATGTTTTCGCTCAAGGTTCAGCTCACACCTCTCAAGCTGATGTCTTTTATGTTCTTAGGAGAATCACACTTTATGAAACAATTCCAATAGCCTTCCTCGTGATGTATCCCGAACCTAAAATTCCCAATGCCTCACTAATCAAGTCGGTTCAAATAGCCCCCATCAATGGTGAAAATTTCGGGACTGAAAAATTATATTGATTCTAACCCACCTAGATTCGATCCTTATCTCCTAAATAGCAAGGAGAATGAAAATTTTTGTAGAAGGATTTTGTACTTTTTTTGGCTCCTCTCACTATCTCTTTGAAGACAACCTCAATTCACCCCAACGAAACAAGGAGAGCAACAAAGAACAAGACCAGAACAAGATCAAATTTAGAAACGAAAACGAAATTGATAGGGATAAAACCTGATCTAGAGCCGAGCTCTGATACCAAATGATACGGAACCTCCAAGAATAGACTTTGAGAACTCCTTAACGACGAACCCAAATACTGACTTGAAAACCCCTAGTCGAATTCAATACAACCTCAAGGATGAAGGTTAGAATTCAGATTACCTTGAATTGATCTAGATCTAAGATTCGAAACAATTCAGCCTCTAATCCTAGATTTGAAACACTCCACAAGAAAGTTGATCAAACTACTTGAATGTTTCTGAAGCATGTATTCAAGCAAGAACACAAAGATAAAAGCAAAACGGCTTTTAGGTTAAAATTTCATCCAAAAGAACCCATCACAATTCGTCCTAGGCATATATATAGCCTTTACATAACATAAAAAAACCTATTCGATATGGAAAACTTAATAGAATAGGAAACCTATTCGATATGGAAAACTTAATAAATAGGAAACCTATTCGATATGGAAAACTTAATAAATAGGAAACCTATTCGATATGGAAAACTGAATAGGAAACCTATGCTGATATGGAAAACTTAATAAAAACGTGGTTAAACACTAAATCAAGCCTCATTCGTGAATGTCAACTTGTAACAAATTAAAGTTGACATCTTCAGCCCTTGTCTCCAAACGTGGCATCCCATGCAGTCCATGCAAGCCATTGCTAGCCAAAGTCACCAAGCCTTGTAAATGGCAATTTAATGCTTGCTGAATCTTTTTGGCTCGTGATCTAGTAATTGGACCTCTTGGCAAAACAATTGGATTGGAGATCATCTCTTCATGCTCCTCACGTCCTTGCTCTTGACCAAGCTGATTCGCATCATGAACTCTTGAATTATTAAATATTATGAGAATATGTCCAATTGCAAACCTTATTTAGAACCTTATTATAGCCATCCGCACAACAAGGGTAAAATTACCGTTTTGCCCTTATGTTGGTTTTTCCTTCTAGATCTCTCATTTTACTTTATATGGTGATTAACACATAAGATCTCATCTCAGTGTTAAGACTTGATAGGTAGCTAGTCCATCAAACTACTGGCGCCAATTTAATCACCAAATCTCCTTAAAACATCTAGAAGAGATGATAACACTATAAACTCTTTATTTGAGTGAATGTTCCCTGATACATGTTTCAATTAATAATTCCAACATGTAGACATTGTATTAATACTCTGTAAAAATCCATTCCGATCATATCAAGATTGTGAACGGATCATCAAGGTTTTGCTCTGTGGGAATCTTTACATCATCCACTTCTCCATGTTGTATTATCTCCCTTATAAGATGATACTTTTGTTCAATGTGTTTGGCAACTTTGTGGTTCTGAGATTCTTTAGAATTAGCCACTGCCCCACTATTATCACAATAAAGTGTAATGGCCTTTGCTGCCTCTGGAACTACCTCCAAATCATTTAGAAACTTCCGGAGCCAGACTGCTTCCTTTGCTGCTTCACAAGCAGCAACATACTCAGCCTCCATTGTTGAATCAGCAATACAAGATTGCTTGACACTCCTCCAAACTATGGCTCCACCTCATAAAGTAAATATAGAACTAGAAGTTGATTTCCTTGAATCAACATCTGATTGGAAATCAGAATCCGTATATCCTGTTGGAATAAGATTACTTCCAGAGTAAACAAGCATTAAATTATTCGTCCTGTGAAGATACTTAAGTATACACTTAATCGCAGTCCAATGTTCCATTCTTGGATTGGACTGAAATCTGCTTACCAGTCCCACTGTGTAACAGATATCTGGTCTAGTGTTGGGACCCGACCCTGAGACCGGACCCCAACTGTTGGATCCCGTTACTGGAGTCCAACTCTTGAACCATAAAACATGAAACTTGATCATCTTGTCTTTTTGGGTTTACTTCACTTAACCCCAATTGCATATTGATTCCTCTTATAAATCATAATGTTATGATTCTTGTTTAATTTACAACAAAAATCAATTCAAACGGAGTTCTACAACTCAAAATATCATTAGAATAACAAAGGTACTCTTTCCCCCAAATATATTCTCTCACTCAACCTCTTTCTTTCTCTAAAGCCACTTCTTCAATTAAACTCCAATGACATAATTTCTCATGGATAGATAGATATGTATCTTAGAAATCTAAAGGTTCAAGAATCACCTCAATCGGATGTCAAACGAAGGAGTTATGACCGAAAGAATAGACTATGCTCACTCCCAAAATCAAATTGAACATCTTCTAGAGCAAAAGCCATAACTCTCCCTATAGATGTCGAAATGACTTCGTTCTTGGACGGTTAGAAAATAGACATCTAGGGCTACAACTTTCATGAAGATCAAAATTCGAAATTTTGTCATTTTCGGGTTACACGGATCGGATGAAAATCACACAGTCTGTGTGAAAATTCACACAGGCTGTGTAATTTTCTGCTCCTACGTTTTCCTGCAAAATTCACACAGGCTGTGTAACCCACTGCCATTGCCGTCTCCCTACACCAGAAATTCACACAGGCTGTGTAAATTTCTGCTGCCGTGTTTTCCTGCACCATGGATTTACACAGTCTGTGTGAAAATTCACACAGGCTGTGTAAATTTCTGCCCACATCAACAATTTCCTCTCTAAACCTTCTTCAACCCAAGAACCTACCTAAAAACTTAATTTCTCCACATCTCGCAACACATACCAACATAATCATCCCAGTGGATCTTCAATGGCAACAACATACTCCTAACATTTTAATCAAACCCCAAAGTATAAAGCAATTTCATTTCCTCCTTATTGCCAAATTCATTCATTCAATGATTTAACACCTTCTCTCATGTCAAACACCTAGTTTGACTTACAAAAAGAGTCAAGTTCAACTTCAAGGACCCTATACATTTACTCATGCAAAACTCATTGATCTACTTCAAACCTTAAGAGGGTCTAATACTGAGGCGAAGTTCTGTCAAATTTTAGGAAAATTTGACAGCACTTCCCCTTAAAATGCAACTACCAAATTTTCAATTCTAATACTTCCACCTGCATATCAATTTTATATTCAAGGGCAGCAATCACACTCCTAACATTCACCTACCTATTTGCTATTCATGCCATCTCATGGCTCGTTGAAAAACCACACAATCAAACATAATCGTATAGGGTTTAGAAATTCACTTTTGAGTTACAACTCAATTTCATTCCATTTTCCTCATATCAAATTCAGTTAATCATATATCATACAATGCTTTAGTGGGCATTTCAAGCCCAAATACAATGAAGCTTCAAAATACATCATCATTCTCAAAATGCAACTAAAACATTGCTTTTACAAAAATCATTCAAATACAGAACCAAAAGAAAATCTTGGAGTAAATGCCCTTAAGCTTGCTCCTCGGGATTCTGCTCATTTCCTGGAGAATTTGAGGGGGGTGAGCTTTCGCTCCGTGGGTAACACATTTATATTTATATATCAAGCAAGTCTATTTAGTTATGCATAATTTTAGCAATCTTTCAATACAATCATAATACATGCAATTTTCATCAATACATAAACATGATTTCACACAATTCAAACATTCATCATTCTTGCATTTTCATGTAATCACATATGAAACACATCAAATGGCTCGGTAAGTCCATATTCTTGGAAACCATATAATCTCATTTAATAAGCTTATATGGGCAAATCTTGAGGAGTCCAAAATGTTGGATCATCCTATGCCACAATCGGGCAGCCGGGCGAAGGCTTTCATGGTCGACGTGCACGTGACGGTTCTTGGGACTATACCTTACCCACATAACATACAATCGTGCATAATCATAAAATTGGACTGTTCTTATCCAATTCATTGTTTTCTTGAAAATCTTATCTTTCATGCATATTTCACATTGCACATTTCATGTACATGTCATATTGTGCATTCATACTCACTTAAGCTATTTCATTCAATACCAAAATCAACCATCATCAATTCATCCTCACGCATTATTTTCATTTACACATAACTCATGATTTATGTCATTTAACCACAACTAACACAAGCATTTATACAATCATAAATGTCTCATAACAACCACATCCAACATTCAATCACACACATTTAATACAATCATTAATGTCATGCATTAATTTACATTTATAAGCTTATATACATAAAGATAAATATGAAACCCACCTTTTACTTGATAAATTCCTTCTTTATGAATGCTCTTCCACTTGCTCAACTCCTCTCTCTTGCTCTAAATCAAGAGAAAACAAAACCCATATCAACTCAACTTCAATTGAAAAACTACACAACCTCTTGCATGAAATTAATCCTAGATTCACTATACCCACTTGATTCTTAAACCTTCTAACCAAAAACCCAAACAAAATCTTAACCTTAAATCAAGAACTTACCTTAAATCTTTAACCAACCAAGAGATTACTTGGTTCAAAATGAAGCTTGAGCCTTCCTCCACCTTTTTCCTCTTGAACTTTCTTCAAAAGTCTTCCTAAATCTCTTAGAAAATCAAACCCTAAGCAAGCTCTCCTCTTCTCCTTCTTCTTTCCTCCATTTACGAACTCTTCCCTCTTCTCCCTTATAATTTCGTTTTCTCCACTTCTTACCTACACCATTTCATTTTATTTCATCTCTTTTATACTCCTCCATTCACTTAAGCCCACTTATTCTCAAGCCCACTTCTTCACTCACTTCCTTCTTCTTCTTTTACTTCCCTTCTACAACTTAAGCACATACAAGCCCATTTCACTTACTCTTCTTCCTTTATTTCCTCCTTCCTTCTTATCTTCTCCTTAACCACTTAAGCCCACAAATCTTTAAGCCCATCTTATCTCTTTTCTTTCCTACCTCATTTAAAACCCAACTAACATATTCAATTACATTAACTCTTACCTAACTCATTAATGCTATCCACATTAATTAATTGATCTCATTTCCATTTATGCTAAGTTAACTTACTAAATAAAATCTAATCATGCTTAAATAAAATAAAAAAAAATTTTGGGGCTAACATCTAGTGCACAGCATTGCATACATCAAACTACCAACTGCCGAAGCATATGGAATGTTACGCATGCGTTCAACTCCTCTTGGGTTTTAGGTTCTTGTTCCTTTGAAAGTTTGATCCATGTCTAGTAGGAGTAAAACCCCTCAAGGAATCTTGCATGGCGAACATATTGAACATATTCTCAATGTAGGTTAGTTGAGACAAAGCTATCTGCTTGTTCTTTCGATCCCTTATAAGTTTGATCCCTAGAACATAGGTAGCCTCTCCCAAATCCTTCATTGAAAACTATTCATTCAAATATCCCTTAACCGCAGATAACATTCCCACATCATTCCCAATGAGCAGAATGTCATTAACATACAGGATTAGGAAAGTAACCTTACCTTCTTGTATTCTTTTATAAACACAAGGCTCATCTAGGTTTTGTATGAACCCATAGGATTTGATAGCCTTATCAAACCTAATGTTCCAAGACCTAGATGCTTGCTTAAGTCCATAAATGGACCTTTGCAACTTGCAAACCTTATGCTCATTACCTGGCTCAATGAATCCTTTTGGTTGGGCCATAAAAATGGTCTCCTCAAGATCTCCATTAAGAAATGCGGTCTTGACATCCATTTGCCATATTTCATAATCGAAATAGGTTGCTATGGTCAAAAGAATCCTGATGGGATTAAGCATGGCAACCGGAGAAAAAGTCTCCTCATAGTATACCCTCCTTTTGAGTATAGCCTTTAGCTACCAATCTAGCTTTAAAGATCTCTACCTTTTTTTTCCGATCCCCTTTTCCTTTTGTAGATCCATTTACACCCTATGACTTTTAGACTTGGTGGTAGATCTACAAGGACCCAGACTTCATTAGTATACATAGAATCTATTTTCGATTCCATCGCCTTGAGCCATTTTCCTGCATCAACATCATTAATGACCTGTGTATATGTAATGGGATCTATTTCTTCTTGGTCCGAGATGGCAATTAAGCCTTCTCCTAAACCTAGATACCTATCTGGCTGTCTCACAACCCTCCTGCTACGTCTAGGCACACTTGATGTTCAGGTTGCACTTCTGATTCAACTCTTGAATCCATTTCGACATCTTGCTCTGTCATATCCAAAACAACTCTTAGTTTGGATGAAATAGCTAACTCCTTTAGTACTACTTCACTTCTTCCTTTATGATTTTTCACAAACTCTTCCTCTAAGAAGGTTGCATTTGTCGACACAAATACCTTCTTATCTTGAGGACCGTAAAAATAGTACCCTCGAGTTCCCGTAGGATATCCTACAAACAAACATACTTCTGACCTTGGTTCTATCTTTGTGGATTCAGGATTTAGAACATGGGCTGGGCAGCCCCAAGTCCTCAAATGCCTCAATGAAGGCATTCGGCCCGTCCACAACTCCCTAGGTATTTTAGGGACCGATTTGGACGGAGTAAAGTTAAGAAGATATGTTGCCGTTTGTATGGCATATCTCCAGAACGATTATGGAAGGCTAGCGTAGGACATCATTGATCTTACCATTTCCAATAGAGTTCTATTTCTCCTCTCTGCTACACCATTCTGTTGAGGTGTACGAGGAGCTGACAAATTTGAAACAATTCCATTGTCAATTAAATATTGCTGGAACTCTCCAGATAAATACTCACCACCTCGATCTAATTGAAGCTGTTTTAATGGCTTGCCAAGTTGCTTCTCAGCTTCAGCTTTGAATTCTTTGAACTTTTCAAAAGATTCACTCTTTTTATGCATCAAATACAAATAGCAATGTCTTGAGTAATCATCTATAAAAATTATGAAATATTCATAACCTCCTCTAGCTTGTACATTCATGGCCCCACACACATCAGTATGTATCAGGTCCAATGTGGATTCAGATCTGTTTCCTTTAGAAGGAAATGAGGCTTTGGTCATTTTTCCTTTAATACAAGATTCATAGGTGGGTAATGGATCACTATCCAAGCCCATAAGGATCCCATCCTTTACTAGCATGTCAAGTCTTTTCTGATTGATATGACCCATTCTTAAATGCCACAGATACTTTGAATTAATGCTAGAGATTTTGGATTGTCTTGGTTTTATCAATTCTGTGGTGTTTTGTGAGCCTTTCATAGGTTCTATAAAAAACAATCCCTGTTTAGTTATCGCATCACAAATAAAATCCTTATTATCATATATTGAAACAACCTTTTCAAAATATAAGGAATAACCAGATTTTATTAGACAAAAAATAGAAATCATGTTCCTTACAATCATTGGCATGTAATAAACATCCTCCAAATATAACCTATGACCACTAGAAAAGTCCAAGATAACTACTCCCACTGATTCTGCTGAAACATAGGAACCATCTGCTATCTTGACTTGAAACTGGCCTTTAGGTAGTCTTTTCCTTTGCTGGAACCCCTGCAAAGAATTACAAACATGGTTAGTGGCTCCTGAATCTAATATCCAAGAAGTAGATAAATCTACCACATTTCCAGTTCCTAACAAACTTAGGAAGCCCATATCTTGTTTGCTTTTGAGAGACTCTAGGTAGACTGGACAGTTTCTTTTCCAGTGGCCCATCTCATCATAGTGGAAACACTTTCCTTTGATGTTCTCTTTGGCCTTCTTTTTCATGGATTTGGCCTTGACCCCTGTTTGGGCCTTCTTTTTCATTGGACCCTTCTTCTTTTCCTTGCCCTTATCCTTGGGCTTAGAAGAAGAAGTTACATTAGCTTCTGGCCTATGAGCCTTAATATTCAATATCTCCTCCGTACTCTGGAGGGTATTCATCAACTCACTCAAGGTGTAATCCTTGCTGTTGAGCTCATAGTCCAACTTAAACTGCTGAAAAGAAGAGTTTAAGCTATTGATGATTATAATCATCTGCATGTCCACATCCATATCCGCCCCAAGCATCTCAGCCTCAGTGACCGCAGAGATTACCTTCATCATGTAATCCCGCACTGGTTCACCAGGTTTCTGTCTGAGATTATGAATGGTTTGGATAGCTTTCACTCTTGCAGACCTAGTCCTCACACCAAACATCTCATATAGGTGATGGACCATTGCACTAGCAGTTTTCTTACATGCAACTTGCTTTTGCAATATGCCGCTGACAAAAGCCAGAATATAACACTTAGTAGTCTTGTCAGCATTCTGCCAACGCTCATGTTGTTGGACTTGCTTAGGAGTTGAATCTGTTGAGTCACAATGACTTTACATATATATGATTTTGATGGATAACAAAGTAGAAAGAAAAAGAAGAAAGAAAAAGAAGAAGGAAAAAGCAAACGCAGAATGTGAAAATATAGACGGAGTTGAAAAAATAGACGAAGTTGAAAAACAGACACAGACACAAACGCATAAAAACAGACGCAGACGTAAAAAAGCAGACACAGATGCAGAATAAAAAACAGACGCAGACGGAGAATTCAAAAGCAAATGAAGAAAGGAATGCAAATGTAAGAGTCAGTTTGAGTTAGTTACAGAACTCAACTGATTAACCGTTTCTTTCAAGATTCAAGATTCAAGAATCAAGAAGCAGTTACAGACGAAGGCTATAAATATGAGTCGAAGTCGAAGATTGCAAAGTTAGAGAAAAAGAGATTATTATTGAACTTACACGAACGAAAAGCTTTTGTGAGATTACTGTGTGAAATAGCTGAGAGCTAATTTTACTGTAACATAGTTCAAATACTTTTGTAAGAAAGTTATACAGATAGCCTGCAGAGGCTAAGTGTAAAAGAATACTGAGTGTAGAGACCTGAAGAGGCTCGAAAAAAATACTTGTAAACATTGAAGAGATAGTGAAATCTCAGAAAGACTTCTGAGGACTGGATGTAGCCCACGGTTTGGGGTGAACCAGTATAAAATCGTTGTGTCAACTTCTGCTCCACTCTATCTCTCTTTAAAGTTCAAAGTTTTGTTATTAATCTGATTTCATAACAAGTTTTTCAAACTTTTGTTTAAATCGAACTTACCGAAGGTTTCATAAAAGGAACTTGTGTTTAACAAAACATTTTTTAAGAGTTTTCATAAAAGGGGAATACACAATTCAACCCCCCCCCTCCCCCCTTCTCATGCATTCGTATATTGTATTATAAGCATAATACTAACGTGTGATTCACATCAATTGGTATCAGATCCTAGTATCCAAGCATCACTGTAGCAAAGTGTGGATCAAAGATAATGGCAGAATCACACATATACATTGCAGAAGGTGCCTCAATCACTAGACCTCCAGCATTCAACGGAGAAGACTATCATTACTGGAAAGATAGAATGCGGTTATTCATTGAATCTACTCATGTCGACCTTTGTGATGTGATAAAGAATGGATCATATACACCAGTAGATGAAGATGGAAATCTTATTCCACGGACCAGATGGACGGCTGACCAAAAGGCAAGAATTCAGCTCAACTATAAGGCAAAATTCTTTTTGACATGTTCCCTAAGCAGGAGTGAATATGACAAAGTTCATGGATGCGACACTGCTAAGGAGATGTGGGACACATTGTCCATTGCTCATGAAGGCACAAGCCAAGTCAAAGAATCCAAGATAAGCATTCTTGTGCACCAGTACAAGCTTTTCAAGATGAAAGAAGAAGAATCTATTGATCAAATGTTTGGAAGATTTCAAACAATTGTCAATGGATTGAAAGCACTTGGAAGAACGTACAATAATCAAGATCATGTTTGAAAGATCTTAAGAAGTCTTCCGAAGAGGTGGAGACCAAAAGTTACGGCGGTGCAGGAAACTAAGGATTTGAGCATACTAAAGCTTAACAAGCTGCTTGGATCACTGAAGATTCATGAAGTAGAACTCGATGCTGAAGACAAGCCCAAACGGGACAAGTCAATAGCACTAAAGGCCGGAAAAAAGAATCACAAGACTCAAAGAAGGAGAAAGTCATCAAAAGCATTAAAAATAGAAGAATCAAAGAATGATGACTCAAGCGAATCTGAACAATAGTCAAGTGATGACGATGATGAATTATCTTTCATTTCCTGGAACATAAGACGGATGTGGAAGAAGAAGTCCAAAGGGAGTCAGTTCTTCAAGAAAAACAGCAAAGATGATGGTAAAGCAGAAAAGACATCCATCATATGCTACGAGTGTAATCAACCTGGACATTACAAGTCCGAATGTCCTACTCTAAAAAAGAAACCAAAGAAGAGTAGAGAAGGCAAGAAAAGCATGATGGCAACTTGGGAGGATCTCGATTTGTCAGAATCAGATACAAGCTCCGAGACGTCAGAGCATGCAAACATTTGCCTAGTAGCCGAGGAAGAAAGTGATGAGGAGGTAACTTCTGAATACGATAACTTGCATAATGCATATTCAAAACTACTAGAGGATTCGCATGCTATTCTGAAACAGTACAAACTGTTGAAGAAGAAATATGTAGAAAATCTTAAACATACAGAAGAATTAGAGACAGAAAATATCCGTTTAAAGAAACAAATAGAGGAGAAAAAGAAAATTGTACATCGATCTGAAGAGATTAATCAGTTGAAAATTAGAATTAAGAGTCTTTCATCTGATTTAGCTACATTCATTGAAAGTACAAAGAAAATGAATGAAATGCTAGGAAAATATAAACATTCGAGTGATAAAACCGGATTAGGGTTTACAGGTAATATGTCTCATTATGAGAAAAAACATTTTTCACAAAATAAAAGGTATCACCAAACACGTTTTCATCAACAATCCAGTAAAAGGCATCAAAGGACTCATTATGTGCATATTACTAACCAGAAAGGACCCAGGAAAATATGGGTACCAAAGAGTAAAATAGTTTCTCCTGCAGATATCCTTCCTTGGAAGATGCGACAAGCACCATTGGTATTTAGACAGTGGTTGCTCGCGACATATGACGGGAAGAAAGTCTATGTTCCTAAATCTTCAGTATAAGAAGGGAGGATCAGTGACTTTCAGAGACAACCAGTAGGGCAAGATAATTGGAATCGGTAAAATAGGTAAAGATTCATTTGCATGCATAGATAATGTACTCTTTGTTGATGGTCTGAAACACAATTTGATTAGTGTCAGTCAATTGTGTAATTCTGGTTTCATAGTCAAATTCAATCAAAATCTTTGTGAAGTCAGAAACAAAGATGGGTCTATCTAGCATAAAAAGCTAGGTCATGTCTCTTTTAAACACATTTCAAAGTTGGCAAAATATGACTTGGTAAGAGGTTTACCAAAAATGAGTTTTGACAAAGACTTTTTCTGTGAAAGTTGATTGAAAGGAAAACAAGTTAAAACATCCTTTTCTTCTAAAAATTTTGTAACATCTTCTAGACTTTTAGAGTTGTTACATATGGATTTATTTGGTCCAACTAGGACAATAAGTCTTGGCGGAAAGAAATATGGACTTGTTATTGTTGATGACTTTACTAGGTTTTGTTGGATATTATTTTTATCACACAAGGATGAATCCTTTAAGTGTTTTAAGACCCTTTCCAGAAAGTTATAGATTGAAAAAGGAGTATCTATAGCCAGTATCAGGAGTGATCATGGTGGAGAGTTTGAGAATGAGAAGTTTAGATTATTCTGTGAGGATAATGAAATTTCCGACAATTTCTTTGCTCCAAGAACCCCACAACAAAATGGAGTTGTTGAAAGGAAGAACAGGACAATTCAAGAGATGGCAAGGACTATGCTGTGTGAGATGAATCTTCCTAAGTACTTCTGGGCAGAAGCTGTGAATATAGGGTGCTATATTCAGAATAGAATACTGTTGCGACCTATGTTGAAAAAGACTCCTTATGAGTTCTGGAATGGAAGGAGACCGAACATATTCTATTTTCATCTATTCGGGTGCAAGTACTCCATTCTGAATACAAAGGAGTTGTTGGATAAGTTCGATTCAAAGACCTATTCAGGAATATTTCTAGGCTACTCATCATCGTCTAAGGGATTTCGGGTTTACAACCTTATCTCAAAGACAGTTGAGGAAACCATCCATGTCAAGGTTGATGATCGTTCTCAAACCCGTAAAGAAGATAACATGGAGAGTGAAGGTCCTTCGAAGAGAAGCTAATGTGGCCTTCATTTCTGAAATAGAGCCTAAGAAGATTGAGGAAGCTCTTCAGGACGAAGCTTGGGTTTAGCCATGCAAGAGGAGCTGAATCAGTTTACAAGGAATAAGGTTTGGTCCTTAGTTCCAAAACCCTCAAAGAAATCCATTATCGGAACCAGATGGGTTTTTAAGAATAAGCTAGACGAATCAGGCAGAGTGAGTCAGAATAAAGCTAGATTAGTAGTGCAAAGCTATAATCAGCAAGAAGGAATAGACTACAATGAGACATATGCTCCAGTAGCAAGACTTGAAGCTATTAGGATATTGCTGACATATGTTGTTTGTCACGATATAAAGTTGTTTCAGATGGATGTGAAGAGCGCTTTTCTGAATGGTTTTATAGGTGAAGAGGTGTATGTTAAGCAACCACCTGACTTTGAGGATGTTAAGAATCCAGATCATGTCTATAGACTTCATAAAGCTTTATACGGCCTGAAGCAAGCTCCTAGAGCATGGTATGATCGTCTGAGCACTTTTCTCTTAGAGAGTGGGTTTAGTAGAGGTCAAGTTGATAAGATACTTTTCAGAAAGGATTACGAGAATGAGTTCATTTTAGTACAAATCTACGTTGATGATATTATATTTGGTGCTACCTCAAAGAAGCTGATGCGAATCAGCTTGGTCAAGAGCAAGGACGTGAGGAGCATGAAGAGATGATCTCCAATCCAATTGTTTTGCCAAGAGGTCCAATTACTAGATCACGAGCCAAAAAGATTCAGCAAGCATTAAATTGCCATTTACAAGGCTTGGTGACTTTGGCTAGCAATGGCTTGCATGGACTGCATGGGATGCCACGTTTGGAGACAAGGGCTGAAGATGTCAACTTTAATTTGTTACAAGTTGACATTCACGAATGAGGCTTGATTTAGTGTTTAACCACGTTTTTATTAAGTTTTCCATATCAGCATAGGTTTCCTATTCAGTTTTCCATATCAGAATAGGTTTCCTATTTATTAAGTTTTCCATATCAGAATAGGTTTCCTATTTATTAAGTTTTCCATATCAGAATAGGTTTCCTATTCTATTAAGTTTTCCATATCAGAATAGGTTTTTTTTATGTTATGTAAAGGCTATATATATGCCTAGGACGAATTGTGATGGGTTCTTTTGGATGAAATTTTAACCTAAAAGCCGTTTTGCTTTTATCTTTGTGTTCTTGCGTGAATACATGCTTCAGAAACATTCAAGTAGTTTGATCAACTTTCTTGTGGAGTGTTTCAAATCTAGGATTAGAGGCTGAATTGTTTCAATCTTAGATCTAGATCAATTCAAGGTAATCTGAATTCTAACCTTCATCCTTAAGGTTGTCTTGAATTCGACTAGGGTTTTCAGGTCAGATTTGGGTTAAATCGTTAAGGAGTTCTCAAAATCTATTCTTGGAGGTTTCGTATCATTTGGTATCAGAGCTCGGCTCTAGATCAGGTTTTATCCCTATCAATTTCGTTTTCGTTTCTAAATTTGATCTTGTTCTGGTCTTGTTCTTTGTTGCTATCCTTGTTTCGTTGGGGTGAATTGAGGTTGTCTTCAAAGAGATAGTGAGAGGGAGATAAAAAAAAAAGTACAAAATCCCTTCTACAAAAAATTTTCATTCTCCTTGCTATTTAGGAGATAAGGATCGAATCTAGGTGGGTTAGAATCAATATAATTTTTCAGTCCCGAAATTTTCACCATTGATGGGGGCTGTTTGAACCGACTTGATTAGTGAGGCATTGGGAATTTTAGGTTCGGGATACATCATGAGGAAGGCTATTGGAATTGTTTCATAAAGTGTGATTCTCCTAAGAACATAAAAGAAATCAGCTTGAGAGGTGTGAGCTGAACCTTGAGCGAAAACATCAATTGAGTGAAACACGAGTGAACAACCTTCATTATTTGAGTGTAAACACGCGAGGGAGTGTTGTAAGGCCTATATTTGTTTGTACTAACCTTTTCTTGCAGGTATAATGTCTAATCAAGGTGATGATGAAAGGAGAGTTCAGATTGATCCGGATAGGTTGCGTGAGGCTCAACAAGCAGAATTTACACGTTTATACCGAGCCATGGAGAATATAAACGAAACCTTGGAACGTATGAATTTAAGGTTGTGGAATGTTGAAAGAGCAACTCCGGAACGACAAGGAAGACAAGTTGGTGGTCGAAATCAGGTGCAACAAACAGAATTTGAGGAAGATGACCATGAGCTTGAGGAGGAAGATGCAGCTGATGTTGAACTAATTTTCCCTAGAGGTGGAGGAAGAAGAGGCCGTGGTGCTGGAAGGGGTAGGGGAAGGCCGAATAATAATGTTAACTATGGCAGAAATCATAGAGGTGAAGATGGTGCGGATAGAAGCTTTGGGAGCATCAAGCTTAAAATACCAAATTTTCGAGGTACATCAGATCCGAAGCTTATTTGCAATGGGAGAAACAAGTTGAACTTATTTTGAGTGCCATAGATGTATTGAAGAAAAGAAGGTCAAGCTTATCGTTACTCAATTCACAGATTATGCAATAGCCTGGTGGGATCAGTTAGTGACTAGTAGGAGAAGGAATTTGAGTACCCAATTGAAACGTGGGCTGAACTAAAATCAGTCATGAGGAAGCGGTTTGTTCCTAGACATTTCCATAGGGAAATCATGCAAAGACTTCAGGTTCTTAAGCAAGGAAGTAAGAGTGTTGATGATTACTACAAAGAAATGGAGATGTTGATGACTAGGGCTGACTTAGAAGAGGATGTGGAGACGACCATGGCACGTTTCTTGGCTGGTTTGAATCAAGACATAGCTGACCGAGTGGATTTACAGCCATATGTGGAATTAGAAGAAATGGTGCACATTGCCATCAAAGTAGAAAGGCAAATTCAAAGAAAAGGAACAGCAAGGTATTATTCCAAACCTATTTCTAATGCAAATTCTTCTTGGAATAGGGATGGAAAACGTGATTTTAAAGGTGGCAGCAAGGCTGTTCAAGATGGTGGTAAAGCGAAGGCGAATCAAGTTCTAAGGGCAAGTCCAAATTTGATGAGCCAAGGCAAATAAATCGAGATATTAGGTGTTGGAAGTGTCAAGGTGTGGGACATATCAGCAAAGAATGTCCAAACAAGAGAGTTATGACTATGAAAATGGTGAGATAGTGACTGATGAAGAAGAAAGTGATGATGAGAGTGATGGTGGTGAGATGCCGAATTGGAAGATCAGAGTGATGGGAGCATTGAAGAACCAATAAAGGGAGATTTGCTGGTTACTAGGCGTGTTCTTAACATGCAATTGAAGGAGGAAAACCATGAGGATCAGCGAGACAACTTGTTCCATACAAGATGTCATGTTCAAGGGAAGGCTTGCATTGTGATTGTGGATGGTGGTAGCTGTACCAATGTGGTAAGTACACTCTTGGTTGATCGATTGGGGCTGTCTACACAACCTCATCCACGACCTTACAAACTTCAGTGGCTGAATGAATGTGGAGAGGTTAAGGTAAATCGGCAATCTATAGTTTCTTTTTCCATTGGTAAATATCATGATGACGTGTTGTGTGATGTGGTGCCAATGCATGCTGGAGAGATTTTGCTTGGACGTCCATGGCAGTATGATAGGCGAGCTATACATGATGGATACCTCAATCGGTATTCATTCACTAAAGATGGACGAAGACGATTGACACCGCTCTCTTCCAAAGAAGTATATGAAGATCAATGTAAAATGGAAAGAATGAGACTTGAATTTGAAAAGAAAGAAAAAAAAGTGAAAAGAGAGAAAAAAAGAGTGAACAAAAACTGAATGAAATGAGAGAAAAAGAGAGTGAACAAAAACTGAGTGAAAAGAAAGAGAGAAAAGCGCAACAAAAGCAAATCCAGATTGAAAAAATAAAGAGGAGAGAAAATGTGAGTTTGTTAGCTAGTACAAGTGAGGTTAAACATGTTTTCTTCTCCAAACAGCCTATGTTTGTGCTTTTGTGCAAAGGGCCTTGTTTGGAAACTACTAATGCTAACCAATCTTTGCCCAAAGTGTGTTTGTTGATCTTTTGCAGAATATGCTGATTTGTTTCGAGGAAATGCCTGATGGGTTGCCACCAATCCGAGGCATAGAGCATCAAATTGACTTCAATCCGGGGGCTGCCATTCCCAATAGGCCAGCATATCGAGCTAATCCTTTCGAGACAAAGGAGATACTGAGAGACAGGTGGAGGAATTGCTAGCTAAGGGATATGTGAGAGAAAGCTTAAGTCCTTGTTCGGTTCTGTTATTCTTGTGCCAAAGAAGGACGGGACGTACAGGATGTGCGTGGACTGTCGAGCCATCAATAAAATCACTGTAAAGTATCGACATCCTATTCCTAGATTAGATGATATGCTTGATGAATTACATGGTTCTTGTTTGTTCACAAAAATTGATTTGAAATATGGTTATTATCAAATTCGAATGAGTGTGGGTGATGAGTGGAAAACAGCGTTTAAGACTAAATATGGGATGTATGAGTGGTTGGTTATGCCGTTTGGTCTTACTAATGCACCTAGTACATTCATGTGCTTGATAAATCATGTGTTGCGTGAGCACTTGGGTAAATTTGTTGTTGTGTATTTTGATGATATTCTTGTTTACTCTAAGTGTTTGGATGATCATGTCATGCATGTGCGTATTGTGTTAGACGTTCTTAGGCGTGAGAAGCTGTATGCTAACCTTAATAAGTGTAGTTTTGCATGGATAAGGTTCATTTTCTTGGTTTTGTGGTGACTAGTGATGGTATAGAGGTTGATGAGGACAAGGTCAAGGCTATTAGAGATTGGCCGAGTCCTACGAAAAGTGCTAGTGAGGTGAGGAGTTTTCATGGACTTGCTGGTTTCTATAGGAGGTTTATTAGAAATTTCAGCACCATAGCTGCACCCTTGAATGAGTTAGTTAAGAAAATGTCACATTTGTTTGGGAGAGGCCCAAGAACATGCATTTAATGAACTGAAAGATAAATTGTGTAATGCACCTTTGCTTGCTTTGCCTAATTTTGATAAGACTTTTGAGATTGAATGTGATGCAAGTGGCATAGGAATTGGAGCTGTTTTGTTACAGGATCAAAGGCCATTGATGTTCTTTAGTGAAAAATTAAGTGGGCAGCTTTGAAGTATCCAACGATGACAAAGAGTTATATGCATTGTATCGAGCTTTGCATACATGGCAGCACTATTTGTGGTCAAAGGAGTTTGTGATACATACTGACCATGAGAGTTTGAAACATTTGAAGGGCAAGATAAGCTGAACCGTAGACATGCCAAATGGGTGGAGTTCATAGAAACATTTCCATATGTGATTAAATACAAGAGAGGTAAGGAAAATGTTGTGGCTGATGCGTTATCGCGAAGGTATGTGTTACTTAATTCTCTTAGTGCTAGATTGCTAGGCTTTGAGCATATTAAGGAATTGTATGCCGTGATGAGGATTTTGGTGACATATATAATTCATGTGGTGATGTGGCTGTTTTGAGAGAATTTCATTTGTTTGATGGTTTCTTGTTTAAGAAAAGTAGGTTGTGTATTCCTAAGTGTTCCATGAGAGAATTGTTAGTTAAGGAAGCACATGGAGGAGGATTGATGGGTCATTTTGGGGTAAGTAAAACCTATGATATGCTGATAGAGCATTTTTATTGGCCTGGTATGAAACATGATGTGCATAAAGTTTGTGAGCATTGCATTACATGTAGAGAAGCTAAGTCTAGGCTGAAACCACATGGTTTGTACACACCACTTCCTGTTCCTAATGGACCTTGGACTGATTTGTCTATGGATTTTGTGCTTGGTTTGCCTAAAACTAGGAAAGGTCGTGATAGTATTTTTGTTGTGGTTGATAGATTTAGTAAAATGGCTCATTTTATATCGTGTCATAAGACTGATGATGCTAAGATGATTGCTGATTTGTTCTTTAAAGAGGTCGTGCGTTTGCATGGTATACCTAAAAGCATTATTAGTGATAGAGATGTTAAATTTTTGAGCCATTTCTGGCGTGTTCTGTGGGGAAAGTTGGGAACTAAGTTGTTGTTTTCAACAACTTGCCATCCTCAAACCGATGGCCAAACTGAGGTTGTGAATCGAACATTGATTACTTTACTTAGGGCTGTGTTAGAAAAGAACATTAGGACGTGGGAGGATTGTTTACCATTTGTGGAGTTTGCTTATAATAGGTGATGTAAGCGGGACCATGGACAATCAAACAAGTCCAGGCAGAGAGCTAGTCATACCAAAATGGGCCACGACCAAAGCTAGGACCAAGAGATTTAAAGAAGCTCTTTGTACGCATGTGGGCTTTTATATTCAGAAGATGGCGAACTTCGAGCCTATTGGAAGAGAGTTTAATGGAACTAAGCCCAAACTAGTTCATTTAACTCAAATCCTTGGACCGGATACACTTGGAGTTTGAAGTCCCACGAATCAGACCTATTTATTTAATTTTTGGACTTCACTTTATTTTGGGCTTCTATGTATTTTAAGCCCAACCCTTTATTATTTGACCTAGGTATAAATAGTTATGTTTTAGGGTTTTAGAGGGTTAGATCATATTGTTTTGAGTGCCATCGGCTTTAGAGAGAACGTTATTCTCTTGTTCTTGTTACTTTCGAACCATCTTTCACTTATCAATTGTTTTCTCAATTGTGGCGTGTTGATCGTTCGCTTTTCTTGGTTTTATTTTGATCATCGGATTGCTTAGGACAAGTTTCGAGAGGTGTCGAGAAATCAAACCTTGCGTATCCTTTATTTTCTTGTTTGTTCAATTCCAAATCATCACCTCGACGTCAAGTCTTCCGCGGTGTGCGTCAATTTGGTATCAGAGCTAGTTTGGAGGAGAATTCTTATTCAACTCCATCAAGATTTCAAGAAAACCGCTGCCCATCGCCATCCAACTATCGTCAGATCTTTCTTTCAGGTGTGAATCAACTTTTGGTATAGGATTTCAATTTTCCTTCCTATTGTTTTAGTTAAGGTTTTCAGTATTTGTTGAAAAAAAAAAGAGGCCAGAAAAAAAAAAAAAAAAAAGGGCCAGAAAAAAAATCTGGAAAAAAAAAGTGTGATAGTCGTACCAGAAGAAGGAGGAGAGAGGAAAAAAAAGAGTTAGCAGAAAAAAAAAGGTAGCAGAAAAAAAAAGTCAACAGAAAAAAAAAGTCAAAAAAAAATTTCTGAAAAAAAAAATCGAAAAAAAAAACTCTTATCTTTTGTACTTGTTACTTGATTGGGGTTTGTTGCTTTCGATACTTGAGCTACAGTTGGAAACATTGATTGGATGAAGCCTTGGTTCTGATTGTAACTTGGATTTCAGAGAAATTTGAGTGGTAAAAGGCAAGAGTGTGTGAGCTTATTTGAGGGAGTCATTGCCGTAACTTAAACACGAGGGGAGTGACAAACTCTTGAGTGAAACACGTGAGGGAGTGTGTGAGGTTGTTTATCACTAACTTTGTTTTGCAGGTATTTTATTTTATTTACAATGTCACAGGGAGGTAGTAATGATGGTAGCCAAGGAGGAGATGTAGATATCGCTTTCACTTTGAGAGCCATGCAACAACAATTTGAGAGGTTCAATCTAGCCTTAAATGAGGTTAGGGGACAAATGGACGAGCTCCGACAAGGGAGGCGCGAGGAACCTCAAGGCGACGCAGAGATATCGTCAACGACAACCACCACCTCGTCGACAACCACCACGGTATGAGCCTGAGGAAGAGGAATTTGATGAGGAGGAGGAAGAGGACTATGAAGGGCGCATGCCTAGGAGAGCTCGGAGAGGGGAACCCCTCGACAGACAAGATGGAGACCTCAAATCCATCAAGATGCAGATTCCAGCATTCAAGGGGAGGAATGATGCTGAGGCGTATTTGGAGTGGGAAAGGAAAGTTGATATGATCTTTGAGTGCCATAACTTCTCGGAGGAGAAGAAGGTAAAACTTGCTGCTGTTGAATTTACAGATTATGCACTAATATGATGGGATCAGTTTGTGACCTTTAGGAGGAGGAATGGAGAGAGACCCATCAATACTTGGGCAGCGATGAAAGCGTGTATGCGGAAGAGATTTGTGCCTTCTTACCATTATAGGGAGATGCACCAGAAGCTCCAAAGACTCACACAAGGATCTAAGTCAGTAGAGGACTACCACAAGGAGATGGAGATGATGTTGTTTTGAGAGCCGATGGCTTTAAGGAGAACTTTGTTCTCTTGTTCTTGTTACTTTTCGAACCATCTTTCACTTATCAATTGTTTTCTTAATTGTGGCGTGTTGATTGTTCGTTTCTTGGTTTTATTTTGATCATCGAGATTGCTCGGAACAAGTTTCCGAGAGGTGTCGTAAAAATCAAACCTTGCGTATCCTTTATTTTCTTGTTATTGTTCGTTTCTTGGGTTTATTTTGATCATCGGGATTGCTCGGAACAAGTTTTCGAGAGGTGTCGTAGAAATCAAACCTTGCGTATCCTTTATTTTCTTGTTTGTTGAATTCCAAATATCTATCCTTTTTATTTCCTTTAGGTCAAAACCCCATAAGACAAAATACCCATTGAAATCATCATCCTATCGACGTCAATATATTGCTATGATTCGTGCTAATATAGTGGAGGATCCCGAGGCCAACATGGCAAGGTTCTTGAGTGGATTTAATAGGGAGATAGCAAATGTGGTGGAGTTACAACATTATTTGGAGATTGAGGATATGGTAAACATGGCCATGAAGGTGGAGAGACAGATTAAGGCTAGAGTGGCTGCGAGAAGTGGAGCAAGTTCTAGTTATTCAGGGAACTCAAAATGGCCCAGGAAGGAGGAGAAATATAAGGATAAAGGGGTGGACCTCAAGGAAGCACCTAAGAAATCAATCGGAGGATCGGAACAAAAAGGTACTCCTAGTAAACATTCTTCTATAAAATGTTTTAAATGTTTGGGTAATGGCCATATTGCTTCTCAATGCCCTAATAAAAAGGTAATGTATATGAAGGATAATGGGGCTATTGATTCTGAGGATAGTGATATTGATGATATACCATGTGATAGTGTTTGTGATGATGTTGATGAGTTTGAGGAAAGAGCTGTCATAGGAGAAGCACTTGTAGTTAGGAGAGTGTTAAGTGTTAGGGTTAGAGATGAGATTCTAGATCAGAGGGAGAACCTATTCCATTCAAGGTGTTTGGTGAGTGGAAAGGTGTGTAACTTGATCATTGATGGAGGTAGTTGTACTAATGGGGCTAGTCAAACTATGGTGGAGAAATTGGGCTTGATATGTAGGAAACATCCGGAGCCATATAAGTTACAGTGGTTTAATGATAGTGCGGATGTGAGGGTGACTAGACAGGTACTGGTACCATTTTCTGTAGGGAGGTATGAGGATGAGATATTGTGTGATGTGATACCCATGGAGGCAGGACATCTATTATTGGGGAGGCCTTGGCAGTTTGATAGGCGAGTATCACATGATGGGTACACAAACAAGTACTCATTCAAATTCAAGGGCAAGAACTTCACTTTGTTACCCTTATCGTCACATGAGATCTACTGGACCAAAGTTAAAGCTTTGCAAAGAGAGGAGGGTATGGGTAGTGAGTTAAAGAAAAATGACGAGAGAAAAGAGGCCCAAAAGAAAAGAGAGGTTGGCCCAATGGGGAGTGACTGCACAGGTGAGGAAAAGAAAGTGGGATGTGCAGGAGAGAACAGTTCAGAGCGAGAAAAAAAGAGTGAAAAGAAAGAGAAAAGAGTGAGTTTATATGCTAGGGGAAAAGACATGAGGAGAGCAACTGGAGAGAAGAGAGCACTTGTGATAATTAGGTATAGAGAGTGTTTAATTTCTGACACTAACACTCTTGATTCTTTGCCTAGTGTGTTTTCATCTCTTTTGCAGGATTATTTAGATGTCTTCCCTGAGGAGATGCCTAAGGGACTGCCGCCTTTAAGAGGCATAGAGCACCAGATAGATTTTGTGCCAGGGGCTCAGATTCCTAATCGCCCAGCTTATAGAAGCAATCCGGAGGAGACAAAGGAGCTTCAAAAGCAAGTGGATGAGCTATTGGAGAAAGGACATGTGAGGGAGAGCTTGAGTCCTTGTGCTGTGCCCGTACTGCTGGTGCCGAAGAAAGATGGAACCTGGAGGATGTGTGTGGACTGCCGAGCGGTGAATAAAATCACTGTAAAGTATCGGCATCCCATTCCTAGGTTAGATGATATGCTTGATGAATTGCATGGTGCATGTATCTTTACAAAGATTGATTTGAAAAGTGGATACCACTAGATTAGAATGAAACCAGGAGATGAATGGAAAACTGCGTTTAAAACTAAATATGGGTTGTATGAGTGGTTAGTCATGCCATTTGGTTTAACTAATGCACCCAGCACTTTTATGAGGTTGATGAATCATGTCTTGCGTGCATTTCTTGGTAAATTTGTGGTTGTTTACTTTGATGACATCTTGATTTATAGCACTAATCTTGATGAGCATGTCATGCATGTGAGGTGTGTCTTGGATGTATTGAGACAGGAGAAGCTGTATGCGAACCTTAAGAAGTGTACATTTTGCATCGATAAACTTGTATTCTTAGGGTTTGTAGTCAGTGCTCAAGGAGTAGAGGTTGATGGTGAGAAGGTGAAGGCTATTCAAGAGTGGCCAACGCCTAAGAGCGTGAGTGAGGTAAGAAGTTTTCATGGACTTGCCAGTTTTTACAGGAGGTTTGTCAAGGATTTTTCTACTATTGCTGCTCCGTTGACTGAAATAGTCAAGAAGGAGAAAGGTTTTACATGGGGTAAAGAGCAGGAACATGCATTTTTAACGTTAAAAGATAAGTTGTGTTCTGCTCCTATTCTTTGTTTACCTAATTTTGAGAAAGCTTTTGAGGTTGAGTGTGATGCTTCTGGGATTGGTATAGGTGCTGTTCTTTTGCAGGAAAACAAACCAGTTGCATATTTCAGTGAAAAGCTTAGTGGTGCACAACTCAATTATCCGACCTATGACAAGGAACTGTATGCTGTGGTGAGAGCACTGGAGGTGTGGCGACATTACCTTCAACCTAGAGAGTTTGTCATTCGGACGGATCATGAGTCCTTAAAACACTTGAAAGGACAAGGCAAGTTGAGTAAGAGACATGCTACTTGGGTGGAGTTTCTGGAGACCTTCCCATACGTGCTTCACTATAAGCAAGGGAAAGAGAACGTGGTAGCTGATGCATTGTCTAGGAGGTACACTTTACTTTCTGCTCTTAGTTCTAAACTTTTGGGTTTTGAGCAGTTTAAGGAATTGTATGCTTCAGATATTGACTTTGCTACTGTTTATTCTGCTTGTGAGCATGCTGCATTTCAGAAATTCTATAGGCATGATGGCTTCTTGTTTCGAGGTAATCAATTGTGTGTGCCTAATTATTCTATGCGTGCTTTATTTGTGCATGAGGCCCATAGTGGTGGATTAATGGGTCATTTTGGGGTTGCTAAGACTTTGGATATTTTGCATGAACATTTTTATTGGCCTGGAATGCGTAGAGATGTTGAACGTGTATGTGTCAAGTGTATTGCATGTAGACTGGCAAAATCCACTGTCAAACCTCATGGATTTTATACCCCTTTACCTGTGCCTACGGAGCCGTGGGTTGATGTTTCTATGGACTTTATCTTGGGCTTGCCTAGGGCAAAGAGGGGTTTTGATAGCATCTTTGTTGTAGTTGATCGCTTTAGTAAGATGGCGCATTTTATTGCATGTCATAAGACTGATGATGCTGTGCATGTTGCTGACTTATTTTTCAAAGATGTTGTTAGATTGCATGGCATTCCTAGGTCTATTGTATCTGACAGAGATGCTAAATTACTGAGCCATTTTTGGCGAGTGTTGTGGGTCAAGTTGGGTACAAAATTGCTCTATTCTACTACTTGTCACCCACAGACAGATGGACAAACTGAGGTAGTTAATAGGACCTTGGGTACTATGTTACGCGCTATAGTCGGTAAGAATTTGAAAACTTGGGGAGAATGTTTGCCATTTATTGAATTTGCATATAATCGGAGTGTGCATTCTACCACTGGTTTTTCACCTTTTGAGCTTGTCTATGGATTTAATCCTTTGACTGTTCTGGATTTGGTGCCTTTACCCTTACATGAGTTGTCTAGTACAGATGGCAAAAGGAAAGCCGAGATGGTCAAGGAGTTGCATGAGAAGGCACGACAGCATATTGAGCATAGAAACAAGATATATGCGAAGCAAGCCAACAAGGGGCGAAAAATGGTGACCTTTGAACCTGGTGATTGGGTTTGGGTTCATCTGAGGAAGGAGAGGATTCCTACCCAGAGGAAATCCAAGTTGGACCCTAGGGGTGATGGTCCATTTCAAGTGTTGGCGCGGATCAATGACAATGCCTATAAAATTGATCTTCCAGGTAAGTATAATGTGTCCGCTACTTTTAATGTTGCTGATCTTTCTCCTTTTGATATGGATTCAGATTCGAGGACGAATCTTCTTGAGGAGGGAGGGACTGATGTAAGCGGGACCATAGACAATCAAACAAGTCCAGGCAGAGAGCTAGTCATACCAGAATGGGCCACGACCAAAGCTAGGACCAAGAGATTTAAAGAAGCTCTTTGTACGCATGTGGGCTTTTATATTCAGAAGATGGCGAACTTCGAGCCTATTGGAAGAGAGTTTAATGGAACTAAGCTCAAACTAGTTCATTTAACTCAAATCCTTGGACCGGATACACTTGGAGTTTGAAGACCCACGAATCAGACCTATTTATTTAATTTTTGGACTTCACTTTATTTTGGGCTTCTATGTATTTTAAGCCCAACCCTTTATTATTTGACCTAGGTATAAATAGTTATGTTTTAGGGTTTTAGAGGGTTAGATCATATTGTTTTGAGTGCCGTCGACTTTAGAGAGAACGTTATTCTCTTGTTCTTGTTACTTTCGAACCATCTTTCACTTATCAATTGTTTTCTCAATTGTGGCGTGTTGATCGTTCGCTTTTCTTGGTTTTATTTTGATCATCGGGATTGCTTAGGATAAGTTTCTGAGAGGTGTCGTAGAAATCAAACCTTGCGTATCCTTTATTTTCTTGTTTGTTCAATTCCAAATCATCACCTCGACGTCAAGTCTTCCGCGGTGTGCATCAATAGGGCTGTTCATAGCACTACTCATTGTTCTCCTTTTGAAATTGTGTATGGTTTCAATCCGCTTACTCCTTTGGATATATTACCCTTGCCATCTAATGATTTTGTGAGTGTTGATGCTAGTTCAAAGGCAGATTATGTGAAGAAGTTACATCAGCAAGTTAAGGAGAGGATTGAGAAGCAAAATGTCAAAGTAGCTTCTAGGGTGAATAAAGGAAGGAAACCAATGTTGTTTCAGCCTAGTGATTGGGTTTGGGTTCATTTTCGCAAAGAACAATTTCCGTAGCAACGAAAGTCTAAACTAAATCCACGAGGAGCTGGTCCTTTTCAAATCCTTGAACGGATTAATGATAATGCATATAAAGTGGATTTGCCAGGTGAGTATAATGTGAGTGCTTCATTTAATGTTGCTGATTTGAGTCCTTTTGATGTAGGTGATGCTTATGATTCGAGGACGAATCCTTTTGAGGAGAGGGGAAATGATGCGAATCAGCTTGGTCAAGAGCAAGGACGTGAGGAGCATGAAGAGATGATCTCCAATCCAATTGTTTTGCCAAGAGGTCCAATTACTAGATCACGAGCCAAAAGATTCAGCAAGCATTAAATTGCCATTTACAAGGCTTGGTGACTTTGGCTAGCAATGGCTTGCATGGACTGCATGGGATGCCACGTTTGGAGACAGGGCTGAAGATGTCAACTTTAATTTGTTACAAGTTGACATTCACGAATGAGGCTTGATTTAGTGTTTAACCACGTTTTTATTAAGTTTTCCATATCAGCATAGGTTTCCTATTCAGTTTTCCATATCAGAATAGGTTTCCTATTTATTAAGTTTTCCATATCAGAATAGGTTTCCTATTTATTAAGTTTTCCATATCAGAATAGGTTTCCTATTTATTAGGTTTTCCATATCAGAATAGGTTTCCTATTCTATTAAGTTTTCCATATCAGAATAGGTTTTTTTTTATGTTATGTAAAGGCTATATATATGCCTAGGACGAATTGTGATGGGTTCTTTTGGATGAAATTTTAACCTAAAAGTCGTTTTGCTTTTATCTTTGTGTTCTTGCGTGAATACATGCTTCAGAAACATTCAAGTAGTTTGATCAACTTTCTTGTGGAGTGTTTCAAATCTAGGATTAGAGGCTGAATTGTTTCGAATCTTAGATCTAGATCAATTCAAGGTAATCTGAATTCTAACCTTCATCCTTGAGGTTGTACTGAATTCGACTAGGGGTTTTCAGGTCAGTATTTGGGTTCGTCGTTAAGGAGTTCTCAAAGTCTATTCTTGGAGGTTCCGTATCAGAAGCTATGTATGAGTTTTGAGAGTCTGATGAAAAATGAGTTTGAGATGAGTATGATGGGTGAGTTAAAGTTCTTTCTTGGGTTGCAAGTTAAGCAAACCAAAGAGAAAATTTTTATCTATCAACAAAAATATGTGAAAGAATTGTTGTGTAAATTTGATATGCATAACGTAAAGCCTATAGCTACTCCGATGCACCCTTCGAACCTTTTGTCGAAAGATGAACTTAGTAAGAAGGTGGATCAAACCCTGTATAGAGGGATGATCGGTTCTTTACTGATACGGCAACAACCTAGAATCAATGTCTAGATTACCTCCGTTTCAATGATTGTTCCCAAACCTAAATTCAATCAATCTAACAAGACCCTTCACCCCCAAAACAGCATGGAATTGGTAAAAAAGAGTATAAGATTGTAGGAATTGAATTAACGCCACAAGTTAGAACTTACTTGATAAGTTGAATCAATCCTTAAGGTAAAACAAGCAAGAATCTCAATTCTCTCTTGAAGAATGCTTTCTAATTTTGTTGATCTCTCTAAACTCGTGTTCATGGCTAAAGCAAAGGTTTAAATACCCTTTGCAATTTAAACCCTAACAAAGATAACCTAAAAACCCTAAAGAAAGCCCAAAATATCAAAAGGCCTTCTTGAAACAAATCTGCCCAAGAATAAATCCCACATGGATTTGGGCTTCAAAACTAATTAAAATTGACTAGTCCTTGTCCAAATAGGATAAGAAAACCACAAAATAGAAGACTAACTTAAGAGGGGCGAATTGGGCTTTTAAACTAGGCCCACAAGCTTGGTTCCTTAAAATAAAACATGCACATGACTTTTTTAATGAAGCACATGCACACTTAATGCAAATCAGCCCATGAAAAAGCCTAAAGAAGTCCACATGCCCCTTATAAGATAAAATAAGCCCAAGCCCATTGATTAGACTTGTGCTTGTGAAAATTGGCTAAGTGTTAGCCCTCTTGGTTTGATGCCTCCAATGTGCACACACACTTAGGTGTCTTCCTAAGCTCTTTTCCAAGCTTGATCAACAAAACTTCTTGAAGTTCTTGTGAAACAAAAGCTTCTACATAAATCTGAAATTATGTTTTGAGCTTGTTGGAGCGCGACCTTGTAATTGGACCCATTGGCATCCTCAAGTCTCCATTGCCTTGGTGAGTTGTATCATTCCCTCCCTCCTCAAAAGGATTCGTCCTCGAATCAAGACCTACATTATCAAAAGGAGATAAATCAGAAACATTAAAAGTAGCACTAACACTATACTCTCCTGGCAAATCCACCCTATAGGCATTGTCATTGATGCGTTCAAGCACTTGAAAAGGACCATCCCCTCTAGGATCAAGCTTGGACTTCCTTTGTTTAGGAAATCTCTCCTTCCTGAAGTGCACCCAAACCCAATCTCCAGGTTCAAACTTCATCTCCCTACGCCCTTGATTGGCTCTTTGAGCATACTTCTTGTTCTTTTCCTCAATGTGCTGCCTAGCTTTCTCATGTATTGTCTTAACCAATTCGACCCTTTGCTGCCCATCTATATTAACAATCTCATTCAAGGGTACAGGCAACAAATCCAATGGAGTTAATGGGTTAAAATCATACACAATCTCAAATGGAGAATAACCTGTAGAAGAATGAATGCTTCTATTATATGCAAACTCAATCAAAGGCAAACAATCTTCCCAAGCTTTCAAAATTTTTCCCACAACAGCACGCAATAAAGATCCTAAGGTTCTATTAACGACTTCAGTTTGTCCATCTGTTTGGGGATGACAAGTTGTAGAAAACAAAAGCTTTGTTCCCAATTTATTCCATAGAACGCGCCAAAAGTGACTTAAAAACTTAGAATCTCTATCTGAAACAATGGTTCTAGGAATGCCATGCAACCTAACAACATCCCTAAAAAACAAATCAGCAACATGTGTAGCATCATCAGATTTATGACATGCAATAAAATGAGCCATTTTACTAAATCGATCAACTACAACAAAGATGCTATCACGTCCTTTCCTAGTCCTAGGCAATCCTAACACAAAATCCATAGATATATCAATACAAGGACTAATAGGGACAGGTAGAGGCGTGTACAACCCATGTGGTTGCACCTTGGATTTGGCGTGCCTACAGGCTACACAACTAGAGCAAACTCTTTCAACATCCTTTTTCATGTTAGGCCAATAAAAATGCTCCTGTAATATGTCAAGTGTTTTAGCAATGCCAAAATGTCCCATTAAACCTCCATCATGAGACTCCCTAGCAAGCATCTCACACATAGAACAAGTAGAAATACATAGTTTATTATCTCTAAACAAATATCCATCATTCCTATAAAACTTTTGAAAAGCAACTTGTTCACATGCATCATACACATTAGCAAAGTCAGAATCTGATTTGTACAAATCTTTTATATACTCAAGCCCAATCAACTTAGAACTAAGAGAAGATATTAGAGCATACCTCCTAGACAATGCATCAGCGATCACATTTTCTTTACCTTGCTTGTATTTCACAACATATGGGAATGTCTCTATGAACTCCAACCACTTAGCATGTCTTTTATTTAACTTACCTTGGCCCTTAAGATGCTTCAAACTCTCATGATCAGTGTGAATCACGAATTCCTTTCGCCATAGATAATGTTGCCAAGTTTGTAGAGCTCTTACCAATGCATATAGCTCCTTGTCATAAGTGGAATACTTCATTTGAGCACCATTCAACTTCTCACTAAAATAGGCAATGGGACGCCTTCCTGCAATAAAACAGCACCAATACCTATCCCAGAGGCATCACATTCAATCTCAAAAGTAGAAGAAAATCAGGTAAACTCAAAATAGGTGCAAAACAAAGTTTTTCTTTCAAAGTGTTAAAAGCAATTTCTGCGCCTCTCCCACTTAAATCCTACCTCCTTTTAACAATCTCGGTCAATGGAGCTGCAATGGAACTAAAATCTTTCACAAACCTCCTATAGAAACTCGCAAGTCCATGAAAAGATCTCACTGAGTAACACTTGTAGGTCTCGGCCACTCCTAATTGCCTTGACCTTTTCTTGGTCCACCTCAATTCCATTAGAAGAAACAACATAACCAAGAAATATGACACGATCCACGCAAAATGTACACTTCTTTAACTTAGCATACAACTTTTCGGCCCTAAGTGCATCTAAGACAAGCCTAAGATGCTCAATATGCTCATTAATGCTTTTGTTATAGATCAATATGTCATCAAAATATACCACAACAAACTTACCAATAAATGACCTCAAAACATGATTCATCAAACGCATAAATGTACTAGGAGCATTAGTTAAGCCAAAAGGCATCACAAGCCACTCATATAAACCATGTTTTGTTTTAAAAGCAGTTTTCCATTCATCACCAATTTTCATTCTAATATGATGGTAACCACTCATAAGATCAATTTTGGTAAACACACATGCACCATGCAATTCATCAATCATATCATCCAATCTAGGTATAGGATGGCGATACTTTACCGTTATCTTGTTAATGACTCTGCAATCACACACATGCTCCAACTCCCATCCTTCTTTGGAACCAATATCACTGGGACTGCACAAGGACTAAGACTCTCCCTGATGTGTCCCTTTTGTAGCAATTCTTCCACTTGCTTTTGGAGTTCCTTAGTTTCTTCAGGATTAGCCCTATAAGCTGGTCTATTTGGAATCTGCGCCCCAGGCATGAAGTCAATCTGATGTTCTATTCCTCTAATAGGCGGCAATTCCTTAGGCAACTCCTCAGGGAAAACATCTCCATACTCCTGCAAAAGAGAAACAACACTACTAGGTAAACAAGGGTCAAGGTCAGATTCATTAAAATAAGCTTGCTTGTACAAAAGTACAAACAAACATCTCCTTTCCACACAAGCAACCCTTAAATCTCTCATTTTTGCATGGAATTTTTGTTTCTTTCTACCCTCTCTCTCATTTGGGCCTTTTAATTCAATTTCTTTTGAGGCCTCTTTCCCCACTTTTCTTCTCTCAGTCTCAGCCTCACTTTCTCTCTTTTCTTTTGATTTAGATTTCTGCTCCCCTTTTGCAAGGTTCTCAACCTTCCCTTCAATTTTTGTATTATCATGCTTTTCTTGAAGTTTTTCATCCTGTCTTTGTTGCATTGCCTCCATGCTCCTTTTTAATTGCATTTGGTCCTCATATACCTCTTTTGGTGCCAATGGAGCAAGAACAAATTTCTGATCTCCCATAGTAAATGAATACCTATTCTTAAAACCATCATGTAACACTCTTCTATCATATTGCCAAGGTCGACCGAGCAATAAATGACAAGCATGCATAGGTACGACATCACAAAGTACTTGATCAGAATACTTTCCAATGGAGAAAGATACAAGGACTTGTTTATTTACCTTGATTTCCCCAATGTCATTCAGCCATTGTAGTTTGTATGGCCTAGGGTGTTTCAAGCACTCCAACCCTAGTTTTTCTACCATCAATGTGCTAGCCACATTAGTGCAGCTTCCCCCATCAATGATTAGGCTACAAATCTTCTCATTCACTAGGCATCTGGAATGAAAAATATTTTCCCTGTGCTCAATTCCATCTTTCTTCAGTTGAGCATTCAAAACTCTCCTAGTAACAAGTAATTCACCCCTAGGTGCATCCTCAACTTCCACATCAGAACAATCTTCCAACTCAGGCATGGAAGCCAAATCATCTTCTTCATCTTCAGACACAATTTCTTCATCTTCCACATCATTATATTGTGCTTTGAGCTTGTTGGAGCGCGACCTTGTAATTGGACCCATTGGCATCCTCAAGTCTCCATTGCCTTGGTGAGTTGTATCATTTACTGTATCTTACAGCAAGCAGACCTAATATTCTGTTCAGTGTATGCTTGTGTGCAAGGTTTCAGGCTGATCCTAGAGAGTCTCATTTTATTGTTGTTAAAAGGATTATGGGATATCTCGCAGGTACTACTGATCTTTGCTTAATGTTTGAGAAAGGTAAAAATTTCATGTTAATCGGATATTGCGATGCAGACTATGCCGAAGATAGAATTGAAAGGAAGAGCACTAGCGGAGTATGTCACTTTCTTGGCGCAAACCTAGTTTCCTGGTCAAGCAAGAGACAAAACTCAATCGCTCTATCAATTGCTGATGTCGAGTACATGTCTGCCGCAAGCTGTTGTTCACAAACATTGTGGATTAAATATCAACTGGAAGATTATTCAGTTCGAGAAGAGGAGATCCCAATCTATTGCGACAACACCAGTGCCATCAATCTGTCAAAGAACCCAATACAGCATTCGAGAGTAAAGCATATCGAAGTCAGACACCATTTCTTGAGAGACTACGTTCAAAGAAAGGTGGTGAGACTACAATTCATTGAAACAGAGTATCAATGGGCAGATATCTTCACTAAACCATTGAGTGAAGATCGGTTCAAGGAAATCAGACGGAACCTTAACATGGTTATGTTAAATGACCAGTCAGGCTAGAAGATCATCAAATTTAACGGCGTCAACAACAGTGGTTTACAGCTGGTAACTTCTCTCACAAGGAAGTTTTGGAGGGAAAAGTTTGATAGCCTTGAGGATCCTAATGATTCTAGAACCCACCGAATAAGACCCTACGAGTAGTCTGAAACTATAATCATTTCGATTACTCTTAATCCCAGACGTTTCATCTCTCTCTAAAACTCTTGTAAACAACTTTACCTTTGAAGAACATCTGACTAGAAGCAATTTCTATTCAGAATCAATGGAGCCAGCAATGGTTTATGGAAGACATGTGGACTTCGAATCTCTGAGGAGTGACGACATAGATGTTGAGCTAGAGATTGTAGAGGCTGGATGGAGAAATTTCTTCCAGATGCGGGAACTGGTATACACTGATGAGGTATATGACTTTTGGAAGAATGAGCAATTGGTAGATAACACTATTATCTCCACAGTAGACAGAATATCTATTGTTGTGACAAAGGAGATAGTAGAGAAGGTAACTGAGTGCTCATTGGTTGGAGAAACCCTGTCAACCAAAGCCAAATGGATGACAACAGTGAGTATGAAGGAAGAAGATGTTAGTAAACAGCTATATGGAGTGAATGACCCATCGGAGAGGAAGACCTCGAGTCTGGTCCCGAAGGCTAAGGTTCTTCATGCGATTTTGTTTAACTGCATGTTATCTAGAACAGGGTCAAGGCATTTAGTGACTACCTTGGATGAGCAGTGCCTATTCTACTTGATAAATAGTCGCCCCATTGATCTACCATATCTAATTTTTCACTATATGGTTAAGGGGATGAAGGACACAAACAGCTATCCTTACGGCATGCTACTCACGAGGATTTTTAAGGAATCCGGAGTCCTTCTTCACAGAGGATACAGAAGGACGCTATCTATCAAGAGTTCTATTAACTCAGATACGGTAAGAAGAATGGGCTTGAAGACTGTGGTGAAAGAAGAAGCAGATTCTATGAAGAAAGCTAGAACTGAGGGGGAGCGGTTATTGAAGAAGTCTCCCGCTAGAAGTTCTAAATCTCAAGAAAGTTTGAGGATGCCCATAGAAGAAAGAAGAAAATTGTCTGGAAGACCTTTGATTAAACAGGCGATTTCTCGAAGAGAAGTTAGCCTAGTTCGAAGAACAGAAGAAGGTGCGTTGAAAAGAAATGGAGAGAATCTTCTTGGTGAAATTTCTAAGAAGGCGAAGAGATCACCGAGGATTCGTACTCTGAGACAACAAGAAGAGAAGAGAGCTAGAGAACAGAGTCAGGAAGAAGTCTCAAAATCTCGCGCACCAAAGGCAACTAGATCTCTAGTCTCTATCCTACAAGAAGACTCAGCCAAACAGGTTAAGGAGACTGAGAAAAAGAGGAAATCAGAGTCTGAGAAGCGGAAATCTCAAGTTCAGAAAACTCCGAGACTGATTGAGACAGTGGAGAAGACTTAGGAGGTTAGTCGAAAGAAGAATGTGAATACTATTAGAGTAGTGCCCTGAAGGAAATCGCCTTTAGCGCATTTTGTACAAAGTTGTGTACATACTTTATGAATAAATAAAGATAGACATGTTTCATTAATTTGATGTTCATTATTTATGAACTGATATTGATCAATAAGCAAATTAATGAAGTCCATGATATATGAAATAGCATGAAGGAAATTATGATGTGATCATACTACTGAGATTCCTATCATGTGCAATTATGTCAGTATCTAAATTATCCCTAGTCATAGGATTACTGAGACTGGACATCGGTAATCCGGAAAGACTAGCACATCTCAAGCTCCTTGATTTAATCAAGCAATGGATCTCAGAAACTGTAAATATGAGATATTTAGGGTTGAGATGTGGATGCTTACTAGAGGTAGTAAGTACATTGGATGACCTGCCATGAGATCATCACATGGATGTCCTATTCTAATGTCAGTGATAATCTAATCATAGCAATGATGCAAGTATCCTTAGACTTGAGGTGCTCAAGGATATCTTGGATACTGATTCTGTGCTTTGACTTCATTCCTTGTTGCCTTACAGAGGTCGCTCATAGGGTGGTGATTGGGTACAGTTTGACGTATTCGAAGGTAATTGAGTAGCTAATAGAGGATTCACCACTTCTGTGATAGCAGAAGATGATGCCCATGGCCTCTTGTCAGGGTCATTACTTGGAAGTCTCTGGCCGGAGCATATATGTCATGAAGAATGTCTTCATTGACATATAAAGTAATGAGTCCCAGGACAAGAACTGAAATCACTTGGACTAGATTTGACGTAGTCAGTCTAGTAAGAGTTGACACTTTGCCCATACTCATAACCAAGTGGGGTATAGCATGGTGAAAGGACGAATTGCACGGTAATTGTCTATGGAAAGGTTCGTGATATGGTTCACGATGAATACATGTTTATTCGTCAAACCAATTACTTTCCGGTCAATTGGGGGTCATGATGTGTTGCTAGATACCGCTCATGACTTGCTTGGATTAAGTATTAATCTAAGTGGCCAACATAACCGGGAACCTAATGGGTCACACGCATAAGAGTGTCTCGGAGAATTTGTAAAATAGTTTTGGATAGAGATCCAATATAAGGAGAGCAATCGGATTAAATGGATCCCGATGAGATCGAGACATATCCCGATGAGATCGTGACATTGATATTGCTGAAAAATATTTTCGGGAGTTTTTCCCATACCGGGACCCGGTAGGCCGGTAGGACCGACCCTAGTGTGACTGGACCACTTCAGCATTTATTTATATATATATATAATTAATTAATTAAAGAATTAATTAATTAATATATATATATAAGTGTAAACGTGGGAGAGAAGAAGAAGCATGAGAAACTTCTTTGATATGCCTTGTCAATATAAGCATTAAATGTCCTTAAAAGATTAAGAGACAAATGGCAAAGTGTGAGAGGAAGTGGGATGATCGTGGGTTTGGAAAAACCTAACAGGTTTTTGGAAGAAGCAAGGTTCGTTGGTTTTGACAAGAGAAGAATGAAAGTGTTTTAAAAAGTGTTTTTAAAAAATCCAAAGTTCTTCATCTCTTCTCCATCGATCATCACTCTCCAAGCTTCATTTGTCTCCATCGTTTTTCCAAGCTCTCCAAGAACAAGGTAAGATCTAGCAGTCTTTAACTTGTTCTAGCTATTCTCGGGTCAAAGGGTTTGTCCCGGTTAGGTTCTCCGATCTCTGCGTGGATACCGTTAGAGACGGTCTCCTTTGGTCGTTATGGTTTGAGTTTGTTGTATAGACACATGGATCCTGGCTTTCGGGAAAGTCCCGAAATAAAAAAAAAATTGTTTTCCCCACCGTGGGCATGTGATGCTCACACCGGGATTTTTCTACAAATACTACTATGGACGTTAGTCAAAAGAAGGATACAATTGATGCTGCTCAAAAGGAAAAGGAAATTGAGCTTAGCATAGTAGAGTTTACTCCCATTATTGCTCAACAGGAGGAACCAGTCGAGCTTAGCCTGGTTCAGTTTACTCCTATGGATGTTCAAACAGAGGCAACAGAAGATTTAACCTTGGTACAGTTACCACAGGAAGAATCTGAAGAACCTAGTTTGGTTATACACAACTATTCTGAATTTTTGAAGAAAGATAGTTGGAGATCAGACTGGTTGAAACTGTGACCAAGAGGAGTACTTCTATTGTAATCTGTGATGAACCACGAAGGAAGGTGAAGGTTGACCTAAAACCTATCTTGATAAATTGTAAGACATGGCATTTACTGAGTGAAGATAAAAAGCATTTTTATGAAGCTTTGAGGGATGCTGCTACAAAGCCATACCCTTCAAAAATGCCCAGCCAACCTCTTACTATTTATCCAATTTCATAAAAGATGGAGATAAAGGTTATACCGGACATTCAGTCTAGATATCCTTTAGATATGAGTAAAGGGAAGATGAAGCTATATCATGAAGGAATCAGTGATGATCTGTCTGCAGATCAGATTGAAGAAGAAGTGCAACGAATTGATGAAGCATGCACTTCAACGGAGACAACTGACGAAGCAGGTTGCAGTTATATAGATAAGAATGAAGACTGTCCAGTAGGGGGAAGATTGATTACATGGACGTTTATTGAGTTCCTTGTTAAGACAGTAATGCGTATTAGGCCTTTATCTAATACACTATCTATTCAAGCTGAAGGCATACCCCTACAAGGAAGACAAGTGCTTCTGTTACTTGCTCCTTATGATTTAGATCTTCCGGAGCCAAATCTATCCTTCATCCACCAACGTTTGAGATTGTTGAAGACTACATTCCATCCTCAGACGCATATGATACTACTATTGCATTCGTAGCACCCTCAGCGGATGATGATCATCAACTCTCCTTACCATTTAACTCTCAAGCTGAAATCAGGCAATTACGCATAAAAACAGACTCAAACGTAGAAAAGTAGACGCAGACGGAGAATTCAAAAGCAGACGAAGAAAGGAATGCAGACGCAAGAGTCAATTTGAGTTAGTTAAAAAACTCAACTGATTAACCGTTTCTTTCAAGATTCAAGATTCAAGAATCAAGAAGCAATTACAGACGAAGGCTATAAATATGAGTCGAAGTCAAAGATTGCAAAGTTAGAGAAAAAGAGATTATTATTGAACTTACGCGAACGAAAAGCTTTTGTGAGATTACTGTGTGAAATAGCTGAGAACTAATTTGGCTGTAACATAGTTTGGATACTTTTGTAAGAAAGTTGTACAGATAGCCTGCAAAGGCTAAGTGTAAAAGAATACTGAGTGTAGAGACCTGAAGAGGCTCGGAAAGAATACTTGTAAACATTGAAGAGATAGTGAAATCTCAGAAAGACTTTTGAGGACTGGACGTGGCCCACGGTTTGGGGTGAACCAGTATAAAATCGCTGTGTCAACTTCTACTCTACTCTATCTCTCTTTAAAGTTCAAAGTTTTGTTATTACTATGATTTCATAACAAGTTTTTCAAAGTTTTGTTTAAATCGAACTTACCGAAGGTTTTGTAAAAGGAACTTGTGTTTAACAAAACGTTTTTTTAAGAGTTTTCATAAAAAGGAAATACACAATTCACACCCCCCCCTTCTCGTGCATTCGTATATTGTATTATAAGCATTATACTAACGTGTGATTCACTTTAGAATCTTCACTTGGAGGTGTAGGCTCATTTTCAGTTAACACCCATGAAGTACGTTCATATTAAAGAACAATGTCAAGGTTACGTCTCCATTCATTAAAATTGTCTCCGTTTTCTAATTTGTTATTAATCAAGAGCAGGGTGAGTGGATTCATTTTGTGGTTGATTATGTCTGAAAATATAAATTATTAAAACATGGCATACTAGTCAACAATTTATGGAACTTTGTATAAAATCATGGTGCATGTATGCATGATGATAGATTTAACAAAACTTAAAAAATTAAAACATTATACGACGGTTATTTTTCTTATCTATAATAGACTAAGTGACGGTGGGCTATCTTATCCATTAAAAGAAAAACTGGGACCCTCCCACTCAAAAACTACCAAGCATCTCATGCCCAATTTTTTAAGAAGCGTCTTAATTTGGTCCATACTTTTACCAATAGAGCTACGGTGGGCAGTTTATTGATAAAAAATGTTGAGTGTTTAACTATTTGATTCATTCACTAAAGATACCTACAAACCATGCCTCGGTGGGAGGTCACATTTTCTATCATTAAGTGGACTTATCCTTAAGGAGACCCAAACCATGCAAGATCTAGGATCCATGCCCTCCGATGGGGAGTAACACTTCACCACATGCAAACGGGCCATCATTTGGAGATCGTGGACTCTCACAAGAGCATCCTCTCCCACTCAATCTTTTTGGGCTTTAAGTTTTAAATACCATCTTGTCTAGATGCAATTTATTATCCATCCTATATTGTTTCATTATATATCTCATACATAATGAATGCATGGCAAAGCCTAGGGTTGGCAATTTTCTAAATGACATAATATCACATATTATAAGCATTCATTTCTCCATTCATCACATGAACTAATAAAGCCACTTTTGATTGTCCATCCTAGAAAAATTAAATAATTACAAGCCTTTTAGGCCCAAAGTATTCTTCTTGGACTTGGATCTTCTACTTCGAACTCTTCACAAACATGATCCGGCCCATTCGGTAAACAAACTGTAATGGCATATATGAAAATCGAATTTTGTCACTTTGAAAACTAAAATTCCAGCACCAGATTTTTAGAAAACCAAATCTTTGTTTTGACAAAAAGTTCCAGCACTAGTTTTCATTAAAACCGAAGCTCATTTCATGAAAATAAAAAACCAGAACATAGTATTTTTGTAAAACCAAAATTTGATTCTTTGAAACAAAAAATTCAGCACTTGTTTTTACAATAAAAACTGAAAAGTGATCCATTGAAACAAAATTCCAGCAACTATGTTTTCACAAAACGTATGCCAATACATAAAAGGATACACTGAAAATTTTACCTTTCCATTTCTTCAATCCATGGCTGCTCCATCTTCACCATTACATCAATTTGTACATTACAAAATCAAAGAAAATAGAAAATAGAAAAAAGAAACCAAGGAGGAAACATGGTGATGATAGACCACCCTCCTTGTTACAACCAATGAAGAAATCTTACAAGGTAAATTTAACTTCTAAGGACAACCAAAAGAGCAAACATACACCATGTATATTTCTATCACATAAAAATATGCAGCATACCCAAAAAGATTGCCAACCCATGCATCCAATATATAGGAACCGAAATCATGCATTAGAAACTGGCTCTGATACCAATTGTTGGATTGGAAAAAGAAAACATGCTTTGTTTGGAAAAACGGTAGATTTCAAAACTTTTAAGAAATCATGACTTGCAGCGGAAGCAACAAATCCAAATCAACATGTCAATCTATACATGATATGGTATAAGGATAATAAAATATAAACAAGATCAAGAGTATTACCGACTCCTTCGCTACAGCTTTAAATCCTCGCTGCTCTATCATCTCCTTCTTCGTGTATCCAAATCCTTTGTCTTTGACTTTTTTCCTTTAGCAATCTACTTTCTCCTTGTTGTAGTATCCTCAACCAATTAGATTTACCACATGTTCTTTAAGGACAATTAAGTTAACAAAATCCTTTGGTAGGAAAGGAGAAGAAATGTTTGGAGGATATTTTCTTAGAAGAAGAAGAAGCAAAATTGAAACTCTTTCAATTGGTATTTTCGATTATCTCTTTCATGAAAGGAAAGAAGGTGTAAAGAACATGCAAGCACTCTTTCTTACCTACCAATTTCGTATATGCATGGATGGAAGGATAGAGAGGCATCAAATGCATCACTTCTTTCATTAATCACTCATAAAATAGTCAATAAATGAGATTATCTTCATTTATCTTTATGATGGCTATTTCAAAAGACCATAACCTAAAATTCAATACCCAATTTCGGTTTTGCCAAGAAGAAAGAAGGAAGATGGTCCATCTAATGTACATCTTTCATCTTTAATCTAATGAATGCAAATAGGTTACAAGCCAACATTAAAAGACAACCATTAAACCATTTAATGGTAAGTTCATAACTCCATTTAATGATGATTAACCATAATAAAGACCATCTTTGTTTAGCGTTTTAATGTCAAATGTGTGGTTACACATTTAACCTAGGAATAACCGAAATTGCTATCTTTTTCTTAAAAAAAATGTTTTAATATAATTAATCTAATTATTTATATTAAACCAAAAACCAAGCCCATTATTAAATGTACATTTGGGTTCTTTAATTAGACCAAGCCCAAGATTCAATTATGGGCTTCTAATTAACCTCCATTTATATTTCTTACTTAGCTTGATAACCTTCCTTAAAGCCAAGTGGGGAATCTAATTGGACTTTGATAATTCAAGCTCCAATAAGCCCAGAATTAATTCAATCTCATTGGAATTAATTCTAGCTTATTAACAAATGTCATTCCACTAAAGACAATTAGTTGAACTCTTGAATTATTAAATATTATGAGAATATGTCCAATTACAAACCCTATTTAGAACCTTATTATTGCAACATCCCGTCACCGAGGAGAAGGTTACATTGGTAAATTAAGACGGGTTAGGATTTTTGCCGCATATTATTGACTGAGCATTCATTTGGCCTCTAATTTTAGAGGAATGGGTCTTTTTCACATGCACATATAGGTACATGCATTCATGACATTTTTCCAGCTTTTAATTTTTATACTGATATGAATTGTGAAATTGAGAGATAATTAGATTTGATTATGATTTATTGGGAATTTTGGAATATTTGAGTTTGAATAATGAATTGGAAATGTTCTGGAGTAATTGCCAATTGATAGTGACTCTTCGAAATTTTCTGGAAAAATTGGGAGAAAAAGTTCGGACCGAAAATTCTCTGAGTGACGGACTGATTGACTGTATGGTGCTAGAATAATTGGTTAATGGCAATGGAAAATTTATATATGAGTTTAGAGATTAATATCTCGAGCCATTGAAATTTAGAGACTAATTGGAATGGAAATGAGTTGAAAAGAGAAAGAGATTTAAATGTTTTGCGAGGAAAAAGACAAGAGACTTAGATGATTAACCTTTAAATATCTAAGGTTATAAGGGAAGAAGAAAGAAAAGTCTTCCTCCCTAGGGCAAATTTTGCTCTCCTTCGTTCGATTCTCTGTTTCTTCACCATGCTTGATCTTTGGCTGGTTGCTTGATAGCTCCTTCTCCTTGTGTAAAGCCAAGCCTAAATCCTAAGGAAGATGATCTTTGGTGTGATTCTGGGAGCAAACCGTTGGTGTTAAAGGTTTGGAGGATTTTCAGAAGATTTGAGGATTTATGCTCAATTGGTAAGTTAATGGGTTTAACGTTGGGTATTTGTTAGTTTAATGCATGTATGGGTTAATTGTGAAAGATTGGGGTGGCTTTAGTTAAGTTACCATTTGATTTAGAGAGAGAAATGGCAAAAAACTGGTCGGAGAAGACGACCTGCGACTGGCACGTCGCAACGTGCGCTAAGCCTCGCTGCGACGAATCAACATTTAATTCGTCACGGCGAGCGGGAAGGAAGATGTCGCAACGAGCTCTGAATCGTTGGACGCCGCGGCGAGCTCCTCTCGACGTCGCGGCGAGCTCGAGTTTTCCACGCCGTGACGAGTTCTCTCCCATGCGTCGCGGCGAGCCCCCAAGGAAAACGTTCGCCGCGGTGAGCATCATTACACATCGCGGTGAGCGCCTGCAGACGCCGCATCGAATGGTTTGAGGTTGCGGTGAGGGACTTTTTCTGATTTGAGTTAATTTGGATTTTGAGGCATAACTAATGGTGTAGACCTCCAATTGAGGTGATGTTTGATTTGTTATGATTTAAAGAAAGAGGTCTACAATTGAGGAAAAGGATGAGAGTTTGAATTCCAGCTTTTGAGATCTCAATTATAGAAAGAAAGTTAAAAATGTGATTGTATTGCAAGCTTAGGAATGTTCTTGATAACTGGAGTATAATGTGAGACTTTGAAAATAAATTCAATGCTACTGAGAATTTTAGGAACTGGGCATAAAGGATGAATTTGATCTAGAGAATAGTGATATTGATTTTGTGGTAATATCCTAGTGGATATGATGTGATAAATTGATTAGATATTAGAATTGAAATTTGGGAGTTCTGTAATATGTTATTGAATTGAAATGAGTCTTTATTGATCAATTAAGTGGAAAGTTAGAATTTGATAAAAGAAAGTGGAAAATGGGAAATAGCACCGGGAAAGTCATGAATAGGCATCGTACATCTTTTATTTACGGCATGTGCATCATCAAATTGTTTTAACTGTGCATTTTGTGATGGAAATTATTTGACTATTTTAGAGGCTCCGATGGATCGATATTCTACGAATATTGCTGGGACTTCCAGGCTGTAGCTCGAAAGTACAGGTGAGTAACCTAGATTGGTTACTCAATCTATGTGTGTTTAATATTATGCACTGATGCCATGTGGAGATAATGGATGGATATGTGTGTTTGATTGTGATGGATTTCGGTGTCCGAAATATTTGAAACTTGATATTGAAGTGCTATTGTGTGTAAATGACTATGAATGCATCAATGAAATAAATTGTAAATGTATATGATCGGAATACCGGACCGAAGGTCCGAAGGAATGAGAAATGGCATTGAAAGATAAATGACTGTAAATAAAAATTGGAGCATATGCATTCATGCATAAGAGCATGATCAGATAATGACAGTTGTGACCGGAGCAGCCAATGTAAGAGCCACAGGCTCATTGTATCAGAGCTTCAAGCCCACCGAAACACTGTTACTGAACCGAGCCTTGAGCTCGAGGGGAGTTAGTGCATACCCTGAGGGCTCTCCTACTCCCTAGACGCATCTACTGAATACTGATCACTGATAGGCGCTCGGTCACAACACCGTAATAAATTAGACAGTGTCACATGTGCATTGCATATATGGTGTGATTGAATGTGAATTGTGTGAAAGGCGAAACGCCTTACATTTGAGAAATGTGATTGTATGTGATATATGGTAAATTGATTGTATATGCATGAATTGAGTGAACCATCGATGATGGTTTCTCGCTGAGTTCGCAAATTCACCCAACATTGCAATTATTTTTCAGGAATTGGCGAGTACCCCTTTAGACAAACGGGAGTATGATTACCGCACAAGAGTTAGAGTTGAAGTTGGGATCAGTTTCACCTCTACATTAGAGTCATTCGGTATTATGTGTAAATTTGTAACTCTGCAAATTCCGCAGATTAGTACTGATATTATATTGGGCCCAATTTGGCTATGGATAATGTGTGTATGAATTGATTTATGACTAGAATTGTTTTATGATCGAAAAATGATTTTTGTATTAAAACGGGCTCAAATTATTTACTGATATCTGCTCACTCGTTTGTTTGCAAAAAGAAAAATGGCTTTCTGTGTATTTGAACTGTTTCGACTACTCTAGCATACCACCCTCGTGAGGCACGGGCTCGGGTATCACCATCGATATTAGGTCTGGGTCTTGCGGGAGTGGGATGTTACATTTATGGTATCAAAGCCCAGAAGTACAATCTTACATGGGCTTTCTGAAAAATGTGTCAAGTCACATGCATTTAAGTCACGTCATGGCAGACAGTGACAATTGATCTCCAGTCTAGTATATGAGTCGCATGCACGAGTATGTCTCAGTCGTTTAAGCGGTTAGAATAGAGAGGAAAATGATAATGTGTTAGAATGTGATAAAAGGAAGTTGTGGATGTCATGAAATAAGAAAAAGGTGTATGGTTCGATTGGACAAAAGAAGATTAAGTGTATTGGCATTAGTGGAAATAAGTGTTACATTGAGGTATATTCTTAAATGTGGGATAGAGATGAAGTTATAGTTGTGGATTGATAGAGGAAAATAGAAATATGATAGAATGGCAAGAGTTCAGGTGTATAATGATATAGAGAAGTTACAATTGGGATTGATTTCTGTGACGAGAGTTATGAATGATGATTTATGATTGCAAATCAATTATATTAGTGAGAAATCAAGAGTGATTGTATATCTATGATATTGATTTGAGTGTGAAAATACATGTGATGCGAATCAGCTTGGTCAAGAGCAAGGACGTGAGGAGCATGAAGAGATGATCTCCAATCCAATTGTTTTGCCAGGAGGTCCAATTACTAGATCACGAGCCAAAAAGATTCAGCAAGCATTAAATTGCCATTTACAAGGCTTGGTGACTTTGGCTAGCAATGGCTTGCATGGACTGCATGGGATGCCACGTTTGGAGACAAGGGCTGAAGATGTCAACTTTAATTTGTTACAAGTTGACATTCACGAATGAGGCTTGATTTAGTGTTTAACCACGTTTTTATTAAGTTTTCCATATCAGAATAGGTTTCCTATTCAGTTTTCCATATCAGAATAGGTTTCCTATTTATTAAGTTTTCCATATCAGAATAGGTTTCCTATTTATTAAGTTTTCCATATCAGAATAGGTTTCCTATTTTATTAAGTTTTCCATATCAGAATAGGTTTCCTATTCTATTAAGTTTTCCATATCAGAATAGGTTTTTTTATGTTATGTAAAGGCTATATATATGCCTAGGACGAATTGTGATGGGTTCTTTTGGATGAAATTTTAACCTAAAAGCCGTTTTGCTTTTATCTTTGTGTTCTTGCGTGAATACATGCTTCAGAAACATTCAAGTAGTTTGATCAACTTTCTTGTGGAGTGTTTCAAATCTAGGATTAGAGGCTGAATTGTTTCGAATCTTAGATCTAGATCAATTCAAGGTAATCTGAATTCTAACCTTCATCCTTGAGGTTGTCTTGAATTCGACTAGGGTTTTCAGGTCAGATTTGGGTTAAATCGTTAAGGAGTTCTCAAAGTCTATTCTTGGAGGTTTCGTATCATTTGGTATCGAGCTCGGCTCTAGATCGGTTTTATCCTATCAATTTTGTTTTCGTTTCTAAATTTGATCTTGTTCGGTCTTGTTCTTTGTTGCTATCCTTGTTTCGTTGGGGTGAATTGAGGTTGTCTTCAAAGAGATAGTGAGAGGAGATAAAAAAAAGTACAAAATCCCTTCTACAAAAATTTTCATTCTCCTTGCTATTTAGGAGATAAGGATCGAATCTAGGTGGGTTAGAATCAATATAATTTTTCAGTCCGAAATTTTCACCATTGATGGGGCTGTTTGAACCGACTTGATTAGTGAGGCATTGGGAATTTTAGGTTGGGATACATCACGAGGAAGGCTATTGGAATTGTTTCATAAAGTGTGATTCTCCTAAGAACATAAAAGACATCAGCTTGAGAGGTGTGAGCTGAACCTTGGCGAAAACATCAATTGAGTGAAACACGAGTGAACAACCTTCATTATTTGAGTGTAAACACGCGAGGGAGTGTTGTGAGGCCTATATTTGTTTGTACTAACCTTTTCTTGCAGGTATAATGTCTAATCAAGGTGATGATGAAAGGAGAGTTCAGATTGATCCGGATAGGTTGCGTGAGGCTCAACAAGCAGAATTTACACGTTTATACCGAGCCATGGAGAATATAAGCGAAACCTTGGAGCGTATGAATTTAAGGTTGCGGAATGTTGAAAGAGCAACTCCGGGCGACAAGGAAGACAAGTTAGTGGTCGAAATCAGGTGCAACAACCACAATTTGAGGAAGATGACCATGAGCTTGAGGAGGAAGATGCAGTGATGTTGAACTAATTTTCCCTAGAGGTGGAGGAAGAAGAGGCCGTGGTGCTGGAAGGGGTAGGGAAGGCGAATAATAATGTTAACTATGGCAGAAATCATAGAGGTGAAGATGGTGCGGATAGAAGCTTTGGGAGCATCAAGCTTAAAATACCAAATTTTCGAGGTACATCAGATCCGAAGCTTATTTGCAATGGGAGAAACAAGTTGAACTTATTTTGAGTGCCATAGATGTATTGAAGAAAAGAAGGTCAAGCTTATTGTTACTCAATTCACAAATTATGCAATAGCCTGGTGGGATCGAGTTAGTGACTAGTAGGAGAAGGAATTTGGAGTACCCAATTGAAGCGTGGGCTGATCTAAAATCAGTCATGAGGAAGCGGTTTGTTCCTAGACATTTCCATAGGAAATCATGCAAAGACTTCAGGTTCTTAAGCAAGGAAGTAAGAGTGTTGATGATTACTACAAAGAAATGGAGATGTTGATGACTAGGGCTGACTTAGAAGAGGATGTGGAGACGACCATGGCACGTTTCTTGGCTGGTTTGAATCAAGACATAGCTGACCGAGTGGATTTACAGCCATATGTGGAATTAGAAGAAATGGTGCACATTGCCATCAAAGTAGAAAGGCAAATTCAAAGAAAAGGAACAGCAAGGTATTATTCCAAACCTATTTCTAATGCAAATTCTTCTTGGAATAGGGATGGAAAACGTGATTTTAAAGGTGGCAGCAAGGCTGTTCAAGATGGTGGTAAAGCGAAGGCCGAATCAAGTTCTAAGGGTAAGTCCAAATTCGATGAGCCAAGGCAGCGAAATCGAGATATTAAGTGTTGGAAGTGTCAAGGTGTGGGACATATCAGCAAAGAATGTCCAAACAAGAGAGTTATGACTATGAAAAATGGTGAGATAGTGACTGATGAAGAAGAAAGTGATGATGAGAGTGATGGTGGTGAGATGCCAGAATTGGAAGACTGTAGTGATGGGAGCATTGAAGAACCAATAAAGGCAGATTTGCTGGTTACTAGGCGTGTTCTTAACATGCAATTGAAGGAGGAAAACCATGAGGATCAGCGAGACAACTTGTTCCATACAAGATGTCATGTTCAAGGGAAGGCTTGCATTGTGATTGTGGATGGTGGTAGCTGTACCAATGTGGTAAGTACACTCTTGGTTGATCGATTGGGGCTGTCTACACAACCTCATCCACGACCTTACAAACTTCAGTGGCTGAATGAATGTGGAGAGGTTAAGGTAAATCGGCAATCTATAGTTTCTTTTCCATTGGTAAATATCATGATGACGTGTTGTGTGATGTGGTGCCAATGCATGCTGGAGAGATTTTGCTTGGGCGTCCATGGCAGTATGATAGGCGAGCTATACATGATGGATACCTCAATCGGTATTCATTCACTAAAGATGGACGAAGACGATTCGACACCACTCTCTTCCAAAGAAGTATATGAAGATCAATGTAAAATGGAAAGAATGAGACTTGAATTTGAAAGAAAGAAAAAAAGTGAAAAGAGAGAAAAAGAGTGAACAAAAGTGAATGAAATGAGAGAAAAGAGAGTGAACAAAAGCGAGTGAAAAGAAAGAGAGAAAAGCAACAAAAGCAAATCCAGATTGAAAAATAAAAGAGGAGAGAAAATGTGAGTTTGTTAGCTAGTACAAGTGAGGTTAAACATGTTTTCTTCTCCAAACAGCCTATGTTTGTGCTTTTGTGCAAAGGGCCTTGTTTGGAAACTACTAATGCTAACCAATCTTTGCCCAGTGTGTTTGTTGATCTTTTGAAGGTATATGCTGATTTGTTTCCCGAGGAAATGCCTGATGGGTTGCCATCAATCCGAGGCATAGAGCATCAAATTGACTTCATTCCGGGGGCTGCCATTCCCAATAGGCCAGCATATCGAGCTAATCCTTTCGAGACAAAGGAGATACAGAGACAGGTGGAGGATTTGCTAGCTAAGGGATATGTGAGAGAAAGCTTAAGTCCTTGTTCGGTTACTGTTATTCTTGTGCCAAAGAAGGACGGGACGTACAAGATGTGCGTGGACTATCGAGCCATCAATAAAATCGCTGTAAAGTATCGACATCCTATTCCTAGATTAGATGATATGCTTGATGAATTACATGGTTCTTGTTTGTTCACAAAAATTGATTTGAAATCTGGTTATTATCAAATTCGAATGAGTGTGGGTGATGAGTGGAAAACAGCATTTAAGACTAAATATGGGCTGTATGAGTGGTTGGTTATGCCGTTTGGTCTTACTAATGCACCTAGTACATTCATGCGCTTGATGAATCATGTGTTGCGTGAGCACTTGGGTAAATTTGTTGTTGTGTATTTTGATGATATTCTTGTTTACTCTAAGTGTTTGGATGATTATGTCATGCATGTGCGTATTGTGTTAGACGTTCTTAGGCGTGAGAAGCTGTATGCTAACCTTAATAAGTGTAGTTTTTGCATGGATAAGGTTCATTTTCTTGGTTTTGTGGTGACTAGTGATGGTATAGAGGTTGATGAGGACAAGGTCAAGGCTATTAGAGATTGGCCGAGTCCTACGAAAGTGCTAGTGAGGTGAGGAGTTTTCATGGACTTGCTGGTTTCTATAGGAGGTTTATTAGAAATTTCAGCACCATAGCTGCACCCTTGAATGAGTTAGTTAAGAAAAATGTCACATTTGTTTGGGGAGAGGCCCAAGAACATGCATTTAATGAACTGAAAGATAAATTGTGTAATGCACCTTTGCTTGCTTTGCCTAATTTTGATAAGACTTTTGAGATTGAATGTGATGCAAGTGGCATAGGAATTGGAGCTATTTTGTTACAGGATCAAAGGCCATTGATGTTCTTTAGTGAAAAATTAAGTGGGGCAGCTTTGAAGTATCCAACGTATGACAAAGAGTTATATGCATTGTATCGAGCTTTGCATACATGGCAGCACTATTTGTGGTCAAAGGAGTTTGTGATACATACTGACCATGAGAGTTTGAAACATTTGAAGGGGCAAGATAAGCTGAACCGTAGACATGCCAAATGGGTGGAGTTCATAGAAACATTTCCATATGTGATTAAATACAAGAGAGGTAAGGAAAATGTTGTGGCTGATGCGTTATCGCGAAGGTATGTGTTACTTAATTCTCTTAGTGCTAGATTGCTAGGCTTTGAGCATATTAAGGAATTGTATGCCAGTGATGAGGATTTTTGTGACATATATAATTCATGTGGTGATGTGGCTGTTTTGAGAGAATTTCATTTGTTTGATGGTTTCTTGTTTAAGAAAAGTAGGTTGTGTATTCCTAAGTGTTCCATGAGAGAATTGTTAGTTAAGGAAGCACATGGAGGAGGATTGATGGGTCATTTTGGGGTAAGTAAAACCTATGATATGTTGATAGAGCATTTTTATTGGCCTGGTATGAAACATGATGTGCATAAAGTTTGTGAGCATTGCATTACATGTAGAGAAGCTAAGTCTAGGCTGAAACCACATGGTTTGTACACACCACTTCCTGTTCCTAATGTACCTTGGACTGATTTGTCTATGGATTTTGTGCTTGGTTTGCCTAAAACTAGGAAAGGTCGTGATAGTATTTTTGTTGTGGTTGATAGATTTAGTAAAATGGCTCATTTTATACCGTGTCATAAGACTGATGATGCTAAGATGATTGCTGATTTGTTCTTTAAAGAGGTCGTGCGTTTGCATGGTATACCTAAAAGCATTATTAGTGATAGAGATGTTAAATTTTTGAGCCAGTTCTGGCGTGTTCTGTGGGGAAAGTTGGGAACTAAGTTGTTGTTTTCAACAACTTGCCATCCTCAAACCGATGGCCAAACTGAGGTTGTGAATTGAACATTGATTACTTTACTTAGGGCTGTGTTAGAAAAGAACATTAGGACGTGGGAGGATTGTTTACCATTTGTGGAGTTTGCTTATAATAGGGCTGTTCATAGCACTACTCAGTGTTCTCCTTTTGAAATTGTGTATGGTTTCAATCCGCTTACTCCTTTGGATATATTACCCTTGCCATCTAATGATTTTGTGAGTGTTGATTCTAGTTCAAAGGCAGATTATGTGAAGAAGTTACATCAGCAAGTTAAGGAGAGGATTGAGAAGCAAAATGTCAAAGTAGCTTCTAGGGTGAATAAAGGAAGGAAACCAATGTTGTTTCAGCCTGGTGATTGGGTTTGGGTTCATTTTCGCAAAGAACGATTTCAGACAACGAAAGTCTAAACTAAATCCACGAGGAGCTGGTCCTTTTCAAATCCTTGAGCGGATTAATGATAATGCATATAAAGTGGATTTGCCGGTGAGTATAATGTGAGTGCTTCATTTAATGTTGCTGATTTGAGTCCTTTTGATGTAGGTGATGCTTATGATTCGAGGACGAATCCTTTTGAGGAGAGGGAAATGATGCGAATCAGCTTGGTCAAGAGCAAGGGCGTGAGGAGCATGAAGAGATGATCTCCAATCCAATTGTTTTGCCAAGAGGTCCAATTACTAGATCACGAGCCAAAAGATTCAACAAGCATTAAATTGCCATTTACAAGGCTTGGTGACTTTGGCTAGCAATGGCTTGCATGGACTGCATGGGATGCCACGTTTGGAGACAAGGCTGAAGATGTCAACTTTAATTTGTTACAAGTTGACATTCACGATGAGGCTTGATTTAGTGTTTAACCACGTTTTATTAAGTTTTCCATATCGAATAGGTTTCTATTCAGTTTTCCATATCGAATAGGTTTCCTATTTATTAAGTTTTCCATATCGAATAGGTTTCCTATTCTATTAAGTTTCCATATCAGAATAGGTTTTTTTATGTTATGTAAAGGCTATATATATGCCTAGGACGAATTGTGATGGGTTCTTTTGGATGAAATTTTAACCTAAAAGCCGTTTTGCTTTTATCTTTGTGTTCTTGCGTGAATACATGCTTCAGAAACATTCAAGTAGTTTGATCAACTTTCTTGTGGAGTGTTTCAAATCTAGGATTAGAGGCTGAATTGTTTCGAATCTTAGATCTAGATCAATTCAAGGTTATCTGAATTCTAACCTTCATCCTTGAGGTTGTACTGAATTCGACTAGGGGTTTTCAGGTCAGTATTTGGGTTCGTCGTTAAGGAGTTCTCAAAGTCTATTCTTGGAGGTTTCGTATCAACATGGGTATGATGCAATAATGAAAAGATTGAAAGGTAAGACAATGATACTGATAAATGAAAAAGTTGCTAGGGTTTAGTTGATTTGCCTAAGTAAATGTATACCTGATTATGGGAAGCAATTGATGAGTTAGTGGATAATTGCTAGTCCTATTCTTATAGATTACTATAAGAATCCAATATGAGTTAGAATAAGAAGTGAAAGTGTTCATGGTGATCAATTGGGAAAGAAGTGAAACTGTTAATGATGTTAGCATAGGTAATGCGCTTGAGGGAATAAAAGAGGGACATGAGTATAGCAAAGTCCCCATGATCGAGAACTGGTACCAAAAAAGAGAAAGATTATTTAGAATTAAATAAGATTAAAGTGTTCTCAGTAGTATAGGCTACTAATGGGTAAATTAATGTGAATATATTTTCAGATAAGATGTGATGATTATAGCGATGTATACCAAGATATTAAAGTAAATGAAATTGTTTAAATGCCCTATCGAGCCTCATTATAAGGGATGTTCTGATCTTGTAAGGCATAGTATGAACTGCTTTTATTGGGATATTGTGTGTAGTTGAAATTGATCTTCTTGAGGTATTAAGAATGACTGATATATTGTGATGAAAAATAGTTGATTGATAAAGTTTTATGAATAGTATTAATGATTGATAAGGTTTAGTTGATCTGATAATTTGATTTGAGAGTAATCATTGAAGAGATAAATTGGAAATGAAGTAAAAGTTAATTTTGGAGTCCTAATCCTAGCGGAGACTCGAGTGTAAGAAAATTACTGAATATTAAGGAAATATTAATTGCGAATATGAGAAGAATATAGGTTTATGTATATTTTGTGTAATTATGTTCTGAAAGTACAAAATTGATATGATAAATGTGTTATCAACCCAGTTTGTAATGATGACAATAAATTGGATTATGTAGAGAACTAGGGTAAAGAAATATGTGTCAGAATATGTTATGAAGAAACTGAGAATTGTTCCTTATTGGAGACAATCGATATTTAGAGAATTATACTAATTGATCATGGGTATAAGGAGTTTATTATACTACTGAAGAGTAAAATGTCTCAATTGTGTTTAGAGTGGATAATGACAATAAGCATAGATGATCAATTGAATGCATTTGAAAAATGAAGTAGATAAATTGGTACATTTGAGGAAATTGTTTATCATGCAAGTTTCATAAGAATGAATCTTAGTTGACCAAATAAATAGTGGATGAATTAGTATACGAATATGGCACATTGGGAGACTTAATAATGATTGAGGTGTTGATAAAATGCAAAATTTCAAGGAATATACGTGTGCGGGATTTGGAGTTAATTAGAACTAACCAAATGCTGGATACATCTAGAAATTGTCAAAGATTTTCTGGCTTTAGCTTTGGAAAAAAAATGTTTGAGGAAGAACGTATGAATCGTGTGATTGATGAATTTATAAAAAAGGGACAATGGGAGAAATTTACAATTCGAGTATTGATCATATTACTTTAATTTGGAGATATTGCAATGTCTGACGAAATGTCCCAGTAAAGGTTAAGATGCAATCTATTGAAATTGTGTAAAATGATTTTATGTACTTAGGGACATATATAACTTCGTGGGCTATATTGTGATTGATGATTTGAAATTTGTTGTACTGAGTATTGCTTTAAAAGCTTGGAAACGTTAATTGTACAGAAACGTTTATGGATATGCAAATCAATAATGATCGAGATATTTCAGGAATTTGAATGATTTGAAAAAGGATTAAGTGATTGAGTAGTCGCAAAGTTAAAATAGTGATGCAATTTAATGTATTGAACAGACGATGCAATGGCAGAAGATCAATTGTTGGGCAATAAGGTTATGAAATTTAGTGTAATACTGAGTGCGACTGTTGATTTATCAAAAGGGGTAAAAAGAAGATATTATTAGCTATGGGAATTCCAAATCAGGTGTATATATAAAAAGAAAGGTAAACCTCGAATTGAGGATTTAGAAATTGTGAACCTTAGTGAGGAATTGAAACTGACTCCAATTGTTGAGGATAGTGATATGTATAGTTTGATTAAGAAATTTGGGTTTTACCCACTAAAGAAACCGTTAGAGAAATCGCAAGGAACGATCAGAGCCTTATGGTTTAGTAAGAGTACATCGAAAGAGTAATTGATGGTTTAGGGGGTAAAATCGACTGATTATATGTGTGTGAATAACCAACAGACTTGACTCTTGGAAATAAATGTCAAACAGGTATTTTGGAGTTCATAGGGATATGAAAGTGATCTGCAGTCCAGATTGATTGAGGACATAACAATTGTTGTATAGGTGACACCATTTGAACAATGTATTATGTTGATGAGTAAAATGAATTTGTAATGGGGATTGAGAAATCCAAGTAAAAGGGTAATGATTTGAGTGGATAGAGGTTATTAGAATCTTATGAGATTAGTGTTTTAGCACTAAAGAGACGTAATCTGATAAGTGATAAATGAAATGTTTCGAAGTGTATCGCATAGGTCAAGATACATTTAGATAGGGACAAAGGTTTAAATAGTGACCTCTATGTGACTGTGGTGAAGATAAGAATTGGCAATTCAGTTTAAAACCTAAAAGATGATTCTGATTTGCAAAGTGTTACTTGGACAGGATTAAGAAGTATTGCTATGATCTGACATATGTGTTATTGATATCGAAAGTGACGAATTGCGAGTAATTATGATGAAATAGTAAGACAGTGTTAAGTTTGAAAAGGTGAATGGTTAATTGATTGTATTGATTTCAGTTCATTGGTAGAAATTACTCGTGTAGCGAAATAAGTGGAAAACAGAAAGTCAATGATCGAAAAGACTCCCCCGCCTTCCTGATCAGTGGTGTGTGAAATTTCGAGGACGAAATTTTTATTAGGAGGGGAGAATTGTAACATCCTGTCACTGATGGGAAGGTTACGTTGGTAAATTGAGACGGGTTAAGATTTTTACCGCATATTATTGACTGAGCATTCATTTGGCCTCTAATTTTAGAGGAATGGGTCTTTTGCACATGCACATATAGGTACATGCATTCATGACATTTTCCTGGCTTTTAATTTTGATACTGATATGAATTGTGAAATTGAGAGATAATTAGATTTGATTATGATTTATTGAGAATTTTGGAATATTTGAATTTGAATAATGAATTGGAAATGTTCTGGAGTAATTTCCAATTGATAGTGACTCTTCGAAATTTTCTGAAAAAATTCAGGAGAAAAAGTTCGGACCGGAAATTCTCCGAGTAACGGACTGATTTACTGTATGGTGCTAGAATAATTGGTTAATGACAATGGAAAATTTATATATGAGTTTAGAGATTAATATCTCGAGCCATTGAAATTTAGAGACTAATTGGACTGGAAATGAGTTGAAAAGAGAAAGAGATTTGAATGTTTTGCGAGGAAAAAGACAAGAGACTTAGGTGATTAACCTTTAAATATCTAAGGTTATAAGGGAAGAAGAAAGAAAAGTCTTCCTCCCTAGGGCAAATTTTCCTCTCCTTCGTGCGATTCTCTGTTTCTTCACCGTGCTTGATCTTTGGTTGGTTGCTTGATAGCTCCTTCTCCTTGTGTAAAGCCAAGCCTAAATCCTAAGGAAGATGATCTTTGGTGTGATTCTGGGAGGAAACCGTTGGTGTTAAAGGTTTGGAGGATTTTTAGAAGATTTGAGGATTTATGCTTAATTGGTAAGTTAATGGATTTAACGTTGGGTATTTGTTAGTTTAATGCATGTATGGGTTAATTGTGAAAGATTGGGGTGGTTTTAGTTAAGTTACCATTTGATTTAGAGAGAGAAATGGCAAAAAATTGGTCAGAGAAGACGACCTGCGACTGGCACGTCGCGACGAATCAACATTTAATTCGTCACGACGAGCGGGAAGGAAGACGTCGCGACGAGCTCTGAATCGTTGGACGTCGCGGCGAGCTCGAGTTTTCCACGTCGCGGCGAGTTCTCTCCGATGCGTCGCGGCGAGCCCCCAAGAAAAACGTTCGCCGCGGTGAGCGTTATTACACGTCGCGGCGAGCGCCTGCAGATGCTGCGGCGAATGGTTTGAGGTCGCAGCGAGGGACTTTTTCTGATTTGAGTTAATTTGGTTTTTGAGGCATAACTAATGGTGTAGACCTCCAATTGAGGTGATGTTTGATTCATTATGATCTAGAGAAAGAGGTCTACAATTGAGGAAAAGGATGAGAGTTTGAATTCTGGCTTTTGAGATCTCAGTTATAGAAAGAAAGTTAAAAATGTGATTGTATTGCAACCTTAGGAATGTTCTTGATAACTGGAGTATAATGTGAGACTTTGAAAATAAATTCAATGCTACTGAGAATTTTAGGAACTGGGCATAAAGGATTAATTTGATCTAGAGAATAGTGATATTGATTTTTTGGTAATATCTTAGTGGATATGAAGTGATAAATTGACTGGATATTAGAATTGAAATTTGGGAGTTCCATAATATGTTATTGAATTGAAATGAGTCTTTATTGATCAATTAAGTGGAAAGTTAGAATTTGACAAAAGAAAGTGGAAAATGGGAAATAGCACCGGGAAAGTCATGAATAGGCATCGTACATCTTTTATTTACGGCATGTGCATCATCAAATTATTTTGACTGTGCATTTTGTGATGGAAATGATTTGACTGTTTTAGAGGCTCCGATGGACCGATATTCCACAAATATTGCTGAGACTTCCAGGCTGTAGCTCGGAAGTACAGGTAAGTAACCTAGTTGGTTCCTCAATCTATGTGTGTTTAATATTATGCACTGATGCCATGTGGAGATAATGGATGGATATGTGTGTTTGATTGTGATGGATTTCGGACCATGAGTGTCCGAAATATTGGAAACTTGATATTGAAGTGCTATTGTGTGTAAATGACTATGAATGCATCAATGAAATAAATTGTAAATGTATATGACCGGAATACCAGACTGAAGGTCCGAAGGAATGAGAAATGACATTGAAAGGTAAATGACTGTAAATGAAAATTGGAGCATATGCATTCATGCATAACAGCATGATCAGATAATGACAGTTGTGACCGGAGCAGCCAACGTAAGAGCCACAGGCTCACTGTATCAAGGCTTCAAGCCCACCGAAACACTATTACTGAACCGAGCCTCGAGCTCGAGGGGAGTTAGTGCATACCCTGAGGGCTCTCCTACTTCCTAGACGCGTCTACTGAATACTGATCACTGATAGGCGCTCGGTCACAACACCGTAATAAATTGGACAGTGTCACATGTGCATTGCATATATGGTGTGATTGAATGTGAATTGTATGAAAGGCGAAACGCCTTACATTTGAGAAATGTGATTGTATGTGATATATGGTAAATCGATTGTATATGTATGAATTGAGTGAACCATCGATGATGGTTTCTCGCTGAATTCGCAAACTCACCCAACATTACAATTATTTTTCAGGAATTGGCGAGTACCCCGTTAGACAAACGGGAGTATGATTACCGTACAAGAGTTAGAGTTGAAGTCGGGATCAGTTTCACCTCTGCATTAGAGTCATTCGGTATTATGTGTAAATTTGTAACTCTGCAAATTTCGCAGATTAGTACTGATATTATATTGGGCCCAATTTGGCTATGAATAATGTGTGTATGAATTGATTTATGACTGGAATTGTTTTATGATCAAAAAATGATTTTTGTATTAAAACGGGCTCAAATTATTTACTGATATCTGCGCACTCGTTTGTTTGCAAAAAGAAAAATGGCTTTCTGTGTATTTGAACTGTTTCGACTGCTCTAGCATACCACCCTCGTGAGGCACGGGCTCGGGTATCACCATCGATATCAGGTTCGGGTCTTGCGGGAGTGGGATGCTACAATTATAGCCATCCGTACAACAAAGGGTAAAATTACCGTTTTGTCCTTATGTATGTTTTTCCTTCTAGATCTCTCATTTTACTTTATATGGTGATTAACATATAAGATCTCATCTCAGTGTTAAGACTTGATGGGTAGCTAGTCCATCAAACTACTGGCACCAGTTTAATCACCAAATCTCCTTAAAACATCTAGAAGAGATGATAACACTATAAACTCTTTATTTGAGTGAATATTCCCTGATACATGTTTCAATTAATAATCCCAACATGCGAATAATTGGATTAATACTCTGTAAAAATCTATTCGATCATATTAAAATTATAATAAAACATATATGAGTTCACCACTCATCAAGATTATGGTTCATAATACGCGAATGCTTAAGTCGTATATTTTAAGATTAAAGTAACGGCCCACTTTATTCTTGAAAATATACTTGATTCCAGATTCATTTAATAGTGCCATTATCGATAGTCAACTACTATCATGATATGAAACTCATCATTCCTCAAGTAAACTCCTTTACTTATATGGAGATAAATCTCAACACTACAGTCTAAACCATAATCAAGCGACCAACTTGATTATTCAACTGTGAATCAATTAATTGATTCTAATAATATACATGTTTCCATACATCTCTATGTATATGTATATTACTTACAAAAGAATCTTGGTACCTTATGACCAGATATATAATGCTCATATAGATAAAACCAAACTCTTTTGTTTTATTAATAATAAATATTTTCATTACAAAACTGTAACTGAAGAAGATAAAGTTACATGTAAATACACTTGCTTTCCAGGGCACTATATTTACATAACTCCAACACTTGTAACACCGAACTTTTTGAGCCCTTTGGTGATTATTATGTATTTAGAGATACTACTGTATATTGATATATACATGGTTGTATGTGAGTTCAAAGATGAATTTGAATCCTTTTGGTATGTATTCCAATGATTTATAATGTTATGTGCACTTACATGAACTTAGAGTTCATCTGTATATGAAATCTTAGAAATTTCTGACATATAAGCTTTTAAGTGTGAAAAACCGAGTCCATTGGATGGATATGATCATGGTGGTTGAATTAAATGTGTTCTAATACCTTGGAGGTGATTATACATTATTTATAGAATTATTGGACAATTACAAAGTTTAATTGGAAAAGTTGATGAACATAAGGGCTTATTTGCAAATTATTAAAAGTCAAAGGACTTAAACGTAATCTTTCACTTCTTGGAAGATCAATATGTAATTTTATAAAGGTGATGTGAGCAAAGGCATGGATGACGATGTGCATGAAGGTGGTGGCGTGCATGGTGAAGGCGTGCATGGAGGTTTGGACTTGAAGAAGAGCTTGCGTGATCAAGGCCAAGGAAGAGACCTATCCATACCAATTGGGCCAATGACTAGGGCGCGGGCTAAGAGGATCAAAGAGGCTTTGTATGCGCATGTGGGCTCATTTATGGAAGACATGCAGCGTGCTAATCCTATAGGAGGAGAGTTATTTGGGTCACAGCTCAAATGGATCCACTTAACTCAAGTCTTTGGGTCGAGATATGCATGTGGCTTGAGGACTTGCATGAATGGGTTGTTTTAATTCACTTGAGCCCAACTTATGTGGACTTAAGTGATCAGCAAAGGCACACCCATCAGACCGGACATGGGGGCATTTTAATTAGCTTTCTTGGACTTATTATTTACTTTGGCTTTCTTGTATTATTAGCCCAACTCATTAGTCACTTAAAACCTAGTATTTATAGACTTGTTTTAGGTCGATTAGGGCGCATGATTCAGATTATTGTGTGCATGCGGCTTCCAACTTGAGAGAAAACAAACCTTCTCTTGTTCTTGTTACCTTAAGAACTTATTTCACTTATCAATTGCTTTCCCAATTGTGGCGTGTTTGAGTTCTTTCTTTGAATTCAATTCGATCATCGGGTTACCTAAGGCAGGTCTTTAGGGGTGTCGTGAGGATTGATTTCATCGTATCTTAGTTAGTTTTGCTTGTCAATTTTGAATTCAAGTCTGTTCTTCCTTGTTCTTCATAACCGACGCAAGTTCTTCCAACAATTCAATCATTCCAGCCATACCCGAGCTTGGATTTATTCCTTATACAAGATCAACATAAATTCCTCTTCAATCCTTCCGTTGGTGCGTGTTATTTGGTATCAAAGCCTTGGCGGAGGTAAATTCTAATTGTCTCTCTTGGGTTCTTGTCGTTCTTGTCTTTGGATCTTGTTGTGTTCTTGAGAAATCTGGGTTCTTGTCGTTCTTGTCTGGATTTTGTTGTGTTCTTAAGAAATCTGGTTCTTGTCGTTCTTGTGCTGCATCTTGTTGTGTTCTTGAGAAATATGGATTCTTGTCATTCTTGTCTGGATCTTGTTGTGTTCTTGTTCTTGAGAAATCTGGGTTCTTGTCGTTCTTGTCTTTGGATCTTGTTGTGTTCTTGTTCTTGAGAAACTGGGTTCTTGTCGTCCTTATCTTTGGACCTTGTTGTGTTCTTGTTCTTGAAAAATCTTTTCATTCAGCGTCAACTACACAACCCATCCAAAAATTTTCGGTTAGGGATTCATCTAATTCTCTTGAAACTCTGTGCTTGATTACCTTCTCCCAAAACAGGAGGTAAAAAAAAGTAAAAAAAAAGGGCCTACTTAAAATTTTCTTCTTTCCTTTGATTTAGCTCACTGAATTGAGTAGCACTAGTCTTAACATACCAGTTTCAAAATTTTGGGAATTTCCATCTGATTCCATTGTTCTAGCCTTATTTCGTGTTCTTTGAATTCCAATTGTTCCAAAATTGTCTTCTTTGATCTTGGTATTACTTGTTTCAATTTGTCTTTCTTATTCTTCATTTTGTTTGAGTTCATTCTGTCCTAGCATTGTTTCTGTTTCCTTCCTTGTGTCTCGAATTGGTTGACATTCAGCAATCTTGCTTGGAGGATCTCGGTTTTCCTTGATTAGGGTTTTCAGATATTGAACCACATTCCATGATTTGGGAATTGAATTTGGTTTGAGGAATTATAGTTCTACTTTGTAACTTGAATTTCAGAGAAATTAAGTGGTAAAAGGCAAGAGTGTGAGTGCATTTGAGGTGTCATTGCCGTGACATTAAACACGAGGAGAGAGAACATCTTTGAGTGAAACACATGAAGGAGTATTGTGAGTTGGATTTTTTCTTGCACTAACGTTGTTTTGCAGGTATATTATTTCCTCACAATGTCACGGGAAGGAGGTAATAATGGTAGCAGATGGTAGCAACGGAGGTATTAATGCGAATCAAACCGAGAAATCAATGTTCTTACCATGAGAGCAATGCAACAACAGTTTGAGCGGTTCAACTTGGCATTTCTTTGAGATGAGGAGGAGATAGTTGAACTCCGACAAGAGAGGCGTGAGGAGCCTCAAGGAGGCGTGGTGCTAGGCACCAACACCTCCACCACCATTTGGAGACCACCACCACAATATGACCATGTGGACGACGGAATTGAGGAGGAGGAGGAGGAAGAGTTTGACCACAGACCTAGGAGGGCACGGTGGTGAGCCATTAAACCGGCTAGATGGAGATATCAAGTCCATCAAAATGCAAATTCCTACCTTGAGGGAGGAATGGCCGAGGCTTACCTAGAATGGGAGAGGAAGGTGGACTTAATTTTGAGTGCCATAACTTCTCCGAGCACAAGAAGGTAAAGCTAGCTGCAGTGGAGTTTTCGATTATGCATTGATTTGGTGGGACCAGTTGATGACTTCGGGAGGAGGAATGGAGAGGGCTATCTCTACTTGGGCAGCCATGAAAGCTTGCATGAGGAAGAGGTTTGTGCCTTCTTACTATTATAGGAGATGCACCAAAATTGCAGAGACTCACTCAAGGGTCTAGATCGGTGGAGGATTACCACAAAGAGATGGAGATAACCATGATCCGAGTCAACATAGAAGAGGACGCAGAGGCGACTATGGCACGGTTTTGAGTGGCTTGAACCGAGAGATAGCCAATGTGGTGGAGTTGCAGCACTATGTGGAGATTGAGGACATGGTGAACATGGCCATGAAAGTGAAAAGGCAACTCAAGAGTAGAGTGGCAGCAAGGGTGGATCGGTATTTAGTCCATCATGGGGTTGAAATGGCCCAAGAGAGAGGAGAAGTCGAGCGACAAAGGCGGACCTCAGGAGAAGCCCAAAAGCCAAATGTGGGTCTGACCAAAAGGTACACCTAATTCTCATGCCTCATCTAGCAAACAATCTAGTATTAAATGCTTTAGGTGTTTGGGCAATGGACATATTGCATCACAATGCCCTAATAAAAAGGCTATGTTTATGCGGGATAATGGGGTAATTGATTCTGAGGATAGTGATTGTGATAATGATGTGTTGCCTTGTTATAATGCTTGTGATGATGATGATGATGATTGTGTAGAGAGGGCTGTCACAGGGAAGTGCTTGTTGTTAGGCGTGTTTTGAGTGTTAGGGCCAAAGATGCAGCTCTTGATCGAGAGGAGAATTTGTTTCACACGAGGTGTTTGGTGGGTGGAAAGGTTTGTAATCTGATCATTGATGGGGTAGTTGCACTAATGTAGCTAGTGTCACCATGGTTGAGAAACTGGGGTTACCTTATAGGAAACATCAGGAACCTTACAAGCTCTGATGGTTTAATGATAGTCTTGATGTGAAAGTGACAAAGCGGTGTTGGTGTCATTTTGTAGGTAGATATGAGGATGAGGTGTTGTGTGATGTAGTACCTATGGAGGCTGGTCATATGTTGCTTGGGAGACCTTGGCGGTTTGATAAAAGGGTAGCACATGATGGATATACCAATAGGTATTCGTTTAAGTTTAAGGGTAGGAACTTCACTCTTGTACCCTTATCACCTCATGAATTGTACTGGACTGTTGAAAGCAAGTAAATGTGAGGAGGGTTTGGGTAGTGAGCTCAAAAGAAAAGATGAGAGAAAAGAAGCCCAAAAGCAAATTGAGAGTGGCCCAAAGGTGAGTGGACTGCACGGAGAGGAAAAGAAGGTGGGATGTGCAGGAGAGAAGAACTCTGTAGTAGAAAGGAAGAGTGGAGCCGAGAGAGAAGAAGGTGAGTTTGTTTGCGAGAGAAAGATTTGAGGAGAGCTAGTGGAGCGAAGAGAACACTATTGTTGCTTAGGTATAGGGAGTGTTTGATGACCGACATCGACCCTCTTGCTTCCTTGCCTAGTGTCTTTAGTTCTCTTTGCAGAATACACCGATGTCTTTCTAGAGGAGATGCCCAATGGACTGCCACCCTTGAGGGGCATAGAGCACCAAATCGATTTCATACCGGTGCACAAATTCCAAACCGCCAGCCTATAGGAGTAACCACGAGGAAGCGAAGGAACTTCAAAGGCAAGTGGATGAGTTGTTGGAAAAGGGCATGTGAGGGAGAGCTTGAGCCCATGTCTTGTGTGCGGTCTTGTTGGTGCCAAAGAAGGATGGAATCTGGAGGATGTCGTGGGTGTCGTCTTTGTGAATAAAATCATCAGAAAGTATCGCCACCCTATTCCTAGGTTAGACGATATGCTTGATGAGTTGCATGGTGCATGTGTATTTACTAAGATTGATTTGAAGAGTGGATACCATCGATTCGAATGAATCCGGAGATGAATGGAAAGCGCTTTCAAAACCAAGTATGGGTTGTATGAGTGGTTGGTTATGCCATTTGGCTTAACTAATGCACCCAGCACTTTTATGCGGTTGATGAATCATGTATTGCGTGCATTTCTTGGTAAATTTGTGGTTGTTTACTTTGATGACATTTTGGTTTATAGCACTACTATTGATGAGCATGTCGTGCATGTGAGGAGTGTGTTGGATGTGTTGAGAAAGGAGCTGTATGCCAATCTTAAGAAGTGTACTTTTGCATTGATTGACTTGTCTTCTTAGGATTTGTAGTCAGTTCTCGTGGTGTTGGTAGATAGTGAAAAGGTGAAGGCCATCCAAGATTGGCCAACACCTAAGAGTGCGAAGTGAGGTGAGGAGCTTTCACGGACTTGCTAGCTTTTATAGGAGGTTTGTGAGAGATTTCTCCACTATTGTTGCTCCTTTGGTGAGATAGTCAAGAAGGAGAAGGGTTTGTATGGGGAGAGGAACAGAGGCGTGCATTCATATTGTTGAAAGAAAAATTATGTTCTGCTCCTATTTTGTGCTTGCCAAATTTTGATAAGGCATTTGAGGTTGAATGTGATGCTTCTGGAATTGGTATAGGTGTTGTGCTTTTGCAGGAAAACAAACTAGTAGCTTACTTCAGTGAGAAGTTGAGTGGTGCACAACTCAACTATCCAACCTATGACAAGGAGCTATATGCAGTGGTGAGAGCATTGGAGGTGTGGCAACACTACCTTCAGCCACGTGAGTTTGTCATTAGGACGGATCACGAGTCCTTGAAGCACTTGAAAGGACAAGGCAAGTTGAGCAAACGACATGCCACGTGGGTGGAGTTTTTGGAGACATTTCCATATGTCTGCAGTACAAGCAAGGGAAGGAAAACGTGGTTCTTGATGCGTTATCTAGGAGGTATTCCTTGGTTACTACCCTTAGTTCATAACTTTTAGGGTTTGAGCAACTAAAGGAGTTGTATGCTCGATAATGACTTTGCTTCATGTATATTGCTTGTGAGCATGCTGCGTTTCAGAAATTTTATAGGCATGATGGCTATTTGTTTAAAGGTAGCCAATTGTGTGTGCCTAATTGTTCGTTCGTGCTTTGTTTGTGCATGAGGCTCATAGTGGTGGTTTGATGGGTCATTTTGGGGTTGCTAAGACTTTGGATATTTTGCATGAGCATTTTATTGGCCTGGTATGCAAGGATGTTGGCGAGTGTGTGCAAGTGCATTGCATGTAGACAGCAAAATCATCAGATCAAACCTCATGGATTGTATACCCTTTACCGTGCCTCTTGAACCATGGGTTGATTTGTCTATGGACTTTGTTTTGGGTCTACCTAGAACAAAGAGAGGTTTTGATAGCATCTTTGTGGTTGTGGATCGTTTTAGTAAGATGGCGCATTTCATTGCATGCCATAAGACCGATGATCTGTATATGTGGCTGACTTATTCTTTAGGGATGTTGTTAGGTTGCATGGCATTCCGAGGTCGATTGTATCCGATCGAGATACTAAGTTTTGAGCCATTTTGGCGTGTGTTGTGGGGCAACAAGTTAGGAACCAAATTGTTATATTCCACTACTTGTCATCCACAAACAGATGGGCAAACCGAGGTTGTGAATAGGACCTTGGGAACTTTGTTGCGTCTTGTTGTAGGTCGAAATTTGAGAACTTGGGGAATGTTTACCTTTCATTGAATTTGCATATAATAGATGTGTGCATTCCACTACTGGTTTTCGCCTTTCGAGTTGATTTATGGTTTTAATCCTTAAGCTGTCTTGGATTTGGTACCTTTACTTTTGCATGAATTGTCTAGTACAGATGGAACACGTAAGGCTGAGTTGGTTAGGGAACTTCACAAGAAGGCGAGGCAACACATTGAGCAAAAGAACCGGGTCTACGCCAGGCAAGCCAACAAAGGGCGTAGATTAGTGACCTTCGAACCTGGTGATTGGGTTTGGGTTCATTTGAGAAAGGAGCGATTTCCTACTCAAAGAAAATCCAAGCTGGATCCAAGAGGAGATGGTCCATTCCAGGTGTTAGAGAAGATCAATGACAATGCCTACAAGATTGATCTTCCAGGTGTTGGAGAAGATCAATGACAATGGCGTACAATGTTTCCGCCACTTTTAATGTTGCTGACCTTTCTCCTTTTGACATGGATTCAGCTTCGAGGACGAATCTTTTTAAGGAGGGAGGGACTGATGTGAGCAAAGGCATGGATGACGATGTGCATGAAGGTGGTGGCGTGCATGGTGAAGGCGTGCATGGAGGTTTGGACTTGAAGAAGAGCTTGCGTGATCAAGGCCAAGGAAGAGACCTGTCCATACCAATTGGGTCAATGACTAGGGCGCGGGCTAAGAGGATCAAAGAGGCTTTGTATGCGCATGTGGGTTCATTTATGGAAGACATGCAGCGTGCTAATCCTATAGGAGGAGAGTTATTTGGGTCACAGCTCAAATGGATCCACTTAACTCAAGTCTTTGGGTCAGATATGCATGTGGCTTGAGGACTTGCATGAATGGGCTGTTTTAATTCACTTGAGCCCAACTTATGTGGACTTACGTGATCAGCAAAGGCACACCCATCGGACCAGGACATGGGGCATTTTAATTAGCTTTCTTGGACTTATTATTTACTTGGGCTTTCTTGTATTATTAGCCCAACTCATTAGTCACTTAAAACCTAGTATTTATAGACTTGTTTTAGGTCGATTAAGGCGATCGATTCAGATTATTGTGTGCGTACCACGGCTTCCAACTTGAGAGAAAACAAACCTTCTCTTGTTCTTGTTACCTTAAGAACTTATTTCACTTATCAATTGCTTTCCCAATTGTGGCGTGTTTGAGTTCTTTCTTTGAATTCAATTCGATCATCGGGGTTACCTAAAGCGGGTCTTTAGGGGATTCGTAGGGATTGATTTCATACGTATCTTAGTTAGTTTTGCTTGTCAATTTTCGAATTCAAGTCTGTTCTTCCTTGTTCTTCATAACCGACGCAAGTTCTTCCAACAATTCAATCATTCCAGCCATACCCAGAGCTTGGATTTATTCCTTATACAAGATCAACGCAAATTCCTCTTCAATCCTTCCGTTGGTGCGTGTTAAAAGGTAAGGGGCTTAGTTATTATTTCCAAGAGTCCAAGGACCAAAATAAAAATAAAATTTTTGGAGATTCCTAAAATTTGGGCTTAATTGCAAACTTAGGGAAGTTTGAAGGGTATAATGGTAATTTCATACAACATAAGGGCAAAATGGTAAATTCACCATATTTTGTTCAAAGAAGAGTTAAAATTTTAGACTCTTCTTATGTATGGACGTGCACCCTCATTTAAGACTTAAACCATTTTGTTTTAATTAAAGAAGGAGAAGAAAAGAGAGAGAGAGAGAGAAAGAAGCAAGTTTCTACCATCACCCTATTTCACCCTTCTTTTTTACTCTTCAACCTCAATCATGGTGTTCTAATCTAATTTGGGGTCAAGGAACTCAAATCTATCATTAGATTTGAGAAATTCTCAAAGGATTTGAAGATATCACTAAAGGAATGTTTAGGTAAATTTTGTCTCATCTCTCTCTACATTATGATTTTGAATTTGGTGTTGAGATATGTTGTTCTCCATGCTTGAATGTATGAAACATGGTTTAGATGAATGAAATGTGTCATGGAGAGGGTTCTTCAATTCAAAACAAAAATTGTCCCCTTTAGGTGAAACTTTGTGAAATTTTGAATATTTTTTTAAATTGATGGTTTAAATGAACTCTATGATGTTAATTATATATGTATGAGGTGAATTGATGATGGAAAATAAGGAAGAAGTACATTAGAAGGAGGCTTTCAATTTTATGCCTTTAGATGTTTGATAAAATGCCTAAGTGAACTTGGTTTAGGATTTAAGGATTTTGATGGTGTGCATTGGAAAACACTTTTATGTCAACTTAGAGTGAAATTGAATTATTGCTAAGATTGATGAATAATGGCCTAATATGATTGGATACAGATGTGCTTAATTATGTTATGAAATGAGTAAGTTTGGAAGAAAGGCATTAACTGCCTTAGAAAATGCAAAAGAGAAGCTAATGTGATGGTGTATAAATATGAAATTTATGTTTAAGTAGTAATTTCATTTTATGTCTTTTTATGTATAAAGGCTCGGGAGCCGTGAATTAGGGAGCTCGTACCGAGTATTACTGAAGTTAAGAGAGAGTATACCTTCTTTGAGGTGAGTTGTGGAAACAGTATTTCTCAAATAGAATTAGAACATCTTAAGACAAGCATGATGACTTGTATGTGAATTTTGAACCTATGCAACGTATGGTAGAATTGTATTTCAAATGGATGCTAATAAGTTTTCATCATTGTTTTTAAAACCGATATTTTATTACATATTTTGAAAAATGATATTGTTTTCAACAAACTTGTGTTTGAAGTGCAAAGGACAATGCTTTCTGATGGTTTAATTTTGTATTTTGAGAAATGATATTACTTTTAACAAACTTGCAAATAAAATGCAATGGATAATGTCTTAATTTTCTAAAACTACATTTTGAACAACTTTGCATTTGGATTTTAAAAGATGACTTTGATTGCATAAAAGCAGTGTTTCAATTTACATAAGCATAAGCGAGTCATGTATTCGCATTTATTTATTCTCTTTTGGCTTAGAGTCATGGCACAGTTTCATTTTATTGGTTGGATCGATAAATAAAGACATGGTGCCTGACTTGATTTTATACTTCATAATTGTATATGGTTTGTTTTGTGATTGGTGAGAAAACGATTGGTCAATCGTGTGCTGGACACAACTGATTAAGCGATTATCGTACCCTTAATGCTGGTACATGAAAGTCGAGTCGTCATATCGACACCTTTCTACGGGACTCACGAGTGATTCCACACCTAGGGTCTAGACACCAACGAGGTCATCACCTAGAGTCATGACGCTCTTATCGACTGTAGTCCGGACTCACCACGAATGAAAGTCGAGCCAACACCGAGTATCGATGGGTATGCACATTAGTTTGGCCAACTATTGGTGTCACACATGATTATTTTAAGTCTTAAGGTTGTGGTTGGATATGAATATAGAAGTGTGTTTGAAATTGTTTACAATTTTTTTGGGGATTTTTAAAACACAATCGCTGTACTGCGTAAATTTTTTAATTAAAAGAAAAAAGAAAAGAATAGATATTCAGTTAGCCTTGCATAGTCGGATTAAGGATACCATGAGTGTTCTTAGCCCGATTATGCAGCCGTTGTCATTGGCCTGATGTGGTACTAGATTGTTGGGACCCGACCCGGAAACCAGATCCCAACCGGACTAACGAAGAGCGGAACAACCAGAACGAGGCAAATAAAGAAATACGGAAGCCAATAGCAAAAACGAACTCGAATCACAAAGCAAAAGAATCGAAAGCGAAGCGAATACTCGAATCGAAATGGCATAACGGAAGTATTGAATGCAAAACAAAGTACGAATACCAAACTACAGAAGCACAATACAAATCGTATTAATCAAACCATATGGTGGAGACAAATCAAAGCATAACATATCCGACATCCGAGAACAATTGTCGAAGAAAAACGATCGCGTTGGAAACCCTAAGACTAAACCTATACGAAAATTCGGTATAAATTTTTTTTCTCTTTCTTTCTTTTTCTCATTTCTTACACCTCATTCAAATCAAACGAAAAATTTCCACTTTTGGAAATATAACCTCATGCCAAATACTCAATACTTGATCATATTCTTATATATCCATACAAATCCCAAATTACATTTTTATCCCAATTTTATCAAAAATTTGGCAGCATAACGGCTGCATTTATCCTCACCCAAACCTACAAAGTATTCAAAATACACTTCTAAAATTCCCAATCAAACATACAAACATCAAAATCCACCGGGCCTTCCGTTCGAGATCTCAGCATACACAAACGCAAACTTAATTCTAAAACACTTCAATCATTCTCATACATCACCATAACCCATCATCACACACAAACTTTGAACCTCAGCTCAACATATAAATCCATAATTTACTTACATCATTCAATTTTATAATCATACATCAATCTAAATTCATAACTCAAGTCTTTATACTGACAAACCAAATTACTCAAATCTAGCTTATCAAAAACATATAAATATCACAACTGACGTCTTGATCATCTTTCATCCGATCTCCTGCTCGAATACCTAGAGATGGGGATGAAAGGGGGGGTGAGCTAGACGGCTCAGTGGATAACACATTTATAAATTGACAAATAAGCATAAATCATTTTTCATAAGCTTTTTGCCAAAAGGGCTAATTTTTCAAACTTTGTAACTTTTTCAAACAATTTCCTCAAACCTTTCAATTTTTTTAAACTTTTCATATAAATCCCACCTTTTTATTTCTCAATTTTAAACATGAATGCAGCACACAGAAACGAATCAAAAATACGTAACATATCAAAATGGTCTGGTTCGGTCCGAAACATAACGTACTGCACATTCCCGCATAGCGGTCCTGTGCAGCCGTGAACAGAACGTACTACACTTTCTCGCATTGCGGTCCAGTGTAGCCTTGAAGGGAGTCCGAAATCGGAGCTCCATGCCACTAGCGAGCAGCCGGGAGAAGGCTATAAACAAGTAGAGACAGTGCACTGACTTATAAGGGACCTAACCAAACCCACTTATCATATAATTCAGAATTTAAACTTTCAGATTGCCCGAAGGCACTTTTCGAAAATCTTGTTTTTCATCGAACACAAACAAACTCACAATTGACATAATTCATACAATTCAATTTATTCAATCAATTAATGCAACAATTTGCATAATTTATCGATGCATACACAACAAATGCATTTTCAGAAATTTCTATTGATTTATCAAATCATTTAAAACAATAAATTTAAGCTTATAATAATTTTTCAGAGAACATTCGAAAATCATAATTTCAAACATTTACAAAAACAATAATTTATCAAAAATCCAAATTTTTGCTTTCTTTAATTTTCGAAAATTCGTATTGAGCTTACAGATCAAAATATAAATATGCTACCTACCTCAATTCCATGCTAATAATTTGCTTTGTGCCTTAATTGCTCCAAAGCCTCCTTCTTTCTTCCACATTAAAATTTTCCTAAACCACAATACCCAAATTCAGCATCATAAAAAATCATAATCCTCAAATTTCAATTATGAATTCACCAATTGATCATATTTCCAAGCTATCTAATTCAACAATTTTGAAAATCCCCAACTTACAAAATTGACCTAAACCGATTCACTAAAATTCAATATCATAAATCACTTAATTACTCAAATTAAGCTTAGAAAACACCAATTTCATATAAAATCAAGCTATCTAAATTATCAATTTTCAAAACCCCCAATTTTCAAAATTGTTCTAAACCAATTTACACAAATTCAATATCAAAAGTCACAATTTCTTCAAAATTGATTTTATATTTCACCAATCCATCATATTTCCTATAATTCTAAGCTATTAATTTCCAAAAATCTCAAATCTCAAATCTCAAAATTAGGCATAAATCCCAAATTAATTTCCAACTAAAATTTAAACCCTTAATCCTTAACAATCATCAAAATTGACTTCATATATCATCTACCCATATCATTTTCCATGTTTCTCGATCAAAAACTCAACAAAATCTCAAAGCTCAAATTTTTCCCTTACCTCTTTCTCCTTCAATTTTCGGATTTCTTGGTTTTGCAAGCAAGCTTTCTCCTTCTCCCTTCTTTTCTATCTAGAAACCACGAAAATATCATGGTAGAAACCCCATAAAATTTGAAATCTCCATGCTTTTTCTCTCTTCTCTTCCTCCTTCTCTATGGCTGAACCTTCATCCTTTCTCTTCTCTCTTTTATTTCTTTCAAACTTTTGGGTAAGAGTCGTGCTTCCACATGTTATAAACGACAGTCTCTAGCCTTGCCCTTTTAATGAATGTAAAAAGACCCCCATGTCCCTCCTTATTAGCCTTCTTATCTATCTCTTTAAGTGATATACCCAATATGCCCCTAACTTTTACTTTAATTCATGCTTACTTACAGATATGATTCGCACTATCCATTTGAAGGAATTTATCATAATTTCCTTCTTGATAAATGTTCCTCTATGTCTTAATTTCATAATTCCACAAAAATCATCCAATTCGGAGCACTACATCAAAAGTTATGCTCAAAACATTTTGGGTATATTCATAGTCTAACACATTTTCCAGCACGTTATTTCCATCCAGAAATTTACATTCTTAATCCCAAAATTGACATTTTATGTCTTCATAATAATTGTAGCCCTATTTCTCTAGTTTAATTCAAAACAAGAATCACCTTATTTTGATTACCAGAGCAAAAGTTATGCTCAAAATACTTTCAGATGTTCCTAACCCAAAAACTGCACACTAATCCGAACTTCCATTCATAAATTAAAAATCTTAGGGGCAAAATTGAAATTTACTTTCTTCATATGATTTGTAGCCCCATGTCTTAATTTTATTTCGCCTTAAGAATCACTTCAATCGGATCACCACAGATCCCGAATTTCTCAAAATACTGAACTATGTTTGAAAAATTTCCCGACTCACTTTGATTAAATTAATCACTCTTAATTTAATCTCAAAAATTCACAAATTTCATGTAAAAATGAAATTCACTGTCTTAGGAATCCAACGCTTCAAAAACTGAGTCAATCGGATGTCGGACGGAAAAGATATGAGCGAAAGATTGAAGAGGGGTCATAATTCCTATAATCTGGAAAAATAATTAAATAATCCAAAAATAATAATTAAATAATTAAAAAAATAAAAATAAAACTTAACCCTCCTCACTAGGGCGACGTATCGCCTTAGCGAGAGAGATTCTGATTTTTTTTCAAAATATATATTTATATGATTATATATATATATATATATCCGAATTTTTTTCAAAAATCATAGCTCTTGATTCTGAATTCTAAATTTGACAACAATTTAGTCTCTATGGAAAGCTTGAAGGAAGTTCTACAACTTCTATGTAGAACTCAAAAATCAATTTTGTCTCTAGAGATGTCAAAAAGCCAATCAAATATACTGCCCCAATCTAATATAACCCTAAACAATATTTAATTTTGAAAATTTATATCTTTCAACTCCAAATTCCGAACACCTCATATTTTATATCACTACGAAGATCAGAAAGTTACCTACAACTTTCATGAAGGACATAAAAATCAATTTGACCTCTAAGGAAGTCAATTTTTCAATCAAACGTTCTGTCCTCTAATAATCATGCTAAAACCATAACATAAACTTGTAAAAATCATAACTTATTATTCCTTGATCGAAAAATTGTATACTTTATATCAAAATAAAGATCAAATCAAATCCTTAAACTTTCATGAATGACTTCAAAGCTAAATTAACCTCTAACTAGGTAAATTTTCCAGTCAAAGCTTTAGTCATAACATAAGTCAACTGATAACACACCTAAACTTTGACTGATCATAACTTTCACTCCCGATATCGAAACATTGCAAACTTTGTGGCGAAAGAAAGCGCATAACATAAGCTACAAGTTTCCAGAAGACCATTTTCTCAAATTTTGCCTAAATCAAAAGTCAACTCTCAAAGACAAAAAAGTCAAACTTTTCATATTTTCATATTTTCACACTTTTTCTCATTATTTCTTGATTTTTCAACTTAATTTTCAATTTCTCATCCACTTAAACTTGTATAATCCATACAAATCTATTCAACTTTCAAAATCATCAAACCCCATTAATTCTTTTTCTCATCAATTTTCTTAAAACATAATCACATCTATTACAAACTTCATATACAAACTTACTTATTTCATACTTTTTATATTTCTAAAATTCACTTAAAGATCGGGGTCCAACATGGCTCAATGGTAAGAGGCGTGTTCTTAGAAACAACAATTATATACAGGAATCCTTAGTTGACTCATCTATATTTATACATCATTCAATTAATAATATATTAATCATTATTAATTCTAACTTAATAAGATTAATAGTTAATGATTAGTAATTAATTTATAAATAAATTATAATTTAATAAATTATTTAATTTATTATATTCTAAATGTCGTTATTAATCAAGCATCACATTTTCATAAATTAATTAATTAATTATATTTTAATTACATGAAATTATATTTTAATTTCTTGAATAGTTATAATTAAATTAATTTAAGATATTTTAAGAATATGTAATTAAAAGGAAAAATATTTAGACGCGTTAATAATAACATAAGTTATAATTACGAGTTAATAATCAATAATTAATTAATTAATTAGCAAGATATCATTATATCAATTATTTAATGATATATTGATTATTATTAATTATATTATTATTAATTTTATTTAATTAAGGAATTAAAAGTAGATCTTTATACAGATGTGACACTTAAGTCACGCTTGTGACTCCTACAATAATAAAATTTTATTTTATTTTAGGTAATTAATTAACTAATGATTTTGTTATTAATCAATAATATATTATAATTAGTCAATATATATTAAATAAAATGAAAATGTAAGCACTAATTCTATTTAATTAATTAAAGAATAAATTAATTATATTTTAATAAATCCATATTAATTATTTAATTATTTAATAAAATGTTATAAAATTCTATAGGTGTCTAAAAAAATAACATGCACGTCACAACCACGCATGGTAGTCACGCCTGTGAAAATTAAGTCACAAGCATGACTGCTTACCGATATATATACCTCAATTAATTAATAATACATTAATCATTATTAATTACAATTAAATAAGATTAACAGTTAATGACTAATAATTAATTTATAAATAAAGTATAATTTAATAGATTATTTAATTTATTATATTCTAATTACCATTATTAATCAAGTATCACATTTTTATAAATCAATTAATTAATTATATTTTAACTAACAGATAATATTTTAATTACATGAAATTATATTTTAATTTACTAAATAGTTTTATTTAAATATATTTTAAGAATATGTAATTGAAAAATATTTCAGACTCATTAATAATAACATAAGTAATGAATTATGTTTCAATAAATCAATTATTTCATTATATATTTATTATAATTAATTTTATTTTAATTAATTTTATTTTATTAAGTAATTAAAATAGATCTTTACATAAGTCACGCCTATGACTCCTATATTAATAAATTATCATTTTATTTTAGGTAATTAATTAACTAATTATTTGGTTATTAATCAATAATATATTATAATTAGTCATAATTAATTATATATAGAGTATATTTAATAAAACTACAAAATATAAACACTAATTCTATTTAATTAATTAATTATATCTTATTAAATCTATACTTAATTATTTATTTATTTAATAAAATGTTATAAAATTCTATAGGTGTTAATTGCTTGTAAAAAGAAAATAACATGCATGTCACAACCATGTATGGCAGTCACGCCTATGAATAAAATTCCTGAGTATTTGAGAACTCAATTAATCTAATAGTGATTTGAGTGGAAATTTTACTTTTACTTATACATTTATACATATTCATTTTTCACTATCTGCTCTCAGGTTAGGCAATAGGGTTGGAGAAGGCCAATCACACATTTTTATTCTTAAACCAGCATTCTTAAGGTCAAAGAGTGGGGTGAAAAGGGGGAAATGCTCTCTGTTTCTGGTTTTTTTATAGCTAGATCATTTAGAACCACAGGAATCCTTGGTTAACTCACCTGTATATATACATCAATTAATTAATAATATATTAATCATTATTAATTATAACTGAATAAGATTAACATTTAATGATTAGTAATTAATTTATAAATAAGGTATAATTTAATAAATCATTTAACTTATTATATTCTAATTACAATTATCAATCAAGTACAACATTTTCATAAATCAATTAGTTAATTATATTTTAACTAACGATAATATTTAAATTACTTGAAATTAAATTACTAAATAATTATAATTAAATTAATTAAAGAATTTTAAGAATATTTAATTAAAAGGAAAAACATTTCATACGCATTAATAATAACATAAGTAATAACTACGTGTTAATAATCAATAATTAATTAATTAATTAATAAGATTTCAATAAATCAATTATTTAATTATATATTGATTATTATGAATTTTATTTATTTGATTTTATTTAATTAAGGAATTAAAAATAGATCTTTACACATGAGTGAAACTTAAGTCACACTTGTGACTTCTATAATAATAAATTTTCAATTTAGTTTAAGTAATTAATCAATTAATTACTTTGTTATTAATCAATAATATATTATAATTAGTCAATTAATTATATATATATTATATTTAATTAAAAGAAACATATAGCAGTAATTCTATTTAATTAATTAATGAATAGATTAATTATATTTTAATAAATCAATGCTTAGTTAATTATTTATTTAATAAATTATGTTATAAAATTATATAGGCGTTGATTGCCTGTAAAAAGAAAAAAAAAACATGCAGGTCACAACCATGCATGACAGTCACACTTATGAATAAAATTTCTAAGTATTTGAGAATTTAATCAATCTAATAACGATTGAATGAATAATTTGATTTTACTTATAAATTTATACATATCCATTTTTTACTGTCCGCTCTTAAGTTGGGCAACAAGAGTTGGAGAAAAACAGTCACTCATTCTTATTCTTAAATCAGTATTCTTAAGACCCAAGAGTGGGCCGAAAAGGGGGGAAAGTTCTTCATTCCTGGTTTTCCTATAGCTGAATCCTCCGGAACCACAGGAATCCTTAGTTGAATCACCTTTAATATATACATCAAATTAATTAATAATATATTAATCATTATTAATTATAACCGAATAAGATTAACAATTAATGATTACTAATTAATTTATAAATAAAATTTAATTTAATAAATCATTTAACTTAATTTATTCTAATTACAATTATTAATCAATTACCACATTTTCATAAATCAATTAATTAATTATATTTTAACTAATTGATAATATTTTAATTACATAAAATTATATTTTAATTTACTGAAATAGTTATATTTAAATTAATTAAAGATATTTCAAGAATATGTAATTAAAAAGGAAAATATTTCAGATGCATTAATAATAACATAAGTAATAATTATGTGTTAATAATCAATAACTAATTAATTAATAAGATTTCAATAAATTAATTATTTAATTATATATTGATTATTATGGATTATATTTTAATTAATTTTATTTAATTAAGGAACTAAAATGGATCTTTTCACAAGTGTGACACTTAAGTCACACCTATGACTCGATAATAATAAATTTTTATTTTATTTTATTTTAAGTAAGTAAGTAATTATTTATTTTGTTATTAATCAATAATATATTACAATTAGTCAACTAATTATTTAAATATATTATATTTAATAACAATGAAAAATATAAGCACTAATTCTATTTAATTAATTAATTAATAGATTAATTATATTTTAATAAATCAATACTTATTTATTTATTTATTTATTTAAAAAGATTATAAAATTATATAGGCATTAATTGCCCATAAAAAGAAAAGAACCTGCACGTTACAACTGTACATGGCAGTCAAGCCTGTGAATATTAAGTCACAGGTGTAACAACTTACCTACATATATACATCAATCAACTAATAATATATTAATCATTATCAATTATAAGCGCATTAGATTAACGATTAATGATTAATAATCAATTTATAAATAAATTATAATTTAATAAATCATTTAATTTATTATATTCTAATTATCATTATTAATCAAGTATCACGTTTTCATAAATTAAATAATTAATTATATTTTAAGTAATTGATAATATTTTAATTACATGAAATCATATTTCAATTTATTAAATAATTATAATTAAATTAATTAAAGATATTTTAAGAATATGTAATTAAAAAGGGAAAAATATTTCAGAAGCATTAATAATAACATAAGTAATAATTACATCATCATCATCATCACACCCAATTTAAAGTCCTGCAATGAAGCGGGGTCTGGAGAGGTCTGATAGTACGCAACCTTAACCCTACATAATAGAAAGGTTGTTTCTAATAGACTCACATGCAAATGTGACAATAAAATAATGATACAGGTTAAAGAGTAGATAAGTAAAACTGGCACATTAAAAAATTGTAACTAAAATTACAATAAATAAATAAAAATAAAAATAAAAATAAAATATAACTTAACTTTTAAAATAAAATATATTTTAAACTAAAATATAACAAAATATAATATCTCTTTATTTGTAGAAAAGTATCAATACCTAAATGATAAGAGAGCAATAAACCATCAAAGGACTTGACTTTAACTCAACATGTAGAAACACAAAACGATTGAACCATAAGATCATTAAGCCTAAAATTCAATATTGACATAAACCTAACAATATCATATGCAAAGAGATCAACATAATCAAACCCAGAAAGCATTAAACACTAAATCAAGCAAAGAAGCTTATATCAAAAGCAAAAACCCTAAAGAACATAAATTTCAAAAAACCCAACAAAACCCAGAACACACCAAAGCAGAAGAGACTAATTAATCAAGAACCATACTTGAAAAGAGGAGGCTACAGAGAAGGAAGAGAGTGGGGGCATCAAGAAAGAAGGAAAGCAACGTTTACATACCTCTTATTTAATCCTAAAAAGAATCGCCAGCTTACACACTACTTATTCTCTCATCCAGTTTTCATAAATCCCAATAACAATATACCCAACTTCTTACAATGAATCAAAAAACTCATGTTTCAAAGCAAATTCTTCATAGATCAGGAACAGAAATCTAAAACCATACTCACCCCTAAAAACATTTAGAACTTCTTATGTGGTTCCTCTAGTTTCTTTTCCAAGTAAAAGACTTCAAGATTGAAGCAAGGGAGCTAAAGAGCTATGCATTTATTAAACATATCATGCAAATAGATATGCCACTAATTTGTGTGTGTTTGTCTGGAAACTACAACCAAAGAAATGAAAGTTCATTTAGCTTCACGATCATCTTCTATACTCACAAGAACACAGAACCTAACCAACTAAATGCCGATCAGAATCTCGATTCGAAGTGAACTGCGATTCATTTAATCAAAATTATTGAAATATCACCAAAAAACACAAAAACCTTAAAAAAAAACATGTTAATAATTACATGTTAATAATTAATAATTAATTAATAAGATTTCAATTAAAGTATATCTTTTCACAAGCATAACACTTAAGTCACGATTGTGCCTATAAAAATAAAATTTTTATTTTAATTAAATAATCATTTAATTATTTTGTTATTAATCAATAATATACTTAAGTCACCCTTGTGACTCCTATAATAATAAATTTTATTTTATTTTAAGTAATTAATCGTCTAATTATTTTTATTAATCAATAATATATTATAATTAATCAATTAATTATATATATTATATTTAATAAAAATATGAGCACTAATTTTATTTAAATAATTAATGAATAAATTAATTATATTTTAATAAATGAATACTAAATTAATTAATTATTTAAGAAAAAATCCTATAAAATTGTATAGGTGTTGATTGCTTGTAAAAAGAAAATAACATGCATGTCACAACTGTGCATGGCAGTCGTGCTTGTGAATAAAAATTTTGAGTATTTGAGAATTCAATCAATCTAATAGCGATTGAATGGATAATTTGCTTTTACTTATACACTTATACATATCCATTTTTTAGTGTCTGCTCTCAGGTTGGGCAGTAAGGGTCAGAGAAGGGCAATCACTCTTTCTTATTCTTAAACCAATATTCTTAAGACCAAAAAGTGGAGCAAAAGGGGGGAAAGCTCTTCGTTCCTAATTTTTCTATAGTTGGCTCCTCCGGGACTACAGGAATCCTTAATTGACTTACCTATATATGCACATCAATTAATTAATAATATATTAATCATTATTAATTACAATTGAATAAGATTAATAGTTAATGATTAATAATTAATTTATAAACAAAGTATAATTTAATATATCATTTAAGTTACTATATTCTAATTACCATTATTAATCAAGTATCACATTTTCATAAATCAATTAATTAATTACATTTCAACTAATTGATAATATTTAAACTACATGAAATTATATTTTAATTTACTAAATATTTATAATTAAATTAATTAAAATTATTTTAAGAATATGTAATTAAAAAGGAAAAATTATTTCAGAACGCGTTAATAATAACATAAGTAATATTTACATGTTAATAAATAAATAATATATTTCAATAAATTAATTATTTAATCATATATTGATTATTACAATTATATTTTAACTAAATTTATTTAATTAAGGAATTAAAATATATCTTTTCACAGCGTGACTTATATAATAATAAATTTTAATCTTATTTTAATTAATTAATTGTTTTGTGATTAATCAATAATATATTATAATTAGTCGATTAATTATATATATTACATTTAATAAAATGAAAATATAAACACTAATTCTATTTAATTAATTAATTAATAGATTAATTATATTTTAGTGAATATATACTTAATTAATTTATTATTTATTAAAACTGTTATAAAATTATATAGGTGCTAATTGCCCATAAAAAATATAAGAATATATGCGTTGTAATCAGTGCATGGCAGTCACAAGCGTGACTACTTATCGACATATATACATTAATTAATTAATAATATATTAATCATTATTAATTATAACTGAATTAGATTAACAATTAATGATTAATAATTATTTATAAATAAAGTAAATTTTAACAAATCATTTAATTTTTATATTCTACTTACCATTGTTAATCAAGTGTCACATTTTCATAAATAAATCAATTAATTATATTTTAAGTAATTGATAATATTTTAATTACATGAAAGTATATTTTAATTTACTAAATAGTTATAATTAAATTAATTAAGGATATTTTATGAATATGTAATTAAAAAGAAAATATTTTAAAGACATTAATAATAACATAAGTAATAATTACATGTTAATAATTAATAATTAATAATTAATTAATTTATAAGATTTTAAATCAATTATTTAATCATATAATGATTATTATGGATTATATTTTAATTAATTTTATTTAACTAAGGAATTAAAAATATATCTTTTCTCAGGCATAACACTTAAGTCACTTTGTGACCCTATAATAATAAAATTTTATATTATTTTAATTAAATAATAATTTAATTATTTTGTTATTAATCAATAATATACTTAAGTCACTTTTGTGACTCCTATAATAATATTTTTATTTTATTTTAAGTAATTAATCAACTAATTATTTTGTTATTAATCACTAATATATTATAATTAGTCAATTAATTTTATATATTATATTTAATAAAATGAAAATATAAACACTAATTCTAATTAATTAATTATATTTTAATAAATTAATACTTAATTAATTATTTATTTAATAAAAATATTGTAAAATTATATAGGTGTTAATTGCTCATAAAGAAAATAGCATGCACGCGTCACAACCGTGCATGACAATCATGTCTAAGAATAAAATTCCTAAGTATTTGAGAATTCAATCAATGTAATAGAGATTGAATGGATAATTTGCTTTTATTTATACATTTATAGATATCCATTTTTTACTGTCCGCTCTCAGGTTGAGCAGTAAGGGTCGGAGAAGGGCAATTACTCATTCTTATTCTTAAAACAACATTCTTAAGACGTAAGAGCGAGGCAAAATGGGGGAAAAGCTCTTTGTTCAGAGTTTTTCTATAGCTGGATCCTCCGGAATCACAAAAATCCATAGTTGACTTACCTATATATATACATCAATTAATTAATAATATATTAATTATTATTAATTACGATTGAATAAGATTGACGATTAATGATTAATAATTAATTTATAATTAAAGCATAATTTAATAAATCATTTAATTTTATTATTCTAATTACCATTATTAATCACGTGTCACATTTTTATAAATAAATAAATGAATTATATTTGATAATATTTTAATTACATGAAATTATATTTTAATTTAGTAAATAGTTATAATTAAATTAATTAATGATATTTTAAGAATATTTAATTAAAATGGAAAAATATTTCAGATGCATTGATAATAACATAAGTAATAATTACATGTTAATAATTAATAATTAATTAATAAGATTTCAATAAATCAATTATTTAATCATATAATTATGGATTATATATTAATTAATTCTATTTAATTAAAGAATTAAAATATATTTTTAGCATACGTGAAACTTAAATCATGCCTGTGAGCCCTATAATAATAAATTTTATTTTATTTTAATTAAATAATCAATTAATTATTTTGTTATTAATCATTAATATACTTAAGTGACGCATGTGACTCCTATAATAATACATTTTATTTTATTTTAAGTAATTAATCAATTAATTATTTTGTTACTAATAATAATATATTATAATTAGTAAATTAATTTTATATATTATATTTTATAAAATAAAAATTCTAAGCAATAATTCTATTTAATTAATTAGTGAATAAATTAATTATATTTTAATAAATCAATACTTAATCAATTATTTATTTAATAAAATGCTATAAAGTTACAAAGGTGTTAATTGCTCATAAAACAAAATAACAAGCACGTCACAATAAATGCATAAAATCACTTTGTAAATAAAATTCCATAGTATTTGAGAATTCAATCAATCTAATAGCTATTTGAATGGATAATTTGCTTTTACTTATACATTTATACATATCCATTTTTTTATTCGATCTCACATTAATGTAAGGGATTGGACAAGAACAAACACTCATTCTTATTCTTAAACTAACATTCTTATGACCAAAGAGTGGGGCAAAAAGGGGAGAAAGCTCTCCATTCCAAGTTTTACTATGATTGGATCCTCCAGAACCACAGGAATCCTTAGTTGACTTACCTATACATGTACATCAATTAATTAATAATATATTAATCATTATTAATTACAACTGAATAAGATTAATAATTAATGACTAATAATTAATCCTAATTATTATATTCTAATTACCATTATTAATCAACTATCACATTTTCATTAATTAATTAATTAATTAATGATATCTTAACTAACTGATAATATTTTAATTACATGAAATTATATTTTATTTTACTAAATAGTTATAATTAAATTAATTAGATATATTTTAAGAATATGTAATTAGAAAAGGAAAAAGATTTCAGACGCATTAATAATAACATAAGTAATAATTACATGTTAATAATCAATAATGAGTTAATTAATTAATAAGATTTCAATAAATCAATTATTTAATCATATATCGATTATTATGAATGACATTTTAACTAATTTTATTTAATTAAGGAATTAAAATAAATCTTTTCATAGGCGTAACACTTAAGTCACGCCTATGAAGACTATAATAATAAAATTTTATTTTATTTTAAATATTTATTTATTTATTTTGTTATTAATCAATAATATATTATAATTAGTCAATTAATTATATATAAATAGATTATATTTAATAAAAATGAAAATATAAGCACTAATTTTATTTAATTAACTAATGAATAGATTAATTAGATTTTAATAGATCAATACTTAATTAATTATGTATTTATTTAAAAGGTTATAAATTTATAGGTGTTAATTGCCTTAAAAATAACATGCACATCACGATCAGTATATGGCGATCACGTATATGAAAATTATGTCATAGGTGTGATTATTTACCTATATATACCTTAATTAATTAATAATATATTAATTATTATTAATTACAACTTAATAAGATTAACGATTAATGACTAATAATTAATTTATAAATAAAGTATAATTTAATAAGTCATTTAATTTATTATATTCTAATCAACATTATAAATCAAGTATCACATTTTAATAAATCAATTAATTAGTTCTATTTTAACTAACTAATAGTATTTTAATAACATGAAATTATATTTTGGTTTACTAAATTCTTATAATTAAATTAATTAAAGATATTTAATAAATAAAACAGAAAATATTTCAGACACATTAATAGTGACATAAGTAATAATTACGTGTTAATAATGAATAATTCATTCATTCATTCATAAGATTTCAATAAATTAATTATTTAATTATATATTGATTATTATGAATTATAGCTTAACTAATTTTATTTAATTAAGGAATTAAAAATAAATCTTTACACAGAGTGACACTTAAGTCACGGTTGTGACTCTATAATAATAAAATTTCATTTTATTTTAAATAACTAGTCAATTAATTACTTTGTTATTAATTAATAATATAATATAATTAATCAATTAATTTTATATTTATTAAAAAGAAAATTATAAGCACAAATTCTAATTAATTAATTAATTAATTAATTAATTAATAGATTAATTACATTTTAATAAATAAATACTTAATTATTTATTTATTTATTAAAAAGTTTATAAAATTATATAGGAGTTAATTATCCATAAAAGAAAAGAACATGCACATTGCAGCCATGCATGGCAGTCACGCTTGTGAATATTAAGTCACAAGCGCAACTACTTACCTACATATATGCATCAATTAACTAATAATATATTAATTATTATCAATTATAACTGAATCAGATTAGTAGTTAAAGATTAATAATTAATTTATAAATAAAAATAATTTAATAAATCGTTTAATTTTTGTATTCTAACTACCATTATTAATCAAGTGTCACATTTTCATAAATAAATAAACAAATTATATTTTAAGTAATTGATAATATTTTAATTACATAAAATTATATTTTATTTTAGTAAATAGTTAGAATTAAATTAATTAAAGATATTTTAAAATATGTATTTAAAAAGGGAAAATATTTCGACACATTAATAATAAGATAAGTAACAATTACTTGTTAATAATTAATAATTAAATAATTAATAAGATTTCAATAAATCAGTTATTTAATCATATATTGATTATTATGGATTATACTTTAATTAATTTTAACTAATTAATGAATTAAAAATATATCTTTTCACATGTGTGACACTTAAATCACGATTGTGACCCTATAATAATAATATTTTATTTTATTTTAATTAAATAATCAATTAATTATTTTATTATTAATCAATAACATATTATAATTAGTCAATTAATTTTATATATATTATATTTAATAAAATTCTAAGTTCATTTAATATATGAAAATATAAGCACAAATTCTATTTAATTAATTATATCTTAATAAATCAATAATTAATCAATTAATTATTTAATAAAAATGTTATAAAATTATATAGGTGTTAGTTACTCATAAAAAGAAAATAACATGCACATCACAATCGTGCATGGTAGTTACACCTGTGAATAAAATTCCTGAGTATTTGAGAATTCAGTCAATCCAATAGCTGAATGGATAATTTGCTTTTACTTATACATTATATATATCCATTTTTTACAGTTTGCTCTCAGGTTAGGCAGTAAGAGTCGTAGAAGGGCAATCATTCATTAGTATTCTTAAACCAACATTTTTAAGACCAAAGAGCAGGACGAAACAGGGGGAAAGCTCTCCGTTCTGAATTTTCTTATGGTCGGATCCTGCAGAACCATAGAAATCCTTAATTGTCTTACCTATATATTTACATCAAATAATTAATAATATATTAATCATTATTAATTACAACCGAATAAAATTAACAGTTAATGATTATAATTAATTTATAAATAAAGTATTATTTAATAAATCATTTAAGTTATTATGTTCTAATTACCATTATTAATCAAGTGACACATTTTCATAAATCAATTAATTAATTACAATTTAACTAAGCGATAATATTTTAATTACATGAAATTATATTTTAATTTACCATAGTTATAATTAAATATATTACAAATATTTTAAGAATATGAAATTAAAAAGGAAAAATTAATTCAGACGCATTAATGATAACATAAGTAATAATTACTTGTTAATGATCAATAATTAATTAATTAATTAATAAGATTTCAATAAATCAATTATTTAATTGATTTATTGAATAGTCACAGCGTGACTAGTTACCAACATATATGCATTAATTAACTAATAATATATTAATCATAACTGAATTAGATTAATAGTTAATGATTAATAATTAATTTATAAATAAAGTATACATTAATTAAATCATTGAATTTTTATATTATAATTATCATTAGTAATCAAGTGTCACATTTTAGAAATAAATTAATTAATTATATTTAAAGTAATTGATAATATTTTAATTACATGAAAATGTATTTCAATTTACTAAATAGTTATAATTAAATTAATTAAAGATATCTTAAGAATATGCAATTAAAAGGGAAAAATATTTCAGATGCATTAATAATAACATAAGTAATAATTATGTGTTAATAATCAATAATTAATTTACTAAATAGTTATAATTATATTAATTAAATATATTTTAAAATATGTAATTTAAAAAGGAAAAATTTTATTTAAGAAAAGCATTAATAATAACTTAAGTATTAATTACGTGTTATTAATAAACAATTAATTAATTAAAAGAATTCAATAAATCAATTATTGATTATTATGAATTATATTTTAACTAATTATTTTGATATTAATCAATAATATATTATAATTAGTCAATTAATTATATATAATATTTAATAACAAATGAAAAATATAAGCACTAATAAAAAAATGATAAAATTATATATGTGTTAAATGCCCTTAAGAAAAGAACAAGCACATCGCAACCGTGCATGGCCGTAACGTCTGTGAATATTAAGTCACAAGCGTGACTACTTACCAACATATATACATCAATTAATTAATAATATATTAACCATTATTAAGTATAACTAAATAAGATTAACAGTTGATGATTAATAATTAATTTATAAATAAAGTATAATTTAATAAATCATTTAAGTTATTATATTCTAATTACCATTATTAATCAAGTATCATATTTTCATAAATTAATTAATTAATTACAATTTTGACTAACTAAATAGTTATAATTAAATTAATTAAAGATATTTTAAGAATATGTAGTTAGAAAAGGGAAAAATAAAAAATGTTACAGAATTATATAAGAATTAATTGTTCATAAAAAGAAAAGAATATGCACGTTGCAACAGTGCATTGCAATCGCGCCTGTGAATATTAAGTTGCAACCGTGACTAATTACCTCCATATATACATCAATTAATTAATAATATATTAATAATTATTAATTACAACTTAATAAGATTAAGAGTTAATAACTGATAATTAATTTATAAATAAAGTACCATTTAATAAATCATTTAATTTATTATATTCCAATTACCATTATTAATCAAGTATCGTATTTTCGAAAATCAATTAATTAATTAAAATTTTAATTGATCGCATTTTAATTACATGAAATTATATTTTAATATATTAAATAGTTATAATTAAATTAATTAAATATATTTTAAGATTATGTAATTAAAAAGAAAAATATTTCATATGCACTAATAAAACATAAGTAATAATGACATGTTAATAATTAATAATTAATTAATTAATTTATAAGATTTCTATAAATCAATTATTTAATTATATACAGATCATCATGAAATATATTTTAATAAATTTAATTGAAAGAAGGAATTAAAATAGATATTTTTACAGGTGTGACACCTAAGTCACGCATGTGACTCTTATAATAATATAATTTTATTTTGTTTTAATGAAATAATCAATTAATTATTTTGTTATTAATCAATAATATACTTAAGTCACTCCTATGATTCCTATAATAATAACATTTAATTTTATTTTAAGGAATTAACCAGTTCATTATTTTGTTATTAATTAATAATATATTATAATTAGTCAATTAATTGTTTTACCTATTATATTTAATAAAATGAAAATATAAGAACTAATCCTATTTAATTAATTAGTGAAAAGACCAATTATATTTAAATAAATCAATACTTATTTATTTATTTATTTATTAAAAAGGTTACAAAATTATATAAGAGTTAATTGCCCATAAAAGAAAAAAACATGCACGTCGCAACCATGCATTGCAATCGTGCCTGTGAATATTAAGTCACAACCGTGACTAATTACCTCCATATATACATCAATATACTAGTAATTATTAATTAAAATTAATAAGATTAACAGTTAATGACTAATAATTAATTTATAAATAAAGTACAATTTAATAAATCATTTAATTTATTATATTCAATTACCATTATTAATCAAGTATCACATTTTATAAATCAATTAATTAATTATATTTTAACTAATTGATAACATTGTAATTACCTTAAATTACATTTTAATGTACTAAATAGATATATTAAATTAATTAAAGATATTTTAAGAATATTTAATGAAATAAAATAGATCTTTTCAAAGACATGACACTTAAGTTACACATGTGACTCCTATAATAATATAATTTCATTTTATTTTAATGAAATAATCAATTAATTATTTTGTTATTAATCACTAATATACTTAAGTCACTCTTGTGACTCCTATAATAATAATATTTTATTTTATTTTATTTTAAGCGATTAATTAGTTAATTATTTTGTTATTAATCAATAATACATTATAATAAGGCAATTAATTTTTATATATTATATTTAATAAAAATGAAAATATAAGCACTAATTGTATTTAATTAATTAATGAATAGATCAATTATAATTTACTAAATCAATACTTATTTATTTATTTATTTATTAAGAAAGGTTACAAAATTATACAAGAGTTAATTACCGTATAAAGAAAAGAATATGCACATCGCAACCTTGCATTGCAGTTGTGCCTGTGAATATTAAGTCGAAACCGTGACTAATTGCCTCCACATATATATATATATATATATATATATATATATATATATATATATATCAATTAGTTAATAATATATTAATAATTATTGATTGCAACTTAATAAGATTAATAGTTAATGACTAATAATTAATTTATAAAGAATAATTTAATAAATCATTTAATTTATTATATTCCAATTACCATTATTAATCAAGTATCACATTTTGTCATCAATTAATTAATTATATTTTAACTACTTGATAATATTTTAATTACATGAAAATAGATTTTAATATACTAAATTGTTATAATTAAATTAATTAAAGATATTTTAAGAATATGTAATTAAGAAAGGAAAAAATATTTCAAACGCACTAATAATAACATAAGTAATAATTACGTGTTAATAATTAATAATTAATTAATAAGATTTCTATAAATCAATTATTTAATTATATATGGATCATTATGAAATATATATTAATAAATTTAATTAAATTAAGGAATTAAAATATATATTTTCACAGGATGACACTTAAGTCACACATGTGACTCCTATAATTATATTATATTATTTTATTTTAATGAAATAATCAATTAATTATTTTGTTATTAATCAATAATATCCTTAAGTCACTCCTGTGACTCCGTAATAATAATTTTTATTTTATTTTAAGTAATTAATAGGTTAATTATTTTGTTATTAATCAATAATATATTATAATTAGGTAATAAAAATGAAAAATATAATCACTAATTTTATTTAATTAATTAATGAATAGATCAATTATATTTTAATAAATCAATACTTAATTATTTATTTATTTAATAAGAAAGTTGTAAAATTATACAGTATTAATTACTCTAAAACATGCACGTCATAACCATGTATGGCGGTCACACCTTTGATTATTAAGTTACAGGCATGACTACTTGCCTACATATATACATCAATTGATTAATAATATATTAATCATTATTAATTATAACTAAATTAGATGAATTGATAATGATTAATAATTAATTTATAAATAAAGTATAATTTAATAAATCATTTAATTTATTATATTCCAATTATCATTATCATTCAAGTATCACATTTTCGTAAATCAATCAATTAATTATATTTTAATTAACTCGATAATATTTTAATTACATGAATTTATATTTTAATATACTAAATTTTATAATTAAATTAATTAAAGATATTTTAAGAATATGAAATTGAAAAATAAAAACATTTCATATGCATTATTAATAACATAAGTAAGAATTACGTGTTAATAATTAATAATTAATTAATATGATTTCTATAAATAAATTATTTAATTATATATGGATCATTATGAAATATATATTAATAAATTTAATTAAATTAAGGAATTAAAATAGATATTTTCACAGGGTGACACTTAAGTCACACATGTGACTCCTATAATTATATAATTTTATTTTATTTTAATGAAATAATCAATTAATTATTTTGTTATTAATCAATAATATCCTTAAGTCACTCCTGTGACTCCCATAATAATAATTTTTATTTTATTTTAAGTAATTAATAGGTTAATTATTTTGTTATTAATCAATAATATATTATAATTAGGTAATAAAACTTTTATATTATATTTAATGAAAATGAAAATATAAGCACTAATTCTATTTAATTAATTAATGAATAGATCAATTATATTTTAATAAATCAATACTTAATTAATTATTTATTTAATAAGAAAGTTGTAAAATTATACAGTGTTAATTACTCTAAAAAATGCACGTCATAACCATGTATGGCGGTCACACATTTGATTATTAAGTCACAAAGTGACTATTTGCCTACATATATACATCAATTGATTAATAATATATTAATCATTATTAATTATAACTAAATTAGATGAATTGATAATGATTAATAATTAATTTATAAATTAATAAATCATTTAATTATTATATTCCAATTATCATTATCATTCAAGTATCACATTTTCGTAAATCAATCAATTAATTATATTTTAATTAACGATAATATTTTAATTACATGAATTTATATTTTAATATACTAAATTTTATAATTAAATTAATTAAAGATATTTTAAGAATATGAAATTGAAAAATAAAAACATTTCAGATGCATTATTAATAACATAAGTAAGAATTACGTGTTAATAATTAATAATTAATTAATACAATTTTATAAATCAATTATTTAATTATATATAGATCATTATGAAATATATTTTAATAAATTTAATTAAATTAAGAAATTAAAATATATTTTTCACAGGCATGACACTTAAGTCACGCATATGAGTCCTATAATAATATAATTTCATTTTATTTTAATGAAATAATCAGTTAATAATTTTATTATTAATCAATAATACGCTTAAGTCACTCGTGTGACTCCTATAATAATAACATTTTACTTTATTTTAAGTAATTAATTAGTTAATTATTTTGTTATTAATCAATAATATATTATAACTAGTCAACTAATTTTTAATATATTATATTTAATAAAATGAAAATATAAGCACTAATTCTATTTATTTAATTAATACGAAGATCAATTATATTTGATAAATCAATAATTAATTAATTAATTATTAAAAAAGGTTACAAAATTATATAAGGGTTAATTGCCCGTAAAAAGAAAAGAATGTGCACTTCTCAACGGTGCATTGCAATCGCACCTGTGAATATTAAGTCACAACGGTGACTAATTACCTCCATATATACATCAATATATTAATAATTATTAATTACAACTTAATAAGATTAACGATTAATGACTGATAATTAATTTATAAATAAAGTACAATTTAATAAATTATTTAATTTATTATATTCAATTACCATTATTAATCAAGTATCACATTTTGTAAACCAATTAATTAATTATATTTTAACTAATTGATAACATTTTATTTGCATGAAATTATATTTTAAAGTACTAAATAGTTATAATTAAATTAATTAAATATATTTTAAGAATAAGTAATTAAAATGGAAAAATATTTGAGACGCATTAAAACAACATAAGTAATAATTACTTATTAATAATCATTAATTAATTAGTTAATAAGATTAAATAAATCAATTATTTAATTATATATTAATAATAATGAATTATAACTTAATTAATTATATTTAATTAAGGAGTTAAAATATACTTTTTCACAGGCATGAAACTTTAGTCATGCCTGTGACTCTTATAATGACAAGAAAGCTTGGATTATGAATATGATTTACTATTAGGAAGGGTTACAAATGGCAAGTGTATGAGGCAATAACAGATTCTTGTTTCACACAAAATTTTGTATTTCATTACTGAAATTATTAAGAATAAAGCTAAGACAAGTGACTCATATTAGTTCTTTTTGCTTCTGTGATGTTTTTTATTCTATATTTCTTTTTCTTCCTTTCTTTTGTCGGGGATAAAGAGGTTCACACACAATCCTTATCTTTCACCATGTCGTTGTGAGCGTTTGTATTGAGCATTATCAGAGTAAGCAAGAACATAAGCAGTGTCTGCTCTGCTAAATGAATTTGGATTGCATTTACAATAACACTCAGCAAACTTTTCCATAATGAGGTCAATCTTCTGTGCCTCTCCAGTTAATCTGAATCCATGAATAAAAAAGCTTATTGCTTCACCAAAATCCTTACCTTTGAAATTGAATGAGTCAACATAAGCATGCATAACCTTCAAACAAAACTCATCCCTTTCACCTAAATAATCCCTAATCATGGTCTCTTTTAAGCCAATTGTGTTTTTTAAGGAAGATAGCGACTTCTTTTGAATGGCTAACCTTTTTCGTGCTTATCAGAAATTCAATACCCTTGGAAGGTTTACTGTTGAATAAGGAGATACCTTTCTGCATAAAACCCAATAAACTTATTATGGGAAGCAAAAGAAGCTAAAAACTAAGAAACATGGGAGGATAGAAGACACTGGAAAATTTTTTGAGGTAGTAAGATATCTAGTAGCAGAAAAGATAAATCATCTCTGACCAAAATACAATATATATCATCATGCACTCTAGAGCAAAACTTTTTACAGGTTAATCACTAAATGCATATAACAATTGAGGCCTTATTAGACAAATGAATTAACACTTAACCTGGACTTCAATTTTGAAAGCCTGAAGTTATTCAAGAGTAGCAGCATCTAACATTTCAGAAATCACTTCTGCATTCAAATCATAGTCAGGAACATTTCCATTTTCTCCAGTGGGTGTGGAGTGATTCTTTGCTAACTCTGAGTTCTTTGGCATATAGGCTTCTACAACTCTCAGTTGTTGGCCTATCCAGGAACCCATTGACTTTATGATGCTAACCAAGCACTTCACAGATTCATGTCGACAAGTTACATCCTGAGCTAAAGACAAAGTTGTGGTTGAACCAGGAGTGGGACCAAGAGCGATTTTTAGGAGGCCGTTGACAATCCTGCAAATATTTGATGGAATTATACAGATTTTAATTCATTTTCTTCTATATGCACATAGTACAAAGAAAAGACAACAAAAGATGAATTCCCCAATTGTTTGCCCCTTATGCTCATAGGCTTAACTACAACTTGGATCAATTCATCTTATTTGACCGTGATCTAACATTCACATGGTTTTAGATTATTAAGTAAGATACAAGGTTATCAAATATGTGAAGCAAAACAAAAAAAGTTTTTAGTTTAGTTTTTCTTATTAGACAAGAAAAATATTTATAATCTATTTTGTCCTTATCAATTTAGGTTAGCTTGATATTGAGCTGAAGAAGATAGATGGTGTCAATAATAAGTAAAACAATGTTGTCTAGGAGTGAATATGAGAGTTGTAGTGAGAAGTGTAGGAGCAGATAGGAAAAGGGTAACGGCTATATTAGCCATTGATATAAACTTGTAACAAACTTTTGGAGAGTACCCTATGAAGTTCTCAATCCAATACTCCAACAGACGAATGAAGTAACCAAGAAACAGGAGATGGTGTTTCAACATTGTGTGTTAGCTTATCGAGGAAACTGAAGAAGTCATTAGTTAGGGGTGCAAGGAATAACTTCACCTTCAAGGGCTCAACAATAACACTAATCTAAAAGTGACAAAGGCAATTAGTAGCAAAGAGATTGATGATCGTACATTAGACTTACAATTTTTGTAATACCAAAAGCTAGTTATCTATACACAACTAAAGTTATACCAAGAAGTAAGCTAAAAGAGAAGACAAAAAATCTCAAAGTACAGGATTATATTTCAAATAAAATAAGTAAAACGATCTATTGATAATAGCAACATTTACCATTCATTAACACAAAATTTAAGTCATACCTGAATTTTCTATTCTTCACTTCTATTTAGAATTGAACAAGAATAGTTTATAAACCCCCGATTCTTCAATTATTTATAATACTCTTTACATACGATTCAAAATTGTCCAAATTACTCATCAACTTGCTAGTACTAGAAACCTAGAATGATGTATAAAGCAATAATACAGAAGGTTAGAAACTACATTTGAGACGAATGATAAGTGATTTGTTTGGCAGAGGACCGGCTACCCAATGGAAGGAACTTCTGCCTTAAGCTGCTATTTTGAGGATAGAGTTTAAATCACTCGTAACGTTTTAGGGAATTGCAATGGAAGATCCTATGCTCTTTATCTTATGTAGAAATTTTTTTAGTAGATGGTAATGTTCCTTTACTAAGGTTTGTTGAAATATGAATTTGTGATTTTATTAACTTAAATTCAAGTTTTTTTTGTCAATTTTTAATTTTAAGTTTATTAAATTTTGTATTATTTTAGATTTATTAATATATTGTGATATTATAAATTTTAATAAAGACCTTTATTAATTATTAATCAAGTTATTTAAACAGGAAAATTACTATATAATTAATTGTTGTCATATAATAATTTTGATACGGAATAAAGATACTATAAGATATATTTTAAATAGTTTTAAATAATAGTGATTAAGAGTAAGTAAAATTTAAAAGATTATATCTTCGTCTTTAAATATTAAAAGAAATTAATTCATTTTGAAATTAAAAATTGTAAAATTAAATATTGTTCCTTTTTCTTTAATAATTATATTTAATTCTTGTGCACTTAAAATAACAAGAATAATTTCTAATAATCATTATTTTTAGTCAATGATTAGAAAACTAGACTAGATCGATCGATTCTATTGGAATAAATACAAACCAGTTAATAACTCACTCAGCACTTTAACAATATGCAAGTTCTACCATATTTAAATATGGGACCCACTTCAAACAACAAGTTTCCCTCCTCTCTTTCCACGTACATCAACCCATGTTATCACTATCAATATAAAATTTTATTTTAAATAAATTATATTATTTTAAAATTTTAAAATAAATTGAATCTAATTTGAATATTACCAACCTTATAAATAAAGTTGATGATTACAATTACGACTCATCTAAAGGATTTTCGGTGTGATTAATATTATTATCATTTAATTCAAATTTGATATTTACATCTAAAATATTTATATATTAAATATTTTAATTGAATAAATAATTAACTTAATTATAAAATTTCATAAGTTTTATAAGGACTTAATAATTTATTTAGTATATTTAAAATAAGAGATAACTAGTTCTATTGTCATTGTAAAAAATAAAAAATAAGAAATAGTTTTCGACCAAACAAAATCAAGAATCGCATACATGAGGCTAATTATAAAAAAATCAAATTACTCAATTTTGTAATTATAGCTCAAACTAAAAAAGTAACAATTAAATACTTATTTTTTATATTTTAACTGACTTTATTAACTAAGTTATTTTAAAACTTTAATAAAAATATTTTTTTTGTTTAAGATATATTATTTAAAATAGATAAAATTTTATAAGAAAGAACATATTATTTTGAAATTAAAATATAAAGAATAAATATAAATTATTATTTTATTGAATAATTATAACTTTTGCACATTGAAAATAATAAATTAAATCTTTAATAAATTTTTATTTTTAAATATAGTTTTAGCGTTTCTTACATGTAGAAAAAAAACAAAACACATGTTGAGGAATTTCATTAAAGAATGTCAAAAGTTACCATTAGAGGAGATTTCCGAAGGAACACATCCAAAGAAGCAGAAAGAGTGAAAGTGCCGACTGGTCATGGGCTTTGTTCAAGAACAAGGGATCTCTTCGCGGATAGGCGACTACGTATCTCCTAACCTACAGGATAGGCGACTACGTCGACATCAAGGTTAATGGCGCCGTTCACAAGGGCATGCCTCACAAGTTCTACCATGACCGCACTGGTCGTGTCTGGAACATCACTAAGCGAGCTGTTGGTGTCGAGATCAACAAATAGGTTGGTAACAGGATTATCAAGAAGAGGATCCATGTGCGAGTTGAGCATCTGCAACCTTCAAGGTGCACCGAGGAATTCCAGTTAAGGAAAAAAAGAAGAAGATTTCCGAAGGAAGAGTTGTTAAAAGAGATTCATTTTTGCTTGCCTCTCACCAAAGGAAGAAAAGCCTTGCGCTGAGAAAGCCAAAGCTTACCTTCTTGAAAAGGTCTTCCCGCCTCTACCTACAGAACCACTTGAAAGACTGTTTCAAGCCCTTGCGTCTCGCACTAGGTTTTGGACAAGCTCTAGAAGCTGTTACCTTGGACATTGGCGGGATGAAGGTAACTGTTTTTATTTATGTGCTATTGTTTTTTCCTCTTATTATGGCTGAACCGTCATAAAAGACGTCGTCGGTGGCGTTACAGAGCAAGGTGGTAATCGACATGTTTGTTTTAATTGTCTGATTATTGACTTAATTGTTTTTGAGTTCTGAACTGCATACAATACTATTCACGACTTTAGAATTTAGACTATGAATCTTAGGTGTAACAAACTCAACAATTGAATTTTGTTAAGGTGATTTAGGCCTTTACCAAAAAGGAAAAGCTTGTACTTAACTTCATAGAATTGCTGTAATATTCTGTTACTATTATTGCTCCGTTAAACTGTACTGAGAGGTGGATTTGGTTGCGTTACAGCTGCTAATGTAAAAGCACATCCTAATAGGTACTTGTTGATTGCTACAAGTGGAGGACTGAATCAACAAAGAACAGGGGTGAATTTCTTAACTTGGACAATCTTATAAGCCTAACGTTTTGTTCTATTCTAAACCCATTTGGCATTAAAGCTGCTCTTAATTGTTGAAAACACAATTTTACGCTTGTGTCACTGATTAACTTGAGATTTAATTGAATTTTAATCGTTATATAAATGTTGACGCGCAAATAATAGATGCTATTGTTGCCGCTTATATTTTGAATTCCGCTCTTGTTGTTCCGAAGCTGGATCAAAAATCTTTCAAAAATCTTTCTAGAAAGATGCTAGGTATGGCTTTTTCTTGGTTATGTTATGGCTTTTCAGGAAACTACACAGCACTGATATGTGATCTGGGTCTTGGGTGCAGCAATTTTTCTGAAATCTTTGATGTTGACTGGTTCATATCATTCCTTTTAAGAGAAGTTCAAATCATCAAACAGCTCCTAGGTAAATCGTGGAAAAGTCTTGACTCCGCAGAGTATGCGTGTTCCAAGGAAGTGTACACCCAAATTTTATGAGAATAGAGTCTTGCCTGTCCTTAACAAGAAGCACGTGAGTCCGGAAATTTTTTCCAACGGATAATTTTATCCTACTTAAGAAAAGCTTTACAAAATCTTATGCACTTAGATTTTTCTCCCTGTTTGATTTTGTTGCAAAGAAATGAAGTGTCGTTTTCATATAGCACTTCTCGTAATCCCTTCTATTCCTGAAAGGTTAACCTAATCTTACAGTATTACATTACATTTAGATGTTAGAGCTATCTGCTTGTTGTAGTCTTATAGAAATTAGCTACCATGAATTTAGCTTGTGCCAACTCGATCCTCCATAGATTTAGGATCTACGGATGCCAGAGAGGAAGTTTAGAAGTCCAATTACCGAGCGCTTCTGGTTGAATTCCTAGTGGATGTGGCCAAACCTTCTCTATGAAAGAAAAAATCTAGTGAAAGAGGACATGATAGACAAGGAAGAGTGTCTAGATGTAAGGGCTGATATATATATATCGTAAATTGTCCTATGAATTTTGATGGGAATTAATCTTTTTCTTTTTGAATTATATTTTGATAATTACATAATTTACACATCTCTTTTTGTTCGGGATTTTCCCTAGATGTTTCATTACGTTATGCATTCTTACATATTTAAAGAACAGTAGCTGAGTTTTCTCTTGTGTTGTAGGCCGTTCAGCTTGGGATGTTTGATTGCGAGAATGAGAACAAAAAGCGAGCACTTTATTGCTCTTCACTTGAGGTAACCTCCTCGCACTTTATTGCTCTTCACTTGAGGTAACCTCCTCGCACTTTCATTTAGTACTTGTGGTTAATTTGTTAATATAGATTGTTGAACTTGTATATGCATTTAAACTTTGGAAGAGATAATTCAGCAGTCTTAAGTGGAACTTGTACGTAATTCCACCTCAACCATTTTTTTTTGTTTATGTTTTGATCAAGCTATTCTTTTGTAGCCATTTAACTCTTATAATTGTCAGGCTTTATAAGAAAACATCATTTGGTTTGGACAAATATTTTGGTTTCGATTCTTTGTCAATAGCTATCAAATGGTAAGTTTGTCAACATGCTATGCCAATTTTGATGGTTTTTTTTTCATTTATTTAGTTCTACCTTAATTGTTCGTTTGTTTTTCCTCTTTCCACTTATTTTAGAATTTTTGTTCTTCTTTTATGTCATGTACTTGGGGACAACGTATAACTCAAATTGTAGAGAAGGGAATATATTATTATTTATGTTTATCAATTTTGTTATAATTAGCTTAATAGGGAATCATTCTAAGAAATTTTTTAACATGGAAAGAATATTGATCAAGATGATTCATTATAAGTTTGGTTGTTATTGTGATTTGATTTGTTTAGGCAGATAGTCATAAGCATCAATGATTAAGTTAATTTCAATTTGCTTCATTAATTTCGAAAATGGCCACTTAATTTACACTATGATACTTTTTGTATAATCTAGAAATATAATTGAGTTAGAAGTTAAATCCTTTTAAACATTTTTATTAACCCATTGAAAAAAAGAAAGACAAATAATTTATTTTAAATAAGTAAGCATTAAATAAATTCACTCCGCTGGCTTCAAACCAAGTAAGAAGTTTGAAGTTAAAGAGTGGTGCTAGTAGCCATTTTAAAAGGTGACCTAATTGAGTAACCGAGAGTATTCATGACAAGATGTTTACTTTCGCGTCAAAAGGTTAGGTGACTGTTCAAACAAGCTTCTAAATGCTCCAATGTTAATTTAATTAAAGTTAGTTGTTTGAAACAATGACCTAATTGAGTAACTGGGAGTATTCATGACAAGGTGTTTACTCTCACGTCAAAAGGTTAGGTGATTGTTCAAACAACCTTATAAATGATCCAATGTTAATTTATATGCTTTTTTTTCAATAAGGGTTACGGAAATGTTTGAAAGTTGAAGCATCTTTCTCATGTATGTTTATTTTATGCATTAGGTTGAATTTTGTAGATTGGGTTAAAGTTTGAAGGATTTTGGAGTTAAATTGAATTGATTTATGATTTGATACAAGCATCTAAATGCTTAAACAATTTGATAAACTTTGCAATTGAATGAATGGTGGGGAATCTCGATTGATGTGATCGATATGTTAAACTTTTTCTTGAAATTGTCTCCTATTTAAGTTAAGAATAACAAGATTGATTTGCTTGAAGATAAATAAATGTTTAATAGATGTGCCAAAGTCCTTTATATTGTTCTTTTTATATTTCACTTGCTACATGAGAATGTGTTTTTCCTTAGTTAATTTTTCTTGGTTATTAGGACCTTAGTGAAAAGTATGACATTAGTCGTATCCCTAAAGATGATATATTTTTTTTATGTCAATGTGAGTCCGCAAATTTGATACCTTGTTCACTATCTTATTATTTTGGTTTTTATCTTTTATTATGTTTATATTTCTCTCTGTCCTTATTATGATTTGGTTCTTATTGATATGGAGATGATGTCTCAAGTTATCAACTTAGGAAAATTTAATGTGTTAGAAGAGTCGTTTTATATGCATAGCATTCTGTATTTGGTGCCATAATTTACTTTTGAGCAGTGTTTTGGCTTCTACTTCAAGTTTCTTGATGCTTCATCTTCACTTTATATCATATAGATGCAACTTTTATTCAATGAAAACATTCTTCCTGAGAATCTGTGCCCTTTATTTTTATTTTTGTGCTACTGTTTTTTCCTTCATTATGATTGAACCATCATAAAATGTTGTTGGTGGCATTACAGAACAAGGTGGTAATTGACATGTTTGTTTTATGCTTGGAATATCTCGTGTTAGCTATATATCAATGTAGCATTTTATTCTTCGTTCCCCTTGAATTTCCATGTTTCCTCATGGAAATATGTTGAGCACATCGATGTAGGTAGTTTTGCAAGCGCTAGTAGAAAGGTTGATATATGTAGGTTAGCATTATAAAATCTACTTCACTATACAGTTACGACAATTTTTTATTTTTATGAAAGTCTGGTACTATGAAGTGGCCATGTAAATTGTATTTAAAGATTAGTAACTTTATCATATAACACATGTTTTTCTGATGATTAAGTGAAGGGTGTTAAGTTTTGATGCATTGCAGATTTATGTTTTGGAACTCTCTCGTGACTGCAAAATGGTGAGTGCTTTATACAGTTGAAAGTAGGTCAGGTGGGGTATGATAAACTTGGAGCTGGTCAGAATGCAACTGTTGAGGCTACGACATAGAGGATGCAATAGTCATGAACAAAGCCTCGTTAGACTGTGGTTTTGTTCGTTGCATTGTTTTGAAGAAGTACACGAGCTTTGAATTTTAGTTATTTCATATTTCCCTATGACCAACAATGGTCATTGTATTTTCTGCTTAGTGTTGCATAAGGCGGTAAAGAATGTGATCAGATAATTTTTATTGACAAGTATTCTGCTGTCAATATACCTTTCAATCAAAAATACGAGAATGGTGCATCAGATAGAATATTAAGGCCAGGAAGAACTAAAGAAAGGGAAAGAGTAATGTATATTGCTCACATTTTGTAGTTTTATCCTATTGATTCCTGCATTTATAGCATCTTTCATAGCTATATTTTGCATTTATGTAATCGACTTTCAGAAGTTCCAAACAAAAAATGGGAAGAACTTTCATAAGTAGAAAACATATATTCATTGCCTCCAGCTTGGAATGAGCCAATTGCTTGGACTAAAAATTTTGTTAATGATGCAATATTTTGTTTGAATTGCCAATTGTCCTTCTGTGGTTAAAATCCTGTATGAGCATTTTGAATTCAATTTTGAGACCTATTCCCAACATTATTTTGGTCTCTCTGTTGTTGTCCTTCAATTTTTCATATGACCCTCAGGCATATTTGATCTGCTGGTATCACAATGAGCTAATTTGTTTCAGTATTAGATTACTTTGCTTTCAACATTTTTTACTATGTGTTTGTGTGATTTATGGTTTCTTTAATGCAATGTGCTGGATGATGATGGACTGGCTGCTCCTGGTGACATTATTAGACCTGGTGATATCTATATTAATAAGGAGTCCCCCATTGAGAAAAGGGGGCAGTTAAAATCTGCTGCAGCATTAGCCGATATGTTAGTAAAATTTCTCTCAATATTTTAAACTCTTATTTTATTTTTACTCACTCATGTTTTCAATATCCAGCAACTATAGACCTAGCATACAAACATTCAAAGGTCCTGAAGGGGAGTCATGCGTTGTTAAAGTTGCTCTGCGTTTTGATAACAACAACAATCTATGTATTAAATTCATAATTCGCCATACTCGAAGGCCAGAGGTAAGAAATTTTCTTTTATCATAAGTTACAAGCTTTTGAAACTTTATACTAGGTTTTCATTTTTACATATACTCAGGTTGGTGACAAATTCAGTAGTAGACATGGACAAAAAGGTGTTTGTGGGACAATCATCCAACAGGAAGATCTCCCATTCTCAGAACATGGTGTTTGCCCTGATTTCATCATGAATCCTCATGGCTTTCCAAGGTATTTTACTTTTTAATTTCAGTTTTGAATATAGAGGATCGCCAGATATTGTGAGGAAAATTAATTCATAAATTGTTGTTTGTAGTTGTGGGAATATTAATTCGTTTAGTGTCATGTTAGCATTCTGTGGTTCTTAATAGCTCTATGAAATCATGTACTTGACTTCTTTTTTGTTGCTATGTTCTTTCTTTTCCCTAATGAAAATAAATGAACAAGAAAGCAATATAAGAAAGAAAACTAACAGTGACAAGGTCTCATTTTAATGCTTGCTTCAAACCATAAAGCTAAAGGGTGAACCTGGTAGATGGGTTAGTCTTCATATTACATGTTGGAGTTTTTGAGTTTTTGACATTGTGGTACATATGAGATTCGTTTTGTTGAATCCCTTGAAGATATCATTACAAATTATGTGCTGTTCTTTCTTACTGATTGTATAAAAATAGGTGCTGCCATGCATAAAAGTTTTTGAGTACATGATTTTAAACAATGCCTAATAAGTCTTCAACCTAACATTAGGTCCTTTTGCTTCACCATTCTTGAATGCTAGGCTCCGAAAGCGGGGTCCAACAATAATCCTTTGCTTACTTCTCAAAGCAAAACTCTTCTCTTTTTATTTATTTTCATTGATTAAATAGAATTCAAACATGAGCTTGTAAAAGATTCACTTATTAGAAAAAAAATTATAACAGTTGAGCATTTATTTGGGAAACTATTCAAGTTTTCCACAGTTAAACACTCCCTCACTCATGAAAAAGTTTAGAGCTTTTATAATTCAAATGATGTAGGTACTTGTATGGCAACAAGCGGCTGCAAGAATTGCAATGAAATGTTCTGCTTCATCATTTCAGTGGTTGAGTGAGAGAATTTCTTTGGCAAGATATGCCCATGTAATCTTTTCTTTCATTTGTTGCTACACTGATATTCTAGTTCACTACAAGTTATTCCTGCGTGAAAACAAATTTTCAAATCATCTGTTGCAGGTGGGAAATTTTGATTTTGATTGGCTTATATATGTAACAGATGTCTTCTTCTCAGGGGCACTGCGTGATCAACAGCAGGCAAGCTGATGAGATGATAACTTGTCCATTTTCTTCAAAAGTCTTATGATTATAATTCTTAGGGGAATACAGTTCAGATCCTATTTCTGAATGACTGTATGTTTTGTGTATTTTACATTGTTTTTCAGTTATAGATCTGGACTTTAATCTTTTTTATAACAGGTTTTATGGATATCTGATGATGGTGTTCCTGATTTAGGAGGCATAAATGAAGAATCTACATGTTTTGCTGATGAGGTTAATGTCAAATGGATCAAGTTCCCTATAAATTTGTTTCTTTTTTCTTATTATGTCTCCTACCATGAAGAAAACTACACCTCATATGATATGGACTAAATTAGGAGAAAAGGTTCTGTGGAGTTAAAGGTAATCTAAATAATGTCTCCTTTGAAAAGTTGGAATATCCTTTCTTTTCCTTATTCTGGGGGAAGGGGGTGATTTTGGTGATGGAAGTGAATCCTACAGGATGGCTGATATTCTGTTGATTGTAGGTAAGCTATTACTTCTGTGCAGATTTATCACTTGGCTGTAAATGCTCTCCTGAAAAGCAACCAAGTAAATTAAATTGAAGGGGGTTCTCTGTTAGGATTTGAGGACATTGGCTCTGGTTCAAATGTTATTGATGAACAGTATGGCTCTGATGAGCCTACCTCATCTGCACCGGCTCTGCATGTGCTGAAACAACTTATCCAGCGGTGTCTTTCAGATGCAGTGACTTCAGGAAATGTGTATGGTGATGCAATGTTGCAACATCTATACCGATGGCTTTGCAGGTTGTGGAGATATAAATCATTAAATTTTCCTCTTGTGGTTCACTTAAATAAATCACTTTCCTTCATTTTTGCAGCCCTCAATCAAAACTCCATGATCCAGCTCTTCATCGTGCACTTCACAAGGTAGTTTCAATCGCTGCACATGTATTCATTAAAATTTGATCTGTAGGGCTAGGTAGTTATGTTTTGACATTTTCCTTTCCCTTGCTTGCTCCAACAGTCTTCTCTGGTACTAATGTTTGCATGCATTAACCAAAAAATTGAGAAAGAAAAGAAGAATTGAAAAATGAGCTACTGCATTCTTTCCTATTTTAAGTTTTGATCTATATATGTTTGATTCCATGTGATAGTAAAACAAATAATAAAGAAATGAATGCCATATTATCCTTGACTGTCCTGCTAAGTTTTGCTATTTCATAGCAGATTACATCTTCATATCTTTGTAAATTACAAGTTTGTAAAAATATTGGTTTGTCTCTATGCATGCATGTCTGTATTCCCATGTGTATATTTGTGCATAGTTATTTCCTTTGTCTGCATTTGTTTGTTCATAGCACATAGCATAGATATGTCTTACACATATAAGCCAACATCTTTTTTGATTCCATTTTGGAATTGTTTGGGCGTTGAAGATTTGGAACTTCTATCAGGAGAAGAGCTGCATATACCTAATTCTTTTCTGGTTATAGTCAATGGGTGCAATCTTGGCAAGCATATTCATTGCCTCCAATGGGAATGAGCCAATTGCTTGGACAAAACATTTTATTAATGATGCAATATTTTGGTCTTAATTGCCAATTGTCCTTCTGTGGTTAAAATCCTGAATGAGCATTTTGAATTCTATTTTGAGACCTATTCCCAACATTATTTTGGTCTCTCATTTGATTTGCTGGTATCACAATGAGCTAATTTGTTTCAGTTTTCAACATTTTTTACTATGTGTTTGTGTGATTTATGGTTTCTTTATTTTAGTCTCTATTTTAGGTGTTGGATGATGATGGACTGGCTGCTCCTGGTGAGATTATTTGCCCTGGTGATATCTATATTAACAAGGAGTACCCCATTGAGACAAGGGCGTTAAAATCTGCTAAAGATTAGGCGATATGTTAGTAAAATTTCTCAAGATTGTAAACTCTTATTTTATTTTTACTCACTCATTTTTTCAATATCCAGCAAATATAGACCTAGCATATAGACATTCAAAGGTCCTAAAGGGGAGTCATGCGTTGTAGATAAAGCTGCTCTATGTTCTGATAAGAACAACAATCTATGTATTAAATTCATAATTCGCCATACTCGAAGGCTAGAGGTAAGAAATTTTCTTTTATCATAAGTTACAAGCTTTTGAAACTTTATACTAGGTTTTCATTTTACATATACTCGGGTTGGTGACAAATTCAGTAGTAGACATGGACAAAAGGTGTTTGTGGGACAATCATCCAACAGGAAGATCTCCCATTTTCGAACATGGTGTTTGCCCGATTTGATCATGAATCCTCAAGCCTTTCAAGGTATTTTACTTTTTAATTTCAGTTATGAATATAGAGGATTGCGGATATTGTGAGGAAAATTAATTCATAAATTGTTGTTTGTAGTTATGGGGATATAAAGTCGTTTAGTGTCATGTTAGCATTATGTGGTTCTTAATGCTAACATGAGATAATCTTTTCTATCGGAGAAGAGCTGCATATACCTAATTCTTTTCTGGTTATAGTCAATGGGCGCAATCTTGGCAAGCATATTCATTGCCTCCAGCTTGGAATGAACCAATTGCTTGGACAAAACATTTTATTAATGATGCAATATTTTGGTCTTAATTGCCAATTGTCCTTCTGTGGTTAAAATCCTGAATGAGCATTTTGAATTCTATTTTGAGGCCTATTCCCAACATTATTTTGGTCTCTCATTTGATTTGCTGGTATCACAATGAGCTAATTTGTTTCAGCTTTCAACATTTTTTACTATGTGTTTGTGTGATTTATGGTTTCTTTATTGTAGTCTCCATTTTAGGTGTTGGATGATGATGGACTGGCTACTCCTGGTGAGATTATTTGCCTGGTGATATCTATATTAACAAGGAGTACCCCATTGAGACAAGGGTAGATAAAATCACTGCAAAGATTAGGCGATATGTTAGTAAAATTTCTCTCAAGATTGTAAACTCTTATTTTATTTTTACTCACTCATTTTTTCAATATCCAGCAAATATAGACCTAGCATATAGACATTCAAAGGTCCTAAAGGGAGTCATGCGTTGTAGATAAAGCTGCCGTGTTACGATAAGAACAACAATCTATGTATTAAATTCATAATTAGCGATACTCGAAGGCCGAGGTAAGAAATTTTCTTTTATCATAAGTTACAAGCTTTTGAAACTTTATAGTAGGTTTTCATTTTACATATACTCGGGTTGGTGACAAATTCAGTAGTAGACATGGACAAAAGGTGTTTGTGGGACAATCATCCAACAGGAAGATCTCCCATTTTCGAACATGGTGTTTGCCTGATTTGATCATGAATCCTCAAGCCTTTCAAGGTATTTTACTTTTAATTTCAGTTATGAATATAGAGGATTGCGGATATTGTGAGGAAAATTAATTCATAAATTGTTGTTTGTAGTTATGGGGATATAAAGTCGTTTAGTGTCATGTTAGCATTATGTGGTTCTTAATGCTAACATGAGATAATCTTTTCTATCGGGAGAAGAGCTGCATATACCTAATTCTTTTCGGTTATAGTCAATGGCTAATCTTGGCAAGCATATTCATTGCCTCCACTTGGAATGAGCCAATTGCTTGGACAAAACATTTTATTAATGATGCAATATTTTGGTCTTAATTGCCAATTGTCCTTCTATGGTTAAAATCCTGAATGAGCATTTTGAATTTTATTTTGAGACCTATTCCCAACATTATTTTGGTCTCCCATTTGATTTGTTGGTATCACAATGAGCTAATTTGTTTGACTTTCAACATTTTTTACTATGTGTTCGTGTGATTTATGGTTTCTTTATTGTAGTCTCTATTTTAGGTGTTGGATGATGATGGACCTGGCTACTCTGGTGAGATTATTTATTTGGTGATATCTATATTAACAAGGAGTACCCCATTGAGACAAGGGTAGATAAAATCTCTGCAAAGATTAGGCGATATGTTAGTAAAATTTCTCTCGAGATTGTAAACTCTTATTTTATTTTTACTCACTCATTTTTTCAATATCCAGCAAATATAGACCTAGCATATAGACATTCAAAGGTCCTAAAGGGGAGTCATGCGTTGTAGATAAAGCTGCTCTGTGTTCTGATAAGAACAACAATCTATGTATTAAATTCATAATTCGCCATACTCGAAGGCTAGAGGTAAGAAATTTTCTTTTATCATAAGTTACAAGCTTTTGAAACTTTATACTAGGTTTTCATTTTTACATATACTCAGGTTGGTGACAAATTCAGTAGTAGACATGGACAAAATGGTGTTTGTGGGACAATCATCCAACAGGAAGATCTCCCATTTTCAGAACATGGTGTTTGCCCTGATTTGATCATGAATCCTCAAGCCTTTACAAGGTATTTTACTTTTTAATTTCAGTTATGAATATAGAGGATTGCCAGATATTGTGAGGAAAATTAATTCATAAATTGTTGTTTGTAGTTATGGGGATATAAAGTCGTTTAGTGTCATGTTAGCATTATGTGGTTCTTAATGTTAACATGAGATAATTCTTTTCTATCAGGAGAAGAGCTGCATATACCTAATTCTTTTCTGGTTATAGTCAATGGGCGCATTCTTGACAAGCATATTCATTGCCTCCAGCTTGGAATGAGCCAATTGCTTGGACAAAACATTTTATTAATGATGCAATATTTTGGTCTTAATTGCCAATTGTCCTTCTGTGGTTAAAATCCTGAATGAGCATTTTGAATTCTATTTTGAGACCTATTCCCAACATTATTTTGGTCTCTCATTTGATTTGTTGGTATCACAATGAGGTAATTTGTTTCAGCTTTCAACATTTTTTACTATGTTTTTGTGTGATTTATGGTTTCTTTATTGTAGTCTCTATTTTAGGTGTTGGATGATGATGGACTGGCTACTCCTGGTGAGATTATTTGCGCTGGTGATATCTATATTAACAAGGAGTACCCCATTGAGACAAGGGGTAGATAAAATCTACTGCAGCATTAGCTGATATGTTAGTAAAATTTCTCTCAGTATTGTAAACTCTTATTTTATTTTTACTCACTCATTTTTTCAATATCCAGCAAATATAGACCTAGCATATAGACATTCAAAGGTCCTAAAGGGGAGTCATGCGTTGTAGATAAAGTCGCTACGTGTTCGATAAGAACAACAATCTATGTATTAAATTCATAATTAGCGATACTCAAGGCCGAGGTAAGAAATTTTCTTTTATCATAAGTTACAAGCTTTTGAAACTTTATAGTAGGTTTTCATTTTACATATACTCGGGTTGGTGACAAATTCAGTAGTAGACATGGACAAAAGGTGTTTGTGGGACAATCATCCAACAGAAGATCTCCCATTTTCGAACATGGTGTTTGCCTGATTTGATCATGAATCCTCAAGCCTTTCAAGGTATTTTACTTTTAATTTCAGTTATGAATATAGAGGATTGCCAGATATTGTGAGGAAAATTAATTCATAAATTGTTGTTTGTAGTTATGGGGATATAAAGTCGTTTAGTGTCATGTTAGCATTATGTGGTTCTTAATGCTAACATGAGATAATTCTTTTCTATCAGGAGAAGAGCTGCATATACCTAATTCTTTTCTGGTTATAGTCAATGGGCGCAATCTTGGCAAGCATATTCATTGCCTCCAGCTTGGAATGAGCCAATTGCTTGGACAAAACATTTTATTAATGATGCAATATTTTGGTCTTAATTGCCAATTGTCCTTCTATGGTTAAAATCCTGAATGAGCATTTTGAATTTTATTTTGAGACCTATTCCCAACATTATTTTGGTCTCCCATTTGATTTGTTGGTATCACAATGAGCTAATTTGTTTCAGCTTTCAACATTTTTTACTATGTGTTCGTGTGATTTATGGTTTCTTTATTGTAGTCTCTATTTTAGGTGTTGGATGATGATGGACTGGCTACTCCTGGTGAGATTATTTGCCCTGGTGATATCTATATTAACAAGGAGTACCCCATTGAGACAAAGGCGATTAAAATCTGCTGCAAAGATTAATGATATGTTAGTAAAATTTCTCTCGATTGTAAACTCTTATTTTATTTTTACTCACTCATTTTTTCAATATCCAGCAAATATAGACCTAGCATATAGACATTCAAAGGTCCTAAAGGGAGTCATGCGTTGTAGATAAAGTCGCCTGTGTTACGATAAGAACAACAATCTATGTATTAAATTCATAATTCGCCATACTCAAGGCTAGAGGTAAGAAATTTTCTTTTATCATAAGTTACAAGCTTTTGAAACTTTATACTAGGTTTTCATTTTACATATACTCGGGTTGGTGACAAATTCAGTAGTAGACATGGACAAAAGGTGTTTGTGGGACAATCATCCAACAGAAGATCTCCCATTTTCGTAACATGGTGTTTGCCTGATTTGATCATGAATCCTCAAGCCTTTACAAGGTATTTTACTTTTAATTTCAGTTATGAATATAGAGGATTGTCAGATATTGTGAGGAAAATTAATTCATAAATTGTTGTTTGTAGTTATGGGGATATAAAGTCGTTTAGTGTCATGTTAGCATTATGTGGTTCTTAATGTTAACATGAGATAATTCTTTTCTATCAGGAGAAGAGCTGCATATACCTAATTCTTTTCTGGTTATAGTCAATGGGCGCATTCTTGACAAGCATATTCATTGCCTCCAGCTTGGAATGAGCCAATTGCTTGGACAAAACATTTTATTAATGATGCAATATTTTGGTCTTAATTGCCAATTGTCCTTCTGTGGTTAAAATCCTGAATGAGCATTTTGAATTCTATTTTGAGACCTATTCCCAACATTATTTTGTTCTCTCATTTGATTTGCTGGTATCACAATGAGGTAATTTGTTTCAGCTTTCAACATTTTTTACTATGTTTTTGTGTGATTTATGGTTTCTTTATTGTAGTCTCTATTTTAGGTGTTGGATGATGATGGACTGGCTACTCCTGGTGAGATTATTTGCGCTGGTGATATCTATATTAACAAGGAGTACTCCATTGAGACAAGGGTAGATAAAATCATCGCAAGATTAGTGATATGTTAGTAAAATTTCTCTCGAGATTGTAAACTCTTATTTTATTTTTACTCACTCATTTTTTCAATATCCAGCAAATATAGACCTAGCATATAGACATTCAAAGGTCGTAAAGGGAGTCATGCGTTGTAGATAAAGTCGCTACGTGTTCGATAAGAACAACAATCTATGTATTAAATTCATAATTCGCGATACTCGAAGGCCGAGGTAAGAAATTTTCTTTTATCATAAGTTACAAGCTTTTGAAACTTTATAGTAGGTTTTCATTTTACATATACTCGGGTTGGTGACAAATTCAGTAGTAGACATGGACAAAAAGGTGTTTGTGGGACAATCATCCAACAGGAAGATCTCCCATTTTCAGAACATGGTGTTTGCCCTGATTTGATCATGAATCCTCAAGCCTTTCCAAGGTATTTTACTTTTTAATTTCAGTTATGAATATAGAGGATTGCCAGATATTGTGAGGAAAATTAATTCATAAATTGTTGTTTGTAGTTATGGGGATATAAAGTCGTTTAGTGTCATGTTAGCATTATGTGGTTCTTAATGCTAACATGAGATAATTCTTTTCTATCAGGAGAAGAGCTGCATATACCTAATTCTTTTCTGGTTATAGTCAATGGGCGCAATCTTGGCAAGCATATTCATTGCCTCCAGCTTGGAATGAGCCAATTGCTTGGACAAAACATTTTATTAATGATGCAATATTTTGGTCTTAATTGCCAATTGTCCTTCTATGGTTAAAATCCTGAATGAGCATTTTGAATTTTATTTTGAGACCTATTCCCAACATTATTTTGGTCTCCCATTTGATTTGTTGGTATCACAATGAGCTAATTTGTTTCAAATTTTCAACATTTTTACTATGTGTTCGTGTGATTTATGGTTTCTTTATTGTAGTCTCTATTTTAGGTGTTGGATGATGATGGACTGGCTACTCCTGGTGAGATTATTTGCCCTGGTGATATCTATATTAACAAGGAGTACCCCATTGAGACAAGGGCGTTAAAATCACGCAAAGATTAGGCGATATGTTAGTAAAATTTCTCTCAAGATTGTAAACTCTTATTTTATTTTTACTCACTCATTTTTCAATATCCAGCAAATATAGACCTAGCATATAGACATTCAAAGGTCCTAAAGGGAGTCATGCGTTGTAGATAAAGTCGCTCTGTGTTCGATAAGAACAACAATCTATGTATTAAATTCATAATTCGCCATACTCAAGGCTAGAGGTAAGAAATTTTCTTTTATCATAAGTTACAAGCTTTTGAAACTTTATACTAGGTTTTCATTTTACATATACTCAGGTTGGTGACAAATTCAGTAGTAGACATGGACAAAAGGTGTTTGTGGGACAATCATCCAACAGGAAGATCTCCCATTTTCAGAACATGGTGTTTGCCCTGATTTGATCATGAATCCTCAAGCCTTTACAAGGTATTTTACTTTTTAATTTCAGTTATGAATATAGAGGATTGCCAGATATTGTGAGGAAAATTAATTCATAAATTGTTGTTTGTAGTTATGGGGATATAAAGTCGTTTAGTGTCATGTTAGCATTATGTGGTTCTTAATGTTAACATGAGATAATTCTTTTCTATCAGGAGAAGAGCTGCATATACCTAATTCTTTTCTGGTTATAGTCAATGGGCGCATTCTTGACAAGCATATTCATTGCCTCCAGCTTGGAATGAGCCAATTGCTTGGACAAAACATTTTATTAATGATGCAATATTTTGGTCTTAATTGCCAATTGTCCTTCTGTGGTTAAAATCCTGAATGAGCATTTTGAATTCTATTTTGAGACCTATTCCCAACATTATTTTGGTCTCTCATTTGATTTGCTGGTATCACAATGAGCTAATTGGTTTCAGCTTTCAACATTTTTTACTATGTTTTTGTGTGATTTATGGTTTCTTTATTGTAGTCTCTATTTTAGGTGTTGGATGATGATGGATGGCTACTCTGGTGAGATTATTTGCCCGGTGATATCTATATTAACAAGGAGTACCCCATTGAGACAAAGGCGATTAAAATCTGCTGCAAAGATTAGGCGATATGTTAGTAAAATTTCTCTCAAGATTGTAAACTCTTATTTTATTTTTACTCACTCATTTTTCAATATCCAGCAAATATAGACCTAACATATAGACATTCAAAGGTCCTAAAGGGAGTCATGCGTTGTAGATAAAGTCGCTACGTGTTACGATAAGAACAACAATCTATGTATTAAATTCATAATTCGCCATACTCGAAGGCCAGAGGTAAGAAATTTTCTTTTATCATAAGTTACAAGCTTTTGAAACTTTATAGTAGGTTTTCATTTTTACATATACTCGGGTTGGTGACAAATTCAGTAGTAGACATGGACAAAAGGTGTTTGTGGGACAATCATCCAACAGAAGATCTCCCATTTTCGAACATGGTGTTTGCCCTGATTTGATCATGAATCCTCAAGCCTTTCCAAGGTATTTTACTTTTTAATTTCAGTTATGAATACAGAGGATTGCCAGATATTGTGAGGAAAATTAATTCATAAATTGTTGTTTGTAGTTATGGGGATATAAAGTCGTTTAGTGTCATGTTAGCATTATGTGGTTCTTAATGCTAACATGAGATAATTCTTTTCTATCAGGAGAAGAGCTGCATATACCTAATTCTTATCTGGTTATAGTCAATGGGCGCAATCTTGGCAAGCATATTCATTGCCTCCTGCTTGGAATGAGCCAATTGCTTGGACAAAACATTTTATTAATGATGCAATATTTTGGTCTTAATTGCCAATTGTCCTTCTGTGGTTAAAATCCTGAATGAGCATTTTGAATTCTATTTTGAGACCTATTCCCAACATTATTTTGGTCTCTCATTTGATTTGTTGGTATCACAATGAGCTAATTTGTTTCAGCTTTCAACATTTTTACTATATGTTTGTGTGATTTATGGTTTCTTTATTGTAGTCTCTATTTTAGGTGTTGGATGATGATGGACTGGCTACTCCTGGTGAGATTATTTGCGCTGGTGATATCTATATTAACAAGGAGTACCCCATTGAGACAAGGGCGTTAAAATCACTGCAACATTAGTCGATATGTTAGTAAAATTTCTCTCGAGATTGTAAACTCTTATTTTATTTTTACTCACTCATTTTTTCAATATCCAGCAAATATAGACCTAGCATATAGACATTCAAAGGTCCTAAAGGGGAGTCATGCGTTGTAGATAAAGCTGCTCTTTGTTCTGATAAGAACAACAATCTATGTATTAAATTCATAATTCGCCATACTCGAAGGCCAGAGGTAAGAAATTTTCTTTTATCATAAGTTACAAGCTTTTGAAACTTTATCCTAGGTTTTCATTTTTACATATACTCAGGTTGGTGACAAATTCAGTAGTAGACATGGACAAAAAGGTGTTTGTGGGACAATCATCCAACAGGAAGATCTCCCATTTTCAGAACATGGTGTTTGCCCTGATTTGATCATGAATCCTCAAGCCTTTCCAAGGTATTTTACTTTTTAATTTCAGTTATGAATATTGATACGGCAACAACCTAGAATCAATGTCTAGATCACCTCCGTTTGAATGATTGTTCCCAAACCTAAATTCAATCAATCTAACAAGACCTTTCACCCCCAAAACAGCAAGGAATTGGTAACAAAGAGTATAAGATTGTAGGAATTGAATTAACGCCACAAGTTAGAACTTACTTGATAAGTTGAATCAATCCTTTTGGTAAAACAAGCAAGAATCTCAATTCTCTCTTGAAGAATGCTTTCTGGTTCATTGATCTCTCTAAACTCGTGTTCATGGCTAAAGCAAAGGTTTAAATACCCTTTGCAATGTAAACCCTAACAAAGATAACCTAAAAACCCTAAAGAAAGCCCAAAATATCAAAAGGCCTTCTTGAAACAAATCTGCCCAAGAATAAATCCCACATGGATTTGGGCTTCAAAACTAATTAAAATTGACTAGTCCTTGTCCAAATAGGATAAGAAAACCACAAAATAGAAGATTAACTTAAGAGGGGCGAATTGGGCTTTTAAACTAGGCCCACAAGCTTGCTTCCTTAAAATAAAACATGCACATGACTTTTTTAATGAAGCACATGCACACTTAATGCAAATCAGCCCATGAAAAAGCCTAAAAGAAGTCCACATGCCCCTTATAAGAAAAAATAAGCCCAAGCCCATTGATTAGACTTGTGCTTGTGAAAATTGGCTAAGTGTTAACCCTCTTGGTTTGATGCCTCCAATGTGCACACACACTTAGGTGTCTTCCTAAGCTATTCTCCAAGCTTGATCAACAAAACTTCTTGAAGTTCTTGTGAAACAAAAGCTTGTACATAAATCTGAAATTGTGCTTTGAGCTTGTTGGAGCGCGATCTTGTAATTGGACCCATTGGCATCCTCAAGTCTCCATTGCCTTGGTGAGTTGTATCATTCCCTCCCTCCTCAAAAGGATTCTTCCTCGAATCAAGACCTACATTATCAAAGGGAGATAAATCAGAAACATTAAATGTAGCACTAACACTATACTCTCCTGGCAAATCCACCCTATAGGCATTGTCATTGATGCGTTCAAGCACTTGAAAAGGACCATCTGACGCACACCGCGGAAGACTTGACGTCGAGGTGATGGTTTGGAATTGAACAAACAAGAAAATAAAGGATACGCAAGGTTTGATTTCTACGACACCTCTCAGAAACTTGTCCTAAGCAATCCCGATGATCAAAATAAAACCAAGAAAAGCGAACGATCAACACGCCACAATTGAGAAAACAATTGATAAGTGAAAGATGGTTCGAAAGTAACAAGAACAAGAGAATAACGTTCTCTCTAAAGCCGACGGCACTCAAAACAATATGATCTAACTCTCTAAAACCCTAAAACATAACTATTTATACCTAGGTCAAATAATAAAGGGTTGGGCTTAAAATACATAGAAGCCCAAAATAAAGTGAAGTCTAAAAATTAAATAAATAGGTCGGATTCGTGGGTCTTCAAACTCCAAGTGTATCCGGTCCAAGGATTTGAGTTAAATGAACTAGTTTGGGCTTAGTTCCATTAAACTCTCTTCCAATAGGCTCGAAGTTCGCCATCTTCTGAATATAAAAGCCCACATGCGTACAAAGAGCTTCTTTAAATCTCTTGGTCCTAGCTTTGGTCGTGGCCCATTCTGGTATGACTAGCTCTCTGCCTGGACTTGTTTGATTGTCCATGGTCCCGCTTACATCAGTCCCTCCCTCCTCAAGAAGATTCGTCCTCGAATCTGAATCCATATCAAAAGGAGAAAGATCAGCAACATTAAAAGTAGCGGACACATTATACTTACCTGGAAGATCAATTTTATAGGCATTGTCATTGATCCGCGCCAACACTTGAAATGGACCATCACCCCTAGGGTCCAACTTGGATTTCCTCTGGGTAGGAAACCTCTCCTTCCTCAGATGAACCCAAACCCAATCACCAGGTTCAAAGGTCACCATTTTTCGCCCCTTGTTGGCTTGCTTCGCATATATCTTGTTTCTATGCTCAATATGCTGTCGTGCCTTCTCATGCAACTCCTTGACCATCTCGGCTTTCCTTTTGCCATCTGTACTAGACAACTCATGCAAGGGTAAAGGCACCAAATCCAGAACAGTCAAAGGATTAAATCCATAGACAAGCTCAAAAGGTGAAAAACCAGTGGTAGAATGCACACTCCGATTATATGCAAATTCAATAAATGGCAAACATTCTCCCCAAGTTTTCAAATTCTTACCGACTATAGCGCGTAACATAGTACCCAAGGTCCTATTAACTACCTCAGTTTGTCCATCTGTCTGTGGGTGACAAGTAGTAGAATAGAGCAATTTTGTACCCAACTTGCCCCACAACACTCGCCAAAAATGGCTCAGAAATTTAGCATCTCTGTCAGATACAATAGACCTAGGAATGCCATGCAATCTAACAACATCTTTGAAAAATAAGTCAGCAACATGCACAGCATCATCAGTCTTATGACATGCAATAAAATGCGCCATCTTACTAAAGCGATCAACTACAACAAAGATGCTATCAAAACCCCTCTTTGCCCTAGGCAAGCCCAAGATAAAGTCCATAGAAACATCAACCCACGGCTCCGTAGGCACAGGTAAAGGGGTATAAAATCCATGAGGTTTGACAGTGGATTTTGCCTGTCTACATGCAATACACTTGACACATACACGTTCAACATCTCTACGCATTCCAGGCCAATAAAAATGTTCATGCAAAATATCCAAAGTCTTAGCAACCCCAAAATGACCCATTAATCCACCACTATGGGCCTCATGCACAAATAAAGCACGCATAGAACAATTAGGCACACAATTGATTACCTCAAACAGAAGCCATCATGCCTATAGAATTTCTGAAATGCAGCATGCTCACAAGCGAATAAATAAGAGCAAAGTCAATATCCAAGCATACAATTCCTTAAACTGCTCAAAACCCAAAAGTTTAGAACTAAGAGCAGAAAGTAAAGTGTACCTCCTAGACAATGCATCAGCTACCACGTTTTCTTTCCCTTGCTTATAGTGAAGCACGTATGGGAAGGTCTCCAGAAACTCCACCCAAGTAGCATGTCTCTTACTCAACTTGCCTTGTCCTTTCAAGTGTTTTAAGGACTCATGATCCGTCCGAATGACAAACTCTCTAGGCTGAAGGTAATGTCGCCACACCTCCAGTGCTCTCACCACAGCATACAGTTCCTTGTCATAGGTCGGATAATTGAGTTGTGCACCACTAAGCTTTTCACTGAAATATGCAACTGGTTTGTTTTCCTGCAAAAGAACAGCACCTATACCAATCCCAGAAGCATCACACTCAACCTCAAAAGCTTTATCAAAATTAGGTAAACAAAGAATAGGAGCAGAACACAACTTATCTTTTAACGTTAAAAATGCATGTTCCTGCTCTTTACCCCATGTAAAACCTTTCTCCTTCTTGACTATTTCAGTCAACGGAGCAGCGATAGTAGAAAAATCCTTGACAAACCTCCCGTAAAACCGGCAAGTCCATGAAAACTTCTTACCTCACTCACGCTCTTAGGCGTTGGCCACTCTTGAATAGCCTTCACCTTCTCACCATCAACCTCTACTCCTTGAGCATCGACTACAAACCCTAAGAATACAAGTTTATCGATGCAAATGTACACTTCTTAAGGTTCAGACAGACTTCTCTGTCTCAATACATCCAAGACACACCTCACATGCATGACATGCTCATCAAGATTAGTGCTATAAATCAAGATGTCATCAAAGTAAACAACCACAAATTTACTAAGAAATGCACGCAAGACATGATTCATCAACCTCATAAAAGTTTGGGTGCATTAGTTAAACCAAATGGCATGACTAACCACTCATACAACCCATATTTAGTTTTAAACGCAGTTTTCCATTCATCTCTGGTTTCATTCTAACGGTGGTATCCACTTTTCAAATCAATCTTTGTAAAGATACATGCACCATGCAATTCATCAAGCATATCATCTAACCTAGGAATGGGATGCCGATACTTTACAGTGATTTTATTCACCGCTCGGCAGTCCACACACATCCTCCAGGTTCCATCTTTCTTTGGCACCAGAAGATGCAGGCACAAGACAAGGACTCAAGCTCTCCCTCACATGTCCTTTCTCCAATAGTTCATCCACTTGCTTTTGAAGCTCCTTTGTCTCCTCCGGATTGCTTCTATAAGCTGGGCGATTAGGAATCTGAGCCCCTAGCACAAAATCTATCTGGTGCTCTATGCCTCTTAAAGCGGCGGTCCTTAGGCATCTCCTCGGGAAGACATCTAAATAATCCTGCAAAGAGATGAAAACACACTAGGCAAAGAATCAAGAGTGTTAGTGTCAGAAATTAAACACTCTCTATACCTAATTATCACAAGTGCTCTCTTCTCTCCAGTTGCTCTCCTCATGTCTTTTCCCCTAGCATATAAACTCACTCTTTTCTCTTTCTTTTCACTCTTTTTTTCGCTCTCAACTGCTCTTCTCCTGCACATCCCACTTTCTTTTCCTCACTGTGCAGTCTCTCCCATTGGGCCAACCTCTCTTTCTTTTGGGCCTCTTTTCTCTCGTCATTTTCTTTAACTCACTACCCATACCCTCCTCTCTTTGCAAAGCTTTAACTGGTCCAGTAGATCTCATGTGGCGATAAGGGTAACAAAGTGAAGTTTTTGCCCTTGAATTTGAATGAGTACTTGTTTGTGTACCCATCATGTGATACTCGCCTATCAAACTGCCAAGGCCTCCCCAATAATAGATGTCCTGCCTCCATGGGTATCACATCACACAATATCTCATCCTCATACCTCCCTACAGAAAATGGTACCAGTACCTGTCTAGTCACCCTCACATCCGCACTATCATTAAACCACTGTAACTTATATGGCTCCGGATGTTTCCTACATATCAAGCCCAATTTCTCCACCATAGTTTGACTAGCCCCATTAGTACAACTACCTCCATCAATGATCAAGTTACACACCTTTCCACTCACCAAACACCTTGAATGGAATAGGTTCTCCCTCTGATCTAGAATCTCATCTCTAACCCTAACACTTAACACTCTCCTAACTACAAGTGCTTCTCCTATGACAGCTCTTTCCTCATACTCATCAACATCATCACAAACACTATCACATGGTATATCATCAATATCACTATCCTCAGAATCAATAGCCCCATTATCCTTCATATACATTACCTTTTTATTAGGGCATTGAGAAGCAATATGGCCATTACCCAAACATTTAAAACATTTTATAGAAGAATGTTTACTAGGAGTACCTTTTTGTTCCGATCCTCCGATTGATTTCTTAGGTGCTTCCTTGAGGTCCACCCCTTTATCCTTATATTTCTCCTCCTTTCTGGGCCATTTTGAGTTCCCTGAATAACTATAACTTGCTCCACTTCTCGCAGCCACTCTAGCCTTAATCTGTCTCTCCACCTTCATGGCCATGTTTACCATATCCTCAATCTCCAAATAATGTTGTAACTCCACCACATTTGCTATCTCCCTATTCAATCCACTCAAGAACCTTGCCATGGTGGCCTCGGGATCCTCCACTATATTAGCACGAATCATAGCAATCTCCATCTCCTTGTGGTAGTCCTCTACTGACTTAGATCCTTGTGTGAGTCTTTGGAGCTTCTGGTGCATCTCCCTATAATGGTAAGAAGGCACAAATCTCTTCCGCATACACGCTTTCATCGCTGCCCAAGTATTGATGGGTCTCTCTCCATTCCTCCTCCTAGAGGGTCTGGCCGATCCCACCATATTAGTGCATAATCTGTAAATTCAACAAGAAAGAAGTTTTACCTTCTTCTCCTCCGAGAAGTTATGGCACTCAAAGATCATATCAACTTTCCTTTCCCACTCCAAATACGCCTCAGCATCATTCCTCCCCTTGAATGCTGGAATCTGCATCTTGATGGATTTGAGGTCTCCATCTCGTCTGTCGAGGGGTTCCCCTCTCCGAGCTCTCCTAGGCATGCGCCCTTCATAGTCCTCTTCCTCCTCCTCATCAAATTCCTCTTCCTCAGGCTCATACCGTGGTGGTTGTCGACGAGGTGGTGGTTGTCGTTGACGTATATCTGCACGTCTGCCTTGAGGTTCCTCGCGCCTCCCTTGTCGGAACTCGTCCATTTGTCCCCTAACCTCATTTAAGGCTAGATTGAACCTCTCAAATTGTTGTTGCATGGCTCTCAAAGTAAAAGCGATATCTACATCTCCTCCTTGGCTACCATCATTACTACCTCCCTGTGACATTGTAAATAAAATAAAATACCTGCAAAACAAAGTTAGTGATAAACAACCTCACACACTCCCTCACGTGTTTCACTCAAGAGTTTGTCACTCCCTCGTGTTTAAGGCAACGGCAATGACTCCCTCAAATAAGCTCACACACTCTTGCCTTTTACCACTCAAATTTCTCTGAAATCCAAGTTACAATCAGAACCAAGGCTTCATCCAATCAATGTTTCCAACTGTAGCTCAAGTATCGAAAGCAACAAACCCCAATCAAGTAACAAGTACGAAAGATAAGAGTTTTTTTTTTTTTTCGATTTTTTTTTTCAGAATTTTTTTTTTGACTCTTTTTTTTTTTTCTGTTGACTTTTTTTTTTTTTTCTGCTAACCTTTTTTTTTTTTTTTTCTGCTAACTCTCTCTTTTTTTTTTCCTCTCTCCTCCTTCTTCTGGTACGACTATCACACTTTTTTTTTTTCCGAATTTTTTTTTTCTGGCCTTTTTTTTTTTTTTTTTTTCTAGCCTTTTTTTTTCAACAAATACTGAAAACCTTAACTAAAACAATAGGAAGGAAAATTGAAATCCTATACCAAAAGTTGATTCACACCTGAAAGAAAGATCTGACGATAGTTGGATGGCGATGGGCGGCGGTTTTCTTGAAATCTTGATGGAGTTGAATAAGAATTCTCCTCCAAACTAGCTCTGATACCAAATTGACGCACACCGCGGAAGACTTGACGTCGAAGTGATGGTTTGGAATTGAACAAACAAGAAAATAAAGGATACGCAAGGTTTGATTTCTACGACACCTCTCAGAAACTTGTCCTAAGCAATCCCGATGATCAAAATAAAACCAAGAAAAGCGAACGATCAACACGCCACAATTGAGAAAACAATTGATAAGTGAAAGATGGTTCGAAAGTAACAAGAACAAGAGAATAACGTTCTCTCTAAAGCCGACGGCACTCAAAACAATATGATCTGACTCTCTAAAACCCTAAAACATAACTATTTATACCTAGGTCAAATAATAAAGGGTTGGGCTTAAAATACATAGAAGCCCAAAATAAAGTGAAGTCTAAAAATTAAATAAATAGGTCGGATTCGTGGGTCTTCAAACTCCAAGTGTATCCGGTCCAAGGATTTGAGTTAAATGAACTAGTTTGGGCTTAGTTTCATTAAACTCTCTTCCAATAGGCTCGAAGTTCGCCATCTTCTGAATATAAAAGCCCACATGCGTACAAAGAGCTTCTTTAAATCTCTTGGTCCTAGCTTTGGTCGTGGCCCATTCTGGTATGACTAGCTCTCTGCCTGGACTTGTTTGATTGTCCATGGTCCCGCTTACATCACCATCCCCTCTAGGATCAAGCTTGGACTTCCTTTGTTTAGGAAATCTCTCCTTCCTGAAGTGCACCCAAACCCAATCTCCAGGTTCAAACTTCATCTCCCTACACCCTTGATTGGCTCTTTGAGCATACTTCTTGTTCTTTTCCTCAATGTGCTGCCTAGCTTTCTCATGTATTGTTTTAACCAATTCGGCCCTTTGCTGCCCATCTACATTAACAATCTCATTCAAGGGTAAAGGCAACAAATCCAATGGAGTTAATGGGTTAAAACCATACACAATGTCAAATGGAGAATAACCTGTAGAAGAATGAATGCTTGTATCATATGCAAACTCAATCAAAGGCAAACAATCTTCCTAAGCTTTCAAATTTTTACCCACAACAGCACGCAATAAAGATCCTAAGGTTCTATTAACCACTTCAGTTTGTCCATCTGTTTGGGGATGACAAGTTGTAGAAAACAAAAGCTTTGTTCCCAATTTATTCCATAGAACACGCCAAAAGTGACTTAAAAACTTAGAATCCCTATCTGAAACAATGGTTCTAGGAATGCCATGCAATCTAACAACATCCCTAAAAAACAAATTAGCAACATGTGTAGCATCATCAGATTTATGACATGCAATAAAATGAGCCATTTTACTAAATCGATCAACTACAACAAAGATGCTATCACGTCCTTTCCTAGTCCTAGGCAATCCTAACACAAAATCCATAGATATATCAATCCAAGGACTAATAGGGACAGGTAGGCGTGTACAACCCATGTGGTTGCACCTTGGATTTGGCGTGCCTACAGGCTACACAACTAGAGCAAACTCTTTCAACATCCTTTTTCATGTTAGGCCAATAAAAATGCTCCTGTAATATGTCAAGTGTTTTAACAATACCAAAATGTCCCATTAAACCTCCATCATGAGACTCCCTAGCAAGCATCTCACGCATAGAACAAGTAGGAATACATAGTTTATTATCTCTAAACAAATATCCATCATTCCTATAAAACTTTTGAAAAGCAACTTGTTCACATGCATCATACACATTAGCAAAGTCAGAATCTGATTTGTACAAATCTTTTATATACTCAAACCCAATCAACTTAGAACTAAGAGAAGAGATTAGAGCATACCTCCTAGACAATGCATCAGCGATCACATTTTCTTTACCTTGCTTGTATTTCACAACATATGAGAATGTCTCTATGAACTCCAACCACTTAGCATGTCTTTTATTTAACTTACCTTGGCCCTTAAGATGCTTCAAACTCTTATGATCAGTGTGAATCACGAATTCCTTTGGCCATAGATAATGTTGCCAAGTTTGTGGAGCTCTTACCAATGCATATAGCTCCTTGTTATAAGTGGAATACTTCATTTGAGCACCATTCAACTTCTCACTAAAATAGGCAATGGGACGCCTTCCCTGCAATAAAACAGCACCAATACCTATCCCAGAGGCGTCACATTCAATCTCAAAAGTAGAAGAAAAATCAGGTAAACTCAAAATAGGTGCAGGACAAAGTTTTTCTTTCAAAGTGTTAAAAGCAATTTCATGCGCCTCTCCCCACTTAAATCCTACCTCCTTTTTAACAATCTCAGTCAATGGAGCTGCAATGGAACTAAAATCTTTCACAAACCTCCTATAGAAACTAGCAAGTCCATGAAAAGATCTCACCTGAGTAACACTTGTAGGTCTCGGCCACTCCCTAATTGCCTTGACCTTTTCTTGGTCCACCTCAATTCCATTAGAAGAAACAACATAACCAAGAAATATGACACGATCCATGCAAAATGTACACTTCTTTAACTTAGCATACAACTTTTCTGCCCTAAGTGCATCTAACACAAGCCTAACATGCTCAATATGCTCATTAATGCTTTTGCTATAGATCAATATGTCATCAAAATATACCACAACAAACTTACCAATAAATGACCTCAAAACATGATTCATCAAACGCATAAATGTACTAGGAGCATTAGTTAAGCCAAAAGGCATCACAAGCCACTCATATAAACCATGTTTTGTTTTAAAAGCAGTTTTCCATTCATCACCAATTTTCATTCTAATATGATGGTAACCACTCATAAGATCAATTTTGGTAAACACACATGCACCATGCAATTCATCAATCATATCATCCAATCTAGGTATAGGATGGCGATACTTTCTTGTTATCTTGTTATGACTCTGCAATCCACACACGCGCGCCAACTCCCATCCTTCTTTGGAACCAATATCTTTGCACGGCACAAGGACTAAGACTCTCCTGATGTGTCCCTTTTGTAGCAATTCTTCCACTTGCTTTTGGAGTTCCTTAGTTTCTTGAGATTAGCCCTATAATTTGGTCTATTTGGAATCTGCACCCGGGCATGAAGTCAATCTGATGTTCTATTCCTCTAATAGGTGGCAATTCCTTAGGCAACTCCTCAGGGAAAACATCTCCATACTCCTGCAAAAGAGAAACAACACTACTAGGCAAACAAGGGTCAAGGTCAGATTCATTAAAATAAGCTTGCTTGTACAAAAGTACAAACAAACATCTCCTTTCCACACAAGCAACCCTTACATCTCTCATTTTTGCATAGAAGTTTTGTTTCTTTCTACCCTCTCTCTCATTTGGGCCTTTTAATTGAATTTCTTTTGAGGCCTCTTTCCTCACTTTTCTTCTCTCAGTCTCGGCCTCACTTTCTCTCTTTTCTTTTGATTTAGATTTCTGCTCCCCTTTTGCAAGGTTCTCAACCTTCCCCTCAATTTTGTATTGTCATGCTTTTTTGAAGTTTTTGTCCTGTCTTTGTTGCATTCCTCTATACTCCTTTTTAATTGCATTTGGTCCTCATATACCTCTTTTGGTGCCAATGGAGCAAGAACAAATTTCTGATCTCCCATAGTAAATGAATACCTATTCTTAAAACCATCATGTAACACTCTTCTATCATATTGCCAAGGTCGATCGAGCAATAAATGACAAGCATGCATAGGTACGACATCACAAAGTACTTGATCAGAATACTTTCCAATGGAGAAAGATACAAGGACTTGTTTATTTACCTTGATTTCTCCCATGTCATTCAGCCATTGTAGTCTATACGGCCTAGGGTGTTTCAAGCACTCCAACCCGAGTTTTTCTACCATCAATGTACTAGCCACATTAGTGCAGCTTCCCCCATCAATGATCAGGCTACAAATCTTCTCATTCACTAGGCATCTGGAATGAAAAATATTTTCCCTTTGCTCAATTCCATCTTCCTTCACTTGAGCATTCAAAACTCGCCTAGTAACAAGTAATTCACCCCTAGGTGCATCCTCAACTTCCACATCAGAACAATCTTCCAACTCAGGCATGGAAGTCAAATCATCTTCTTCCTCCTCAGACACAACTTCTCCTCCTCTCACAAACATTGTTTTCTTGTTTAGGCATTGAGAAGCAATATGACCAACACCAAGACATTTAAAGCATTTAATAGTCCTATGCTTTTCAGAATTGGAACTAGAAGAACTTGGAGTTTTAAAAGTACCTTTTGGATCTGCCTTGTTCTTCTCTTCCTTTAGCTTGTCTTTGTCCTTCTCATTTTTCTTGGACCATTTTGAGTTCCAATTTGTAGTAGAGCTTGGGTAAGAAGCCTTGTTGGTGCTTTTGTACTTGAGTTGCCTCTCCACCTTCATGGCCATATTCACCATCTCCTCTAACTCCACATAATGGTGTAATTCAATAACATTTGCAATGTCTTTGTTCAAACCAGCCAAGAAACGTGCCATGGTGGCTTCTCTTTCTTCTTCTACATTAGCCCTAATCATGGCTGTCTCCATCTCCTTATGGTACTCTTCTACACTTTTGGTGCCTTGTCTCAAGGTTTGGAGCCTTTGATGGAGCTCCCTATAGAAGTAACTAGGCACAAACCTCTTCTTTATGACCCTCTTCATTTCAGCCCAAGTATCAATAGGATCCTCTCCATTCCTTCTTTTGTTCAAAACAAGTTGATCCCACCAAATAAGTGCATAATCATGAAATTCCACGTCAGCAAGCTTCACCTTCTTCTCCTCAGAATAGTTATGGCATTCAAAAATCATCTCCACCTTTCTTTCCCATTCTAAGTAAGCTTCTGGATCAATCTTACCTTGGAAAGATGGTATTTTCATCTTGATACTGCCCAAATTTCTATCCACACGCTCGACCCTGTCTTCTCCCCTTGCATTGTCTCGGCCTCTATAACCTCTTCCTCTTCCTCTATCATTCCGTCCCCCTCTTCCACCAAATCTGACCCTATGTGATGGCAGACCCAATAGGAATTTGTCCTAGAGAACCTTCAACAAGATGAAACTATGCCCGGGAGTAGATAGAATCAAGCAAACACATGGAATCACAAGAAACAAAGTTGAAAAGATAGAAACAGAACACAAAGAAAATGGGAGGTGAGAAGAATGTTGATCGATGAAAAGAACCCTAAGAGAACTTGTCTCTTAGAACTCTAGCAAGAATGTTGGTCAATGGAAAGAACCCTAAGAGAACTTGTCTCTTAGAACTCTAACCTTAAGACGCCACAAAGGAAAACCACTCATTTGATAAGTCAAGTATTCTCAAAGAATACAAAGAAAGCAAGAAAGCTCTCAATATTATTTCTGAATCAAAGACCTCTTTCAAAGTACATAGAGGGTGCCTATTTATAGGAAAACTTCCTAACAATGTCCTAAAGAAGATACTAAATAAAAGGAAACAAATCACTCCCTAAAAGGAAACAAAATAAACTTATAAAGGTGTTGACTAGATCACCTTATTTAGAGGAAACAAAAAAAGGAAACTAAATAAAATGTGATCTTAACATGTTGGACCATAGGGATCACGTCCATATCCTTATTTTTAAGTGGCACATGCTTGTCACATGGTACTTTAAGTGAGTTCTCCCAATTGGACTCCATGTGGGCCTTTGGACACTTTATGTTGGGCTTCAAGGAATAAGACAATGCCTCTTGGACCTTTATGAGATGAAATCTGACTCAACAATATTGGCTCTATCTCTTGAAGGTCTTGTATTAAACAATTCAATGCTTGCTTCATTGCTTTGGCCCTAGCTCTTGTCATTGGGCCTCCAACATCTTGTAATGGATCTTTAGGAACATTAGACTTGAATGTTGGGCCTTTGATATGGGAATTTCGTTCATCCCCTTGCCTTGAATATTTAGACTTCAAATCTGATCCAATTTCAGCTCCTAAGCCTCCTTTTGCAAGCTCATGTCCATGCAAGTCACGTCCTAGGCTTCCTTGAGGCGAATCACTCCATGGATGCTTCTCTTCTTGTCTTTCACATGCCCATGGTTCTTCATCATTCCTCCTCCTAAAAAGATTAGTCCTCGAATCTGCAACATCAAAGAGGATAAATCAGATACATTGAATGTAGCACTCACATTACCATAGGAGCTAGGCAAATCAATTTTATAAGCATTATCATTAATCCTTTCTAAAACTTGAAAAGGGCCATCTCCTCTTGATTGTAGCTTAGATTTCCTTTGTTCGAAACCTCTCCTTTCTCAAGTGCACCCAAACCCAATCACGTGTTCAAGATGACACGCCTTGGCTTTTATTAGCTTGCTTTGCATATTGTTCATTTCTCTTCTCAATGTTGGCTCTAACTTTAGCATGCAACTCCTGTACAAATTTAGCTTTTTTCATACCGTCAAAGTTAGTAAACTCATTAGAAGGCAATGGAAGAATTTCCAAAGGAGTCAAAGGATTAAACCCATAAACAATCTCAAAAGGAGAAAATTGAGTAGAAGAATGAAGAGCACGATTATAAGCAAACTCAATGTGTGGGAGACACTTTTCCCAATTCTTCAAGTTCTTTTGGATGATCGCACGCAACAATGTTGTCAAAGTTCTATTTACCACTTCAGTTTGACCATCCGTTTGAGGATGTGCAACAGTAGAAAGCAAGAGTTTAGTGCCAAGTTTATTCCATAAAGTGACTAAGAAATTTTACATCTCTATCACTCACAATAGTCTTTGGCAACCCATGCAATCTTACAACCTCTTTAAAGAACAAATCAGCAACATGAACAGCATCATTGATTTTAGAACAAGCAATAAAGTGAGCCATCTTGCTAAATCGATCAACCACCACAAAGATACTATCCTTTCCACTAGATGATCTAGGCAATCCAAGCACAAAGTCCATAGATATATCAACCTAAGGATGAGAGGGGACGGGTAATGGAGAATATAAACCATGTGATTGTACCTTAGATTTTGCATGCCTACAAGTAATACATTTAGCACAAATAGAAACAACATCCTTTCTCATGTTAGGCCAATAAAAATGTTCATGCAAAAGAGCTAAAGTTTTCTCAACACCAAAGTGACCCATCAATCCACCTCCATGTGTCTCTCTAACAAGTAATTCACGCATAGAGCAAGATGGAATGCAAAGTTTATCCTTTTTGAATAGAAATCCATCAAATCTATAGAAATTATCATTACCATGTTTTTCACAAGATTTCCAAATTTTGCAAAGTCACAATCAGATTCATACATGCCTTTCAACATCTCAAAACCAAGTAATCTAGCATGCATAGAGCTAAGAAGAGAGTATCTCCTAGAAAGAGCATCAGCCACAATGTTTTCTTTCCTTGTTTATGTTTAATAACATAAGGAAAAGTTTCAATAAATTCCAACCACCTAGCATGTCTCTTGTTCAATTTACCTTGGGACTTCAGAAATTTCAAACTTTCATGATCAGAGTGAATGATAAATTCTTTTGGCCACAAGTAATGTTGCCAAGTCTCTAAAGACCTTTTTAAAGCATACAACTCTTTATCATAAGTGGAGTAATTCAAAGCAGCACCACTTAGTTTTTCACTAAAATAAGCAATGGGTTTAGAATCTTGCATTAAAACAGCACCAATGCCTATTCCAGAAGTATCACATTCAACCTCAAAAACTTTAGAAAAATCAGGAAGAATAAGAAGAGGAGCATTGGTCAATTTTTCTTTCAAGCTATTAAAAGCAACCTCTTGTGAATCACCCCATTTAAAAATCACATTCTTTTTTACCAATTCATTCAAAGGGGCTGCAATGGTAGAGAAATCCTTCACAAATCTCCGATAGAAACTAGCCAAGCCATGGAAGCTTCGAACCTCATTCGCATTCTTGGGAGTTGGCCATTCTCTAATTGCTTTCACTTTCTCTTCATCAACTTGAAGTCCTTTAGCACCTACAATAAAACCAAGAAACACAACAGTATCCATGCAAAGGAACATTTTCTAAATTGGCGTAAAGCTTATTTTCTCTTAAAAGTTCAAAACATCATTCAAGTGTTTCACATGTTCGTCTAAACTCCTAGAATACACTAGAATATCATCAAAATAGACGACCACATACTTTCCAATAAAAGGACGAAACACATGATTCATCAAACTCATGAAAGTACTAGGTGCATTAGTCAAGCCAAAAGGCATAACTAACCACTCATACAACCCAAACTTAGTTTTGAAAGCAGTTTTCCACTCATCACCCTTTTTCATGCGAATTTGATGATACCCACTTCTAAGATCAATTTTTGAAAATATACAAGCACCATGCAACTCATCAAGCATATCATCTAAACGAGGGATAGGGTAACGATATTTCACCGTGATTTTATTGATGGCTCTACTGAACACACATTCTCCATTTTCCATCTTTCTTAGGAACAAGTATAAGCGGCACAAGACAGGCTCAAGCTTTCTCTCACAAAGCCCTTTTTCATAAGCTCTTCAACTTGTCTTTGGATCTCCTTAGTTTCTTCCGGATTGGCTCTATACGCAGGCCTATTCGGAATTGAAGCTCCGGGAAGGAAGTCTATACGGTGCTCAATGCCTCTCAAAGGGGGCAATCCATCAGGAATGTCCTCCGGAAATAAGTCGTTGAAGTCCTGCAACAAAGACAAAACACTAGACGGCAAAGATGGATCAAGCTCATCAATAGTTAAGAAAACATCTTTATATAAAAGTATATAAGATTCTTCACATTTTAAAGCTCTTTTGATCTCACTTTTTCCAGCAAATAAAGTCACTCTCTTTTCTTCATTTTTTTCACTCATTTTACTTTCTCTCCCTTTTTCTTTCTTTTCGACGTCTCTCTCTTTCTTTTCTTTTGCCTTCAATTTGCATTCTTTCTCAATCCTCACTTGATCCTCATAAGCTTGAATGGGCCTAAGAGGTTTCAACACCATATTTTTACCATGAAAAGGAAAAGAATAACAATTTTTATATCCATCATGCCTAACTTTTCTATCAAATTGCCATGGCCTACCAAGCAAAACATGTCCAGCATACATTGGTGCAACATCACATAAAATCTCATCATGATACTTACCAACAAAAAATATAAACCATCACTTGTTTGGTGACTTTCACCTCACCACAATCATTTAACCATTGTAATTTATATGGTCTAGGATGTTTCAAAATAGGCAAATTAAGCTTGTCAACGAGTAAAGTACTAGCAACATTGGTACAACTTCCACCATCTATCATCATGCTACAAACTTTACCGTTAATGAGACACCTTGTATGAAAGATGTGCTCACGTTGCTCTTCATCAAGATCTTCTTTTGGTTAGATATTAAGAGCACGCCTAGCCACAAGTGCTTCACCAACCTCAGCATCACAATCAACATTGGAAGCATCCGTCAATGGAGCCACATCATCATAGTCATCACTGTCACTACTTTCACTAGCAACATCACCATTCTCAAGTAAAATCATAGTTCTTTTGTTAGGGCATTGAGAAGCAATATGACCAAAACCTTGACATTTAAAGCACTTAACTTTATAAGAAGGATTAGAAGAAGAAGAGGGTTTAGAGTCATGTTTACCCTTGGGATTTGGAGTAGAGAATTTGGGCTTACTTTCTTCTTTTGGTTGGATGTCTCCTTTGGATTTGAATGAAGTTTTGGACTCCTTCAAGGTTTTCTTCCAAGAACTCGACCCAGCACCATTTTGGATCTTTAATTGCTTTTCTACCATAATGGCTTTATGTAACAACTCATCCATGTCAAGAAAATTTTGCAGTTCTACAATGAAAACAATTTCAGGGCGCAAACCATCAAGAAATCTTCTCATGGTAGCTTCCATGTCTTCCTCAACATTGGCCCTAATCATGATGATCTCCATCTCTTGGTGGTACTCTTCAACACTCATAGATCCTTGCCTCAATCTTTGTAGTCGCTTGAACAAGTCTCGATAGTAATGACTTGGAACAAAGCGCTTTCTCATGATGGCTTTCATTTCTTGCCATGTACGGATTGGTCTTTCAAGATTTCGTCTTCTATTTATTTGCAATTGATCCCACCAAATACTAGCATAGTCACACAATTCAACGACAACAAGTTTTATCTTTTTCTCTTCACTATATGTATGACACTCAAATACATGTTCAATTTTTCTCTCCCACTCTAAATATAATTCAGGATCATTTTTCCCGTGAAAGGAAGGGATTTTCAGTTTTATGTTTTCCAGTTCATTACGAGAAGAAGCTTGTCTACCTCTCCTAATGTTGGGGCCTTCATCATCGGATTGCACATCTTCATCTTGTCCATAGAACACTCTTCTAGGACCTTTGGAGTTTGACGTGGATTGGATGTCATCCAACCTAGCATTCAACCTCTGGAATTGGTCTTGCACAGCCTTCATAAAGACTTTAAGATCTTGCTCAGTTGATTCATCTTCTTGAGACATATTTATGAATTCTAAAATGTTAGCGAACAACAAAAAAAACAATATGGACCTTACCACTCTCCCTCACGTGTATACACTCAACGGAAGTCAAACAACTCGTGTTTCACACAAAATTGGCTTTTCTATAATGTAAACACTCTTGCCTTTTTCCACTCAACTTGCTTTTTATAGTATTCTTATTGAAACAAGACACAATCAAATAGAAGTAATCAAACCAAGTGATGACTAAGATTAGAATTCCAAGATAAAATTCTCAAAGAATCCAAAAGGGAAATAGAGTGTGAAAAATAGTATAAGGAATGAATTAAGGAAGTGATTACCTTGGAAAGTCAAACTTGAAGCTAAAGAAAGATTAATAAGGCAAGAAATGAAATAGGAAGCGAAAAGCAAAATAGGAAAGTAACTGAAATAAGGAAGTGAAGCAAATAGGAAAGCAATCAAGTTCCAAGCAATACAAGATAGGAAAGTGAAGCAAATAGGAAAGTAATATGGCAAGTTCCTAGCAATACAAGATAGGAAAGTACTTGCAATTAGGAAAGTAGCAAACTTGGACTCCACTTCTCTAAAACTTGCATCACACACTCTGATTGTTTTCTTTTTTTTTCTATCTCTTTTTTTTGTCGATTTTTTTTCCTTTTTTTGACGAATTTTTTTTTCACTTCTACTTTTTTTTGTTTCTTTTTTTTTTGACAATTTTTTCTTTTTTTTGACTTCTACTTTTTTTTTTCAGAAGCTGGATGCTCTCAATTTAGATTTTGTGTAACTTGCTCTAGAAAGCTTGGATTTGAGTGATCCCAAGACGAAAATAAAGAAGAGATTTTGAACTTGAAGAAATTCCTATTATTTTGCCAAAACTCAAGCAAATAGGTACGAACTAGTAGACATAAAAATGGACAGAAATGAATAACGAAAAAGAAACAACAAAGGATAGTTATTTGAAATCTAGCAACCAAAGCTCTCTGATACCAAATGATGGCAGACCCAATAGGAATTTGTCCTAGAGAACCTTCAACAAGATGAAACTATGCCCGGGAGTAGATAGAATCAAGCAAACACATGGAATCACAAGAAACAAAGTTGAAAAGATAGAAACAGAACACAAAGAAAATGGGAGGTGAGAAGAATGTTGATCGATGAAAAGAACCCTAAGAGAACTTGTCTCTTAGAACTCTAGCAAGAATGTTGGTCAATGGAAAGAACCCTAAGAGAACTTGTCTCTTAGAACTCTAACCTTAAGACGCCACAAAGGAAAACCACTCCTTTGATAAGTCAAGTATTCTCAAAGACTACAAAGAAAGCAAGAAAGCTCTCAATATTATTTCTGAATCAAAGACCTCTTTCAAAGTACATAGAGGGTGCCTATTTATAGGGAAAACTTCCTAACTTAATGTCCTAAAGAAGATACTAAATAAAAGGAAACAAATCACTCCCTAAAAGGAAACAAAATAAACTTATAAAGGTGTTGACTAGATCACCTTATTTAGAGGAAACAAAAAAGGAAACTAAATAAAATGTGATCTTAACATGTTGGACCATAGGGATCACGTCCATATCCTTATTTTTAAGTGGCACATGCTTGTCACATGGTACTTTAAGTGAGTTCTCCCAATTGGACTCCATGTGGGCCTTTGGACACTTTATGTTGGGCTTCAAGGAATAAGACAATGCCTCTTGGACCTTTATGAGATGAAATCTGACTCAACAATATGGGCTCTATCTCTTGAAGGTCTTGTATTAAACAATTCAATGCTTGCTTCATTGCTTTGGCCCTAGCTCTTGTCATTGGGCCTCCAACATCTTGTAATGGATCTTTAGGAACATTAGACTTGAATGTTGGGCCTTTGATATGAGAATTTCGTTCATCCCCTTGCCTAGAATATTTAGACTTCAAATCTGATCCAATTTCAGCTCCTAAGCCTCCTTTTGCAAGCTCATGTCCATGCAAGTCACGTCCTAGGCTTCCTTGAGGCGAATCACGCCATGGATGCTTCTCTTCTTGTCTTTCACATGCCCATGGTTCTTCATCACTATGCCAATCTTCTTCATCTTCCCCATTAGATGAAGCCTCTCGTTGTAAATTCCTAATGGCTTGATCTTGTCTATCAAATTTATCACTGACATCCCTGAACATGTTCTCAATCCTTTGGAATTGATGTTGCATAGCCTCCAAAGTAAAGAATGTGTGTTGATCAGCCTCACTATTCTTTTCATCCTTGTCACTACCTTTACTATCCTTTGAATTGGACATGATGTAAAACCTGCAAAAACACGTTAGAATAGCTCCTCACACACTCCCTCACGTGTTTATCTCTAAATCAGATTGGATACCCTCGTGTTTCCCTCAAGAAGATGGCTTTTACCCTTAAATGAGCTTACACACTCTTGCCTTTTACCACTTTAGATTCTAGCACAGTTTTACTTGTCCGGATCAATCACTACCAACCAAATAAGCACAACAGCAACGTAATTCAAAAGGAAAGCAACGAATCCTAAATAAAGGAAGAAAAACACAAAGCTAGATGCAATTTAATGTAAAGAAAACAATGAAGACAAAAATAAACACATACTAGATGGAGAAAACATATGTGAACGATTTTTGGTGCCAATTGAGCAATATGAAACAAGATTACTCAATTCAAGTGTAATGGAAACAAAAAGGACAGCAAACAAAAAAAAAGAACCAAAGAGTTGAAGAAAAGACGAAACTAGGAATTAAACTCAACCCTAAACCCAAATTAACAAAAACATTCCAATCTGCCCCAATTACTCAAGAACATAAAGATAAGCAATTATATCAAAGACACACGTTTTGAGCAAAAAACGTAAATCTTGAAACAAGAAAGTGTTTCTTGATGCAAGAAAACAAGTCTTGACGAGTTTCTTGAATGAAGGATGTGTTCTTGATGAATTTGAATAATAAAGAAACGAAATTAAAGAATTCTTGAATGATCAGATTCGTTTCTTGATGAATCTTGCAAGCAAATCAACTCAAACTCACAAAGATTCACAATCTTGATTTTTTTTACTTCTTTCTTTCTTTCTTTATTTCTTTTATTTCTTTTCTTTTTTTTTTCTTTTTTTTTCGAATTTTAATGATGAACTAACTATAATAATCAAGAACAAACAAAAAATTAAAGATAAAGATTGAATTTAAAACCTAGGCTCTGATACCAAAGATGATACAGCAAGGAATTGGTAACAAAGAGTATAAGATTGTAGGAATTGAAATAACGCCACAAGTTAGAACTTACTTGATAAGTTGAATCAATCCTTTTGGTAAAACAAGCAAGATTCTCAATTCTCTCTTGAAGAATGCTTTCTAGTTCATTGATCTCTCTAAACTCGTGTTCATGGCTAAAGCAAAGGTTTAAATACCCTTTGCAATGTAAACCCTAACAAAGATAACCTAAAAACCCTAAAGAAAGCCCCAAATATCAAAAGGCCTTCTTGAAACAAATCTGCCCAAGAATAAATCCCACATGGATTTGGGCTTCAAAACTAATTAAAATTGACTAGTCCTTGTCCAAATAGGATAAGAAAACCACAAAATTGAAGACTAACTTAAGAGGGGCGAATTGGGCTTTTAAACTAGGACCACAAGCTTGCTTCCTTAAAATAAAACATGCACATGACTTTTTAATGAAGCACATGCACACTTAATGCAAATCAGCCCATGAAAAAGCCTAAAAGAAGTCCACATGCCCCTTATAAGATAAAATAAGCCCAAGCCCATTGATTAGACTTGTGCTTGTGAAAATTGGCTAAGTGTTAGCCCTCTTGGTTTGATGCCTCCAATGTGCACACACACTTAGGTGTCTTCCTAAGCTATTCTCCAAGCTTGATCAACAAAACTTCTTGAAGTTCTTGTGAAACAAAAGCTTGTACATAAATCTGAAATTGTGCTTTGAGCTTGTTGGAGCGCGACCTTGTAATTGGACCCATTGGCATCCTCAAGTCTCCATTGCCTTGGTGAATTGTATCAAATATAGAGGATTGCCAAATATTGTGAGGAAAATTAATTCATAAATTGTTGTTTGTAGTTATGGGGATATAAAGTCGTTTACTGTCATGTTAGCATTATGTGGTTCTTAATGCTAACATGAAATAATTCTTTTCTATCAGGAGAAGAGCTGCATATACCTAATTCTTTTCTGGTTATAGTCAATGGGCGCATTCTTGGCAAGCATATTCATTGCCTCCAGCTTGGAATGAGCCAATTGCTTGGACAAAACATTTTATTAATGATGCAATATTTTGGTCTTAATTGCCAATTGTCCTTCTGTGGTTAAAATCCTGAATGAGCATTTTGAATTCTATTTTGAGACCTATTCCCAACATTATTTTGGTCTCTCATTTGATTTGCTGGTATCACAATGAGCTAATTTGTTTCAGCTTTCAACATTTTTTTACTATGTGTTTGTGTGATTTATGGTTTCTTTATTGTAGTCTCTATTTTAGGTGTTGGATGATGATGGACTGGCTACTCCTGGTGAGATTATTTGCCCTGGTGATATCTATATTAACAAGGAGTACCCCATTGAGACAAGGGGCAGTTAAAATCTGCTGCAGCATTAGCTGATATGTTAGTAAAATTTCTCTCAGTATTGTAAACTCTTATTTTATTTTTACTCACTCATTTTTTCAATATCCAGCAAATATAGACCTAGCATAGAGACATTCAAAGGTCCTAAAGGGAGTCATGCGTTGTAGATAAAAGCGCTCTCGTGTTACGATAAGAACAACAATCTATGTATTAAATTCATAATTCGCCATACTCGAAGGCAGAGGTAAGAAATTTTCTTTTATCATAAGTTACAAGCTTTTGAAACTTTATACTAGGTTTTCATTTTACATATACTCGGGTTGGTGACAAATTCAGTAGTAGACATGGACAAAAGGTGTTTGTGGGACAATCATCCAACAGGAAGATCTCCATTTTCGAACATGGTGTTTGCCTGATTTGATCATGAAGCCTCAAGCCTTTCCAAGGTATTTTACTTTTAATTTCAGTTATGAATATAGAGGATTGCGGATATTGTGAGGAAAATTAATTCATAAATTGTTGTTTGTAGTTATGGGGATATAAAGTCGTTTAGTGTCATGTTAGCATTATGTGGTTCTTAATGCTAACATGAGATAATTCTTTTCTATCAGGAGAAGAGCTGCATATACCTAATTCTTTTCTGGTTATAGTCAATGGGCGCATTCTTGGCAAGCATATTCATTGCCTCCAGCTTGGAATGAGCCAATTGCTTGGACAAAACATTTTATTAATGATGCAATATTTTGGTCTTAATTGCCATCCTGAATGAGCATTTTGAATTCTATTTTGAGACCTATTCCCAACATTATTTTGGTCTCTCATTTGATTTGCTGGTATCACAATGAGCTAATTTGTTTCAGCTTTCAACATTTTTTTTACTATGTGTTTGTGTGATTTATGGTTTCTTTATTGTAGTCTCTATTTTAGGTGTTGGATGATGATGGACTGGCTACTCCTGGTGAGATTATTTGCCCTGGTGATATCTATATTAACAAGGAGTACCCCATTGAGACAAGGCGATTAAAATCTGCTGCGGCATTAGGCGATATGTTAGTAAAATTTCTCTCGAAGATTGTAAACTCTTATTTTATTTTTACTCACTCATTTTTCAAAATCCAGCAAATATAGACCTAGCATATAGACATTCAAAGGTCCTAAAGGGGAGTCATGCGTTGTAGATAAAGGCGCTACGTGTTACGATAAGAACAACAATCTATGTATTAAATTCATAATTCGCCATACTCGAAGGCGGAGGTAAGAAATTTTCTTTTATCATAAGTTACAAGCTTTTGAAACTTTATACTAGGTTTTCATTTTTACATATACTCGGGTTGGTGACAAATTCAGTAGTAGACATGGACAAAAGGTGTTTGTGGGACAATCATCCAACAGGAAGATCTCCCATTTTCAGAACATGGTGTTTGCCCTGATTTGATCATGAATCCTCAAGCCTTTCCAAGGTGTTTTACTTTTTAATTTCAGTTATGAATATAGAGGATTGCCAGATATTGTGAGGAAAATTAATTCATAAATTGTTGTTTGTAGTTATAGGGATATAAAGTCGTTTAGTGTCATGTTAGCATTATGTGGTTCTTAATGCTAACATGAGATAATTCTTTTCTATCAGGAGAAGAGCTGCATATACCTAATTCTTTTCTGGTTATAGTCAATGGGCGCATTCTTGGCAAGCATATTCATTGCCTCCAGCTTGGAATGAGCCAATTGCTTGGACAAAACATTTTATTAATGATGCAATATTTTGGTCTTAATTGCCAATTGTCCTTCTGTGGTTAAAATCCTGAATGAGCATTTTGAATTCTATTTTGAGACCTATTCCCAACATTATTTTGGTCTCTCATTTGATTTGCTGGTATCACAATGAGCTAATTTGTTTCAGCTTTCAACATTTTTTTACTATGTGTTTGTGTGATTTATGGTTTCTTTATTGTAGTCTCTATTTTAGGTGTTGGATGATGATGGACTGGCTACTCCTGGTGAGATTATTTGCCCTGGTGATATCTATATTAACAAGGAGTACCCCATTGAGACAAGGCGATTAAAATCTGCTGCAGCATTAGCTGATATGTTAGTAAAATTTCTCTCAGTATTGTAAACTCTTATTTTATTTTTACTCACTCATTTTTTCAATATCCAGCAAATATAGACCTAGCATATAGACATTCAAAGGTCCTAAAGGGGAGTCATGCGTTGTAGATAAAGGCGCTCGTGTTACGATAAGAACAACAATCTATGTATTAAATTCATAATTCGCCATACTCGAAGGCCAGAGGTAAGAAATTTTCTTTTATCATAAGTTACAAGCTTTTGAAACTTTATACTAGGTTTTCATTTTTACATATACTCAGGTTGGTGACAAATTCAGTAGTAGACATGGACAAAAAGGTGTTTGTGGGACAATCATCCAGCAGGAAGATCTCCCATTTTTAGAACATGGTGTTTGCCCTGATTTGATCATGAATCCTCAAGCCTTTCCAAGGTATTTTACTTTTTAATTTCAGTTATGAATATAGAGGATTGCCAGATATTGTGAGGAAAATTAATTCATAAATTGTTGTTTGTAGTTATAGGGATATAAAGTCGTTTAGTGTCATGTTAGCATTATGTGGTTCTTAATGCTAACATGAGATAATTCTTTTCTATCAGGAGAAGAGCTGCATATACCTAATTCTTTTCGGTTATAGTCAATGGGCATTCTTGGCAAGCATATTCATTGCCTCCGACTTGGAATGAGCCAATTGCTTGGACAAAACATTTTATTAATGATGCAATATTTTGGTCTTAATTGCCAATTGTCCTTCTGTGCTTAAAATCCTGAATGAGCATTTTGAATTCTATTTTGAGACCTATTCCCAACATTATTTTGGTCTCTCATTTGATTTGCTGGTATCACAATGAGCTAATTTGTTTCAGCTTTCAACATTTTTACTATGTGTTTGTGTGATTTATGGTTTCTTTATTGTAGTCTCTATTTTAGGTGTTGGATGATGATGGACTGGCTACTCCTGATGAGATTATTTGCCCTAGTGATATCTATATTAACAAGGAGTACCCCATTGAGACAAGGGGCAGTTAAAATCTGCTGCAGCATTAGCTGATATGTTAGTAAAATTTCTCTCAGTATTGTAAACTCTTATTTTATTTTTACTCACTCATTTTTTCAATATCCAGCAAATATAGACCTAGCATATAGACATTCAAAGGTCCTACAGGGGAGTCATGCGTTGTAGATAAAGGCGCTACGTGTTACGATAAGAACAACAATCTATGTATTAAATTCATAATTCGCCATACTCGAAGGCCGAGGTAAGAAATTTTCTTTTATCATAAGTTACAAGCTTTTGAAACTTTATACTAGGTTTTCATTTTACATATACTCGGGTTGGTGACAAATTCAGTAGTAGACATGGACAAAAAGGTGTTTGTGGGACAATCATCCAACGGAAGATCTCCCATTTCAGAACATGGTGTTTGCCTGATTTGATCATGAATCCTCAAGCCTTTCAAGGTATTTTACTTTTTAATTTCAGTTATGAATATAGAGGATTGCCAGATATTGTGAGGAAAATTAATTCATAAATTGTTGTTTGTAGTTATAGGGATATAAAGTTGTTTAGTGTCATGTTAGCATTATGTGGTTCTTAATGCTAACATGAGATAATTCTTTTCTATCAGGAGAAGAGCTGCATATACCTAATTCTTTTCTGGTTATAGTCAATGGGCGCATTCTTGGCAAGCATATTCATTGCCTCCAGCTTGGAATGAGCCAATTGCTTGGACAAAACATTTTATTAATGATGCAATATTTTGGTCTTAATTGCCAATTGTCCTTCTGTGGTTAAAATCCTGAATGAGCATTTTGAATTCTATTTTGAGACCTATTCCCAACATTATTTTGGTCTCTCATTTGATTTGCTGGTATCACAATGAGCTAATTTGTTTCAGCTTTCAACATTTTTTTACTATGTGTTTGTGTGATTTATGGTTTCTTTATTGTAGTCTCTATTTTAGGTGTTGGATGATGATGGACTGGCTACTCCTGGTGAGATTATTTGCCCTGGTGATATCTATATTAACAAGGAGTACCCCATTGAGACAAGGGGGAGTTAAAATCTGCTGCAGCATTAGCTGATATGTTAGTAAAATTTCTCTCAGTATTGTAAACTCTTATTTTATTTTTACTCACTCATTTTTTCAATATCCAGCAAATATAGACCTAGCATATAGACATTCAAAGGTCCTAAAGGGGAGTCATGCGTTGTAGATAAAGCTGCTCTGTGTTCTGATAAGAACAACAATCTATGTATTAAATTCATAATTCGCCATACTCGAAGGCCAGAGGTAAGAAATTTTCTTTTATCATAAGTTACAAGCTTTTGAAACTTTATACTAGGTTTTCATTTTTACATATACTCAGGTTGGTGACAAATTCAGTAGTAGACATGGACAAAAAGGTGTTTGTGGGACAATCATCCAACAGGAAGATCTCCCATTTTCAGAACATGGTGTTTGCCCTGATTTGATCATGAATCCTCAAGCCTTTCCAAGGTATTTTACTTTTTAATTTCAGTTATGAATATAGAGGATTGCCAGATATTGTGAGGAAAATTAATTCATAAATTGTTGTTTGTAGTTATGGGGATATAAAGTCGTTTAGTGTCATGTTAGCATTATGTGGTTCTTAATGCTAACATGAGATAATTCTTTTCTATCAGGAGAAGAGCTGCATATACCTAATTCTTTTCTGGTTATAGTCAATGGGCGCATTCTTGGCAAGCATATTCATTGCCTCCAGCTTGGAATGAGCCAATTGCTTGGACAAAACATTTTATTAATGATGCAATATTTTGGTCTTAATTGCCAATTGTCCTTCTGTGCTTAAAATCCTGAATGAGCATTTTGAATTCTATTTTGAGACCTATTCCCAACATTATTTTGGTCTCTCATTTGATTTGCTGGTATCACAATGAGCTAATTTGTTTCAGCTTTCAACATTTTTTACTATGTGTTTGTGTGATTTATGGTTTCTTTATTGTAGTCTCTATTTTAGGTGTTGGATGATGATGGACTGGCTACTCCTGATGAGATTATTTGCCCTAGTGATATCTATATTAACAAGGAGTACCCCATTGAGACAAGGGGCAGTTAAAATCTCTGCTGACATTAGGCGATATGTTAGTAAAATTTCTCTCGATTGTAAACTCTTATTTTATTTTACTCACTCATTTTTCAATATCCAGCAAATATAGACCTAGCATATAGACATTCAAAGGTCCTACAGGGAGTCATGCGTTGTAGATAAAGCTGCTCTGTGTTCTGATAAGAACAACAATCTATGTATTAAATTCATAATTCGCCATACTCGAAGGCCAGAGGTAAGAAATTTTCTTTTATCATAAGTTACAAGCTTTTGAAACTTTATACTAGGTTTTCATTTTTACATATACTCAGGTTGGTGACAAATTCAGTAGTAGACATGGACAAAAAGGTGTTTGTGGGACAATCATCCAACAGGAAGATCTCCCATTTTCAGAACATGGTGTTTGCCCTGATTTGATCATGAATCCTCAAGCCTTTCCAAGGTATTTTACTTTTTAATTTCAGTTATGAATATAGAGGATTGCCAGATATTGTGAGGAAAATTAATTCATAAATTGTTGTTTGTAGTTATAGGGATATAAAGTTGTTTAGTGTCATGTTAGCATTATGTGGTTCTTAATGCTAACATGAGATAATTCTTTTCTATCAGGAGAAGAGCTGCATATACCTAATTCTTTTCTGGTTATAGTCAATGGGCGCATTCTTGGCAAGCATATTCATTGCCTCCAGCTTGGAATGAGCCAATTGCTTGGACAAAACATTTTATTAATGATGCAATATTTTGGTCTTAATTGCCAATTGTCCTTCTGTGGTTAAAATCCTGAATGAGCATTTTGAATTCTATTTTGAGACCTATTCCCAACATTATTTTGGTCTCTCATTTGATTTGCTGGTATCACAATGAGCTAATTTGTTTCAGCTTTCAACATTTTTTTACTATGTGTTTGTGTGACTTATGGTTTCTTTATTGTAGTCTCTATTTTAGGTGTTGGATGATGATGGACTGGCTACTCCTGGTGAGATTATTTGCCCTGGTGATATCTATATTAACAAGGAGTACCCCATTGAGACAAGGGGCAGTTAAAATCTGCTGCAGCATTAGCTGATATGTTAGTAAAATTTCTCTCAGATTGTAAACTCTTATTTTATTTTACTCACTCATTTTTCAATATCCAGCAAATATAGACCTAGCATATAGACATTCAAAGGTCCTAAAGGGAGTTATGTGTTGTAGATAAAGCTGCTCGTGTTACGATAAGAACAACAATCTATGTATTAAATTCATAATTCGCCATACTCGAAGGGAGGTAAGAAATTTTCTTTTATCATAAGTTACAAGCTTTTGAAAGTTTATACTAGGTTTTCATTTTACATATACTCAGGTTGGTGACAAATTCAGTAGTAGACATGGACAAAAGGTGTTTGTGGGACAATCATCCAAGGAAGATCTCCCATTTTGAACATGGTGTTTGCCTGATTTGATCATGAATCCTCAAGCCTTTCCAAGGTATTTTACTTTTTAATTTCAGTTATGAATATTGATACGTCAACAACCTAGAATCAATGTCTAGATCACCTCCGTTTCAATGATTGTTCCCAAACCTAAATTCAATCAATCTAACAAGACCCTTCACCCCCAAAACAGCAAGGAATTGGTAACAAAGAGTATAAGATTGTAGGAATTGAATTAGCATACAAGTTAGAACTTACTTGATAAGTTGAATCAATCCTTAAGGTAAAACAAGCAAGAATCTCAATTCTCTCTTGAAGAATGCTTTCTAGTTCATTGATCTCTCTAAACTCGTGTTCATGGCTAAAGCAAAGGTTTAAATACCCTTTGCAATGTAAACCCTAACAAAGATAACCTAAAAACCCTAAAGAAAGCTCAAAATATCAAAAGGCCTTCTTGAAACAAATCTGCCCAAGAATAAATCCCACATGGATTTGGGCTTCAAAACTAATTAAAATTGACTAGTCCTTGTCCAAATAGGATAAGAAAACCACTAAATAGAAGGCTAACTTAAGAGGGGCGAATTGGGCTTTTAAACTAGGCCCACAAGCTTGGTTCCTTAAAATAAAACATGCACATGACTTTTTTAATGAAGCACATGCACACTTAATACAAATCAGCCCATGAAAAAGCCTAAAAGAAGTCCACATGCCCCTTATAAGATAAAATAAGCCCAAGCCCATTGATTAGACTTGTGCTTGTGAAAATTGGCCAAGTGTTAGCCCTCTTGGTTTGATGCCTCCAATATGCACACACACTTAGGTGTCTTCCTAAGCTATTCTCCAAGCTTGATCAACAAAATTTCTTGAAGTTCTTGTGAAACAAAAGCTTGTACATAAATCTGAAATTGTGCTTTGAGCTTGTTGGAGCGCGACCTTGTAATTGGACCCATTGGCATTCTCAAGTCTCCATTGCCTTGGTGAGTTGTATCATTCCCTCCCTCCTCAAAAGGATTCTTCCTCGAATCAAGACCTACATTATCAAAGGGAGATAAATCAGAAACATTAAAAGTAGCACTAACACTATACTCTCCTGGCAAATCCACCCTATAGGCAATGTCATTGATGCGTTCAAGCACTTGAAAAGGACCATCCCCTCTAGGATCAAGCTTGGACTTCCTTTGTTTAGGAAATCTCTCCTTCCTGAAGTGCACCCAAACCCAATCTCCAGGTTCAAACTTCATCTCCCTACGCCCTTGATTGGCTCTTTGAGCATACTTCTTGTTCTTTTCCTCAATGTGCTGCCTAGCTTTCTCATGTATTGTTTTAACCAATTCGGCCCTTTGCTGCCCATCTACATTAACAATCTCATTCAAGGGTAAAGGCAACAAATCTAATGGAGTTAATGGGTTAAAACCATACACAATCTCAAATGGAGAATAACTTGTAGAAGAATGAATGCTTCTATTATATGCAAACTCAATCAAAGGCAAACAATCTTCCCAAGCTTTCAAATTTTTACCCACAACAGCACGTAATAAAGATCCTAAGGTTCTATTAACCACTTCAGTTTGTCCATCTGTTTGAGGATGACAAGTTGTAGAAAACAAAAGCTTTGTTCCCAATTTATTCCATAGAACACGCCAAAAGTGACTTAAAAACCTAGAATCCCTATCGGAAACAATGGTTCTGGGAATGCCATGCAATCTAACAACATCCCTAAAAAAAAAATCAGCAACATGTGTAGCATCATCAGATTTATGACATGCAATAAAATGAGTCATTTTACTAAATCGATCAACTACAACAAAGATGCTATCACGTCCTTTCCTAGTCCTAGGCAATCCTAACACAAAATCCATAGATATATCAATCCAAGGACTAATAGGGACAGGTAGAGGCGTGTACAACCCATGTGGTTGCACCTTGGATTTGGCGTGCCTACAGGCTACACAACTAGAGCAAACTCTTTCAACATCCTTTTTCATGTTAGGCCAATAAAAATGCTCCTGTAATATGTCAAGTGTTTTAGCAATACCAAAATTTCCCATTAAACCTCCATCATGAGACTCCCTAGCAAGCATCTCACGCATAGAACAAGTAGGAATACATAGTTTATTATCTCTAAACATATATCCATCATTCCTATAAAACTTTTGAAAAGCAACTTGTTCACATGCATCATACACATTAGCAAAGTCAGAATCTGATTTGTACAAATCTTTTATATACTTAAACCCAATCAACTTAGAACTAAGAGAAGAGATTAGAGCATACCTCCTAGACAATGCATCAGCGATCACATTTTCTTTACCTTGCTTGTATTTCACAACATATGGGAATGTCTCTATGAACTCCAACCACTTAGCATGTCTTTTATTTAACTTACCTTGGCCCTTAAGATGCTTCAAACTCTCATGATCAGTGTGAATCACGAATTCCTTTGGCCATAGATAATGTTGCCAAGTTTGTAGAGCTCTTACCAATGCATATAGCTCCTTGTCATAAGTGGAATACTTCATTTGAGCACCATTCAATTTCTCACTAAAATAGGCAATGGGACGCCTTCCCTGCAATAAAACAGCACCAATACCTATCCTAGAGGCATCACATTCAATCTCAAAAGTAGAAGAAAAATCAGGTAAACTCAAAATAGGTGCAGAACAAAGTTTTTCTTTCAAAGTGTTAAAAGCAATTTCCTGCGTCTCTCCCCACTTAAATCCTACCTCCTTTTTAACAATCTCAGTCAATGGAGCTGCAATGGAACTAAAATCTTTCACAAACCTCCTATAGAAACTAGCAAGTCCATGAAAAGATCTTACCTGAGTAACACTTGTAGGTCTCGGCCACTCCCTAATTGCGTTGACCTTTTCTTGGTCCACCTCAATTCCATTAGAAGAAACAACATAACCAAGAAACATGACACGATCCATGCAAAATGTACACTTCTTTAACTTAGCATACAACTTTTCTGCCCTAAGTGCATCTAACACAAGCCTAACATGCTCAATATGCTCATTAATGCTTTTGCTATAGTTCAATATGTCATCAAAATATACCACAACAAACTTACCAATAAATGACCTCAAAACATGATTCATCAAACGCATAAATGTACTAGGAGCATTAGTTAAGCCAAAAGGCATCTGATACGGAACCTCCAAGAATAGACTTTGAGAACTCCTTAACGACGAACCCAAATACTGACCTGAAAACCCCTAGTCGAATTCAGTACAACCTCAAGGAAGAAGGTTAGAATTCAGATTACCTTGAATTGATCTAGATCTAAGATTCAAAACAATTCAGCCTCTAATCCTAGATTTGAAACACTCCACAAGAAAGTTGATCAAACTACTTGAATGTTTCTGAAGCAAAACTCTCTTGTTTGGACATTCTTTACTGATATGTCCCACATCTTGACACTTCCAACACTTAATATCTCGATTTCGCTGCCTTGGCTCATCGAATTTGGACTTGCCCTTAGAACTTGATTCGACCTTCGCTTTACCACCATCTTGAACAGCCTTGCTGCCACCTTTAAAATCACGTTTTCCATCCCTATTCCAAGAAGAATTTGCATTAGAAATAGGTTTGGAACCTGAAGAATTTGCAAAACTCTCCACATCCTCTTCTAAGTCAGCCCTAGTCATCAACATCTCCATTTCTTTGTAGTAATCATCAACACTCTTACTTCCTTGCTTAAGAACCTGAAGTCTTTGCATGATTTCCCTATGGAAATGTCTAGGAACAAACTGCTTCCTCATGACTGATTTTAGATCAGCCCACGTTTCAATTGGGTACTCCAAATTCCTTCTCCTACTAGTCACTAAGCGATCCCACCGGGCTATTGCATAATCTGTGAATTGAGTAACGATGAAGCTTGACCTTCTTTTCTTCAATACATCTATGGCACTCAAAATAAGTTCAACTTGTTTCTCCCATTGCAAATAAGCTTCGGATCTGATGTACCTCGAAAATTTGGTATTTTAAGCTTGATGCTCCCAAAGCTTCTATCCGCACCATCTTCACCTCTATGATTTCTGCCATAGTTAACATTATTATTGGCCTTCCCTACCCCTTCCAGCACCACGGCCTCTTCTTCCTCTACCTCTAGGAAAATTAGTTAAACATCAGCTGCATCTTCCTCCTCAAGCTCATGGTCATCTTCCTCAAATTCTGGTTGTTACACTGATTTCGACCACCAACTTGTCTTCCTTGTCGTTTGAGTTGCTCTTTCAACATTCCATGACCTTAAATTCATACGTTCAAGGTTTCGTTTATATTCTCCATGGCTCGGTATAAATGTGTAAATTCTGCTTGTTGAGCCTCACGCAACCTATCCGGATCAATCTGAACTGTCCTTTCATCATCACCTTGATTAGACATTATACCTGCAAGAAAAGGTTAGTACAAACAAATATAGGCCTCACAACACTCCCTCGCGTGTTTACACTCAAATAATGAAGGTTGTTCACTCGTGTTTCACTCAATTGATGTTTTCGCTCAAGGTTCAGCTCACACCTCTCAAGCTGATGTCTTTTATGTTCTTAGGAGAATCACACTTTATGAAATAATTCCAATAGCCTTCCTCGTGATGTATCCCGAACCTAAAATTCCCAATGCCTCACTAATCAAGTCGGTTCAAACAGCCCCCATCGATGGTGAAAATTTCGGGACTGAAAAATTATATTGATTCTAACCCACCTAGATTCGATCCTTATCTCCTAAATAGCAAGGAGAATGAAAATTTTTCTAGAAGGGATTTTGTACCTTTTTTTTTTTTTGCTCCCTCTCACTATCTCTTTGAAGACAACCTCAATTCACCCCAACGAAACAAGGATAGCAACAAAGAACAAGACCAGAACAAGATCAAATTTAGAAAGAAAGCGAAATTGATAGGGATAAAACCTGATCTAGAGAGAGCTCGATACCAAATAATCTGGAACCTCCAAGAATAGACTTTGAGAACTCCTTAACGCGAACCCAAATACTGACCTGAAAACCCCTAGTCGAATTTAGTACAACCTCAAGGATGAAGGTTAGAATTCAGATTACCTTGAATTGATCTAGATCTAAGATTGAAACAATTCAGCCTCTAATCCTAGATTTGAAACACTCCACAAGAAAGTTGATCAAACTACTTGAATGTTTACGAAGCATGTGTTCACGCAAGAACACAAAGATAAAAGCAAAAGCGGCTTTTAGGTTAAAATTTCATCCAAAAGAACCCATCACAATTAGTCCTAGGCATATATATAGCCTTTACAGAACATAAAAAACCTATTCGATATGGAAAACTTAATAGAATAGGAAACCTATTCTGATATGGAAAACTTAATAAAATAGGAAACCTATTACGATATGGAAAACTTAATAAATAGGAAACCTATTCGATATGGAAAACTTAATAAATAGGAAACCTATTCGATATGGAAAACTGAATAGAAACCTATTCGATATGGAAAACTTAATAAAAGCGTGGTTAAACACTAAATCAAGCCTCATTCGTGAATGTCAACTTGTAACAAATTAAAGTTGACATCTTCAGCCCTTGTCTCCAAACGTGGCATCCCATGCAGTCCATGCAAGCCATTGCTAGCCAAAGTCACCAAGCCTTGTAAATGTCAATTTAATGCTTGCTGAATCTTTTTGGCTCGTGATCTAGTAATTGGACCTCTTGGCAAAACAATTGGATTGGAGATCATCTCTTCATGCTCCTCACGTCCTTGCTCTTGACCAAGCTGATTCGCATCAGCATCACAAGTCACTCATCTAAACCATGTTTTGTTTTAAAAGCAGTTTTCCATTCATCACAAATTTTCATTCTAATCTGATGGTAACCACTCATAAGATCAATTTTGGTCAACACACATGCACCATGCAATTCATCAATCATATCATCCAATCTAGGTATAGGATGGCGATACTTTACTGTTATCTTGTTAATGACTCTGCAATCCACACACATGCGCCAACTCCCATCCTTCTTTGAAACCAATATCACTGGGACGGCACAAGGACTAAGACTCTCCCTGATGTGTCCCTTTTGTAGCAATTCTTCCACTTGCTTTTGGAGTTCCTTAGTTTCTTCAGGATTAGCCCTATAAGCTGGTCTATTTGGAATCTGCGCCCCAGGCATGAAGTCAATCTGATGTTCTATTCCTCTAATAGGCGGCAATTCCTTAGGCAACTCCTCAGGGAAAACATCTCCATACTCCTGCAAAAGAGAAACAACACTACTAGGCAAACAAGGGTCAAGGTCAGATTCATTAAAATAAGCTTGCTTGTACAAAAGTACAAACAAACATCTCCTTTCCACACAAGCAACCCTTACATCTCTCATTTTTGCATAGAAGTTTTGTTTCTTTCTACCCCTCTCTCATTTGGGCCTTTTAATTGAATTTCTTTTGAGGCCTCTTTCCCCACTTTTCTTCTCTCAGTCTCGGCCTCACTTTCTCTCTTTTCTTTTGATTTAGATTTCTGCTCCCCTTTTGCAAGGTTCTCAACCTTCCCCTCAATTTTTGTATTGTCATGCTTTTCTTGAAGTTTTTTGTCCTGTCTTTGTTGCATTCCTCCATACTCCTTTTAATTGCATTTGGTCCTCATATACCTCTTTTGGTGCCAATGGAGCAAGAACAAATTTCTGATCTCCATAGTAAATGAATACCTATTCTTAAAACCATCATGTAACACTCTTCTATCATATTGCCAAGGTCTAATAGAGTAATAAATGACAAGCATGCATAGATGCGACATCACAAAGTACTTGATCAGAATACTTTCCAATGGAGAAAGATACAAGGACTTGTTTATTTACCTTGATTTCCCCCATGTCATTCAGCCATTGTAGTCTATACGGCCTAGGGTGTTTCAAGCACTCCAACCCGAGTTTTTCTACCATCAATGTACTAGTCACATTAGTGCAGCTTCCCCCATCAATGATCAGGCTACAAATCTTCTCATTCACTAGGCATCTGGAATGAAAAATATTTTCCCTTTGCTCAATTCCATCTTCCTTTACTTGAGTATTCAAAACTCGCCTAGTAACAAGTAATTCACCCCTAGGTGCATCCTCAACTTCCACATCAGAACAATCTTCCAACTCAGGCATGGAAGTCAAATCATCTTCTTCCTCCTCAGACACAACTTCTCCTCCTCTCACAAACATTGTTTTCTTGTTTGGGCATTGAGAAGCAATATGACCAACACCAAGACATTTAAAGCATTTAATAGTCCTATGCTTTTCAGAATTGGAACTAGAAGAACTTGGAGTTTTAAATGTACCTTTTGGATCTGCCTTGTTCTTCTCTTCCTTTAGCTTGTCTTTGTCCTTCTCATTTTTCTTGGACCATTTCGAGTTCCAATTTGTAGTAAAGCTTGGGTAAGAAGCCTTGTTGGAGCTTTTGTACTTGAGTTGCCTCTCCACCTTCATGGCCATATTCACCATCTCCTCTAACTCCACATAATGGTGCAATTCAATAACATTTGCAATGTCTTTGTTCAAACCAGCCAAGAAATGTGCCATGGTGGCTTCTCTTTCTTCTTCTACATTAGCCCTAATCATGGCTATCTCCATCTCCTTATGGTACTCTTCTACACTTTTGGTGCCTTGTCTCAAGGTTTGGAGCCTTTGATGGAGCTCCCTATAGAAGTAACTAGGCACAAACCTCTTCTTCATGACCCTCTTCATTTCAGCCCAAGTATCAATAGGATCCTCTCCATTCCTTCTTTTGTTCAAAACAAGTTGATCCCACCAAATAAGTGCATAATCATGAAATTCCACGGAAGCAAGCTTCACCTTCTTCTCCTCAGAATAGTTATGGCATTCAAAAATCATCTCCACCTTTCTTTCCCATTCTAAGTAAGCTTCTGGATCATTCTTACCTTGGCATTCTAAGTAAGCTTCTGGCATTCAAAAATCATCTCCACTCTTCCACCAAATCTGGCCCTATGCCAATCTTCTTCATCTTCCCCATCATCATATTCATCTTCATACTCATAGCGCACAGGAGTTGGCTCCCTAGCATTTTGCCTCTTTGTTGCACCATTAGATGAAGCCTCTCGTTGTAAATTCCTAATGGCTTGATCTTGTCTATCAAATTTATCACTGACATCCCTGAACATGTTCTCAATCCTTTGGAATTGATGTTGCATAGCCTCCAAAGTAAAGAATGCATGTTGATCAGCCTCACTATTCTTTTCATCCTTGTCACTACCTTTACTATCCTTTGAATTGGACATGATGTAAAACCTGCAAAAACACGTTAGAATAGCTCCTCACGCACTCCCTCACGTGTTTCTCTCTAAATCAGATTGGATACCCTCGTGTTTCACTCAAGAAGATGGCTTTTACCCTTAAATGAGCTTACACACTCTTGCCTTTTACCACTTTAGATTCTAGCACAGTTTTACTTGTCCGGATCAATCACTACCAACCAAATAAGCACAACAGCAACGTAATTCAAAAGGAAAGCAACGAATACCTAAATAAAGGAAGAAAAACACAAAGCTAGATGCAATTTAATGTAAAGAAAACAATGAAGACAAAAATAAACACATACTAGATGGAGAAAACGTATGTGAACGATTTTTGGTGCCAATTGAGCAATATGAAAGAAGATTACTCAATTCAAGTGTAATGGAAACAAAAGGACAGCAAACAAAAAAAACAACCAAAGAGTTGAAGAAAAGACGAAACTAGGAATTAAACTCAACCCTAAACCCAAATTAACAAAAACATTCCAATCTGCCCCAATTACTCAAGAATATAAAGATAAGCAATTATATCAAAGACACACGTTTTGAGCGAAGAACGTAAATCTTGAAACAAGAAAGTGTTTCTTGATGCAAGAAAACAAGTATTGATGAGTTTCTTGAATGAAGGATGTGTTCTTGATGAATTTGAATAATAAAGAAACGAAATTAAAGAATTCTTGAATGATCAGATTCGTTTCTTGATGAATCTTGCAAGCAAATCAACTCAAACTCACAAAGATTCACAATCTTGATTTTTTTTCTTTCTTTCTTTCTTTTCTTTTTTTTTCTTTTTTTCGAATTTTAATGATGAACTAACTATAATAATCAAGAACAAACAAAAAATTAAAGATAAAGATTGAATTTAAAACCTAGGCTCTGATACCAAAGATGATACGGCAACAACCTAGAATCAATGTCTAGATCACCTCCGTTTCAATGATTGTTCCCAAACCTAAATTCAATCAATCTAACAAGACCCTTCACCCCCAAAATAGCAAGGAATTGGTAACAAAGAGTATAAGATTGTAGGAATTGAATTAACGCCACAAGTTAGAACTTACTTGATAAGTTGAATCAATCCTTTTGGTAAAACAAGCAAGAATCTCAATTCTCTCTTGAAGAACGCTTTCTAGTTCATTGATCTCTCTAAACTCGTGTTCATGGCTAAAGAAAAGGTTTAAATACCCTTTGCAATGTAAACCCTAACAAAGATAACCTAAAAACCCTAAAGAAAGCCCAAAATATCAAAAGGCCTTCTTGAAACAAATCTGCCCAAGAATAAATCCCACATGGATTTGGGCTTCAAAACTAATTAAAATTGACTAGTCCTTGTCCAAATAGGATAAGAAAACCACAAAATAGAAGACTAACTTAAGAGGGGCGAATTGGGCTTTTAAACTAGGCCCACAAGCTTGGTTCCTTAAAATAAAACATGCACATGACTTTTTTAATGAAGCACATGCACACATAATGCAAATCAGCCTATGAAAAAGCCTAAAAGAAGTCCACATGCCCCTTATAAGATAAAATAATCCCAAGCCCATTGATTAGACTTGTGCTTGTGAAAATTGGCTAAGTGTTAGCCCTCTTGGTTTGATGCCTCCAATGTGCACACATACTTAAGTGTCTTCCTAAGCTCTTCTCCAAGCTTGATCAACAAAACTTCTTCTAGTTCTTGTGAAACAAAAGCTTGTACATAAATCTGAAATTGTGCTTTGAGCTTGTTGGAGCGCGACCTTGTAATTGGACCCATTGGCATCCTCAAGTCTCCATTGCCTTGGTGAGTTGTATCAGCCATACTCGAAGGCCAGAGGTAAGAAATTTTCTTTTATCATAAGTTACAGGCTTTTGAAACTTTATACTAGGTTTTCATTTTTACATATACTCAGGTTGGTGACAAATTCAGTTGTAGACATGGACAAAAAGGTGTTTGTGGGACAATCATCCAACAGGAAGATCTCCCATTTTCAGAACATGGTGTTTGCCCTGATTTGATCATGAATCCTCAAGCCTTTCCAAGGTATTTTACTTTTTAATTTCAGTTATGAATATAGAGGATTGCCAGATATTGTGAGGAAAATTAATTCATAAATTGTTGTTTGTAGTTATGGGGATATAAAGTCGTTTAGTGTCATGTTAGCATTATGTGGTTCTTAATGCTAACATGAGATAATCTTTCTATCGGAGAAGAGCTGCATATACCTAATTCTTTTACGGTTATAGTCGATGGTAGCATTCTTGGCAAGCATATTCATTGCCTCCGACTTGGAATGAGCCAATTGCTTGGACAAAACATTTTATTAATGATGCAATATTTTGGTCTTAATTGTCAATTGTCATACGTGCTTAAAATCCTGAATGAGCATTTTGAATTCTATTTTGAGACCTATTCCCAACATTATTTTGGTCTCTCATTTGATTTCTTGGCATCTGATGAGCTAATTTGTTTCAGCTTTCAACATTTTTTTACTATGTGTTTGTGTGATTTATGGTTTCTTTATTGTAGTCTCTATTTTAGGTGTTGGATGATGATGGACTGGCTACTCCTGGTGAGATTATTTGCCCTGGTGATATCTATATTAACAAGGAGTACCCCATTGAGACAAGGGGCAGTTAAAATCTGCTGCAACATTAGTGAAGGCAGACCCAATAGGAATTTGTCCTAGAGAACCTTCAACAAGATGAAACTATGCCCGGGAGTAGATAGAATCAAGCAAACACATGTAATCACAAGAAACAAAGTTGAAAAGATAGAAACAGAACACAAAGAAAATGGGAGGTGAGAAGAATGTTGATCGATTAAAAGAACCCTAAGAGAACTTGTCTCTTAGAACTCTAGCAAGAATGTTGGTCAATGGAAAGAACCCTAAGAGAACTTGTCTCTTAGAACTCTAACCTTAAGACGCCACAAAGGAAAACCACTCCTTTGATAAGTCAAGTATTCTCAAAGAATACAAAGAAAGCAAGAAAGCTCTCAATATTATTTCTGAATCAAAGACCTCTTTCAAAGTACATAGAGGGTGCCTATTTATAGGGAAAACTTCCTAACTTAATATCCTAAAGAAGATACTAAATAAAAGGAAACAAATCAATCCCTAAAAGTAAACAAAATAAACTTATAAAGGTGTTGACTAGATCACCTTATTTAGAGGAAACAAAAAAGGAAACTAAATAAAATGTGATCTTAACATGTTGGACCATAGGGATCACGTCCATATCCTTATTTTTAAGTGGCACATGCTTGTCACATGGTACTTTAAGTGAGTTCTCCCAATTGGACTCCATGTGGGCCTTTGGACACTTTATGTTGGGCTTCAAGGAATAAGACAATGCCTCTTGGACCTTTATGAGATGAAATCTGACTCAACAATATGGGCTCTATCTCTTGAAGGTCTTGTATTAAACAATTCAATGCTTGCTTCATTGCTTTGGCCCTAGCTCTTGTCATTGGGCCTCCAACATCTTGTAATGGATCTTTAGGAACATTAGACTTGAATGTTGGGCCTTTGATATGGGAATTTCGTTCATCCCTTGCCTTGAATATTTAGACTTCAAATCTGATCCAATTTCAGCTCCTAAGCCTCCTTTTGCAAGCTCATGTCCATGCAAGTCACGTCCTAGGCTTCCTTGAGGCGAATCACGCCATGGATGCTTCTCTTCTTGTCTTTCACATGCCCATGGTTCTTCATCATTCCTCCCTCCTCAAAAGATTAGTCCTCGAATCTGCAACATCAAAGAGGGATAAATCAGATACATTGAATGTAGCACTCACATTACCATAGGAGCTAGGCAAATCAATTTTATAAGCATTATCATTAATCCTTTCTAAAACTTGAAAAGGGCCATCTCCTCTTGTACAGCTTAGATTTCCTTTGTTCTGGAAACCTCTCCTTTCTCAAGTGCACCCAAACCCAATCACCATGTTCAAAGATGACACGCCTTCGGCTTTTATTTGCTTGCTTTGCATATTGTTCATTTCTCTTCTCAATGTTGGCTCTAACTTTAGCATGCAACTCCTGTACAAATTTAGCTTTTTCATACCGTCAAAGTTAGTAAACTCATTAGAAGGCAATGGAAGAATTTCAAAGGAGTCAAAGGATTAAACCCATAAACAATCTCAAAAGGAGAAAATTGAGTAGAAGAATGAAGAGCACGATTATAAGCAAACTCAATGTGTGGGAGACACTTTTCCCAATTCTTCAAGTTCTTTTGGATGATCGCACGCAACAATGTTGTCAAAGTTCTATTTACCACTTCATTTGACCATCCGTTTGAGGATGTGCAACGATGAAAACAAGAGTTTAGTGCCAAGTTTATTCCATAGAGTTCTCCAAAAGTGACTAAGAAATTTTACATCTCTATCACTCACAATAGTCTTTGGCAACCCGTGCAATCTTACAACCTCTTTAAAGAACAAATCAGCAACATGAACAGCATCATTGGTTTTAGAACAAGCAATAAAGTGAGCCATCTTGCTAAATCGATCAACCACCACAAAGATACTATCCTTTCCACTAGATGATCTAGGCAATCCAAGCACAAAGTCCATAGATATATCAACCCAAGGATGAGAGGGGACGGGTAATGGAGAATATAAACCATGTGATTGTACCTTAGATTTTGCATGCCTACAAGTAATACATTTAGCACAAATAGAAACAACATCCTTTCTCATGTTAGGCCAATAAAAATGTTCATGCAAAAGAGCTAAAGTTTTCTCAACACCAAAGTGACCCATCAATCCACCTCCATGTGTCTCTCTAACAAGTAATTCACGCATAGAGCAAGATGGAATGCAAAGTTTATCCTTTTTGAATAGAAATCCATCAAATCTATAGAAATTATCATTACCATGTTTTTCACAAGATTTCCAAATTTTTGCAAAGTCACAATCAGATTCATACATGCCTTTCAACATCTCAAAACCAAGTAATCTAGCATGCATAGAGCTAAGAAGAGAGTATCTCCTAGAAAGAGCATCAGCCACAATGTTTTCTTTCCCTTGTTTATGTTTAATAACATAAGGAAAAGTTTCAATAAATTCCAACCACCTAGCATGTCTCTTGTTCAATTTACCTTGGGACTTCAGAAATTTCAAACTTTCATGATCAGAGTGAATGATAAATTCTTTTGGCCACAAGTAATGTTGCCAAGTCTCTAAAGACCTTTTAAAGCATACAACTCTTTATCATAAGTGGAGTAATTCAAAGCAGCACCACTTAGTTTTCACTAAAATAAGCAATGGGTTTAGAATCTTGCATTAAAACAGCACCAATGCCTATTCCAGAAGTATCACATTCAACCTCAAAAACTTTAGAAAAATCAGGAAGAATAAGAAGAGGAGCATTGGTCAATTTTTCTTTCAAGCTATTAAAAGCAACCTCTTGTGAATCACCCCATTTAAAAATCACATTCTTTTTTACCAATTCATTCAAAGGGGCTGCAATGGTAGAAATCCTTCACAAATCTCCGATAGAAGCTAGCCAAGCCATGGAAGCTTCGAACCTCATTCGCATTCTTGGGAGTTGGCCATTCTCTAATTGCTTTCACTTTCTCTTCATCAACTTGAAGTCCTTTAGCACCTACAATAAAACCAAGAAACACAACAGTATCCATGCAAAAGGAACATTTTTCTAAATTGGCGTAAAGCTTATTTTCTCTTAAAAGTTCAAACACATCATTCAAGTGTTTCACATGTTCGTCTAAACTCCTAGAATACACTAGAATATCATCAAAATAGACGACCACATACTTTCCAATAAAAGGACGAAACACATGATTTATCAAACTCATGAAAGTACTAGGTGCATTAGTCAAGCCAAAAGGCATAACTAACCACTCATACAACCCAAACTTAGTTTTGAAAGCAGTTTTCCACTCATCACCCTTTTTCATGCGAATTTGATGATACCCACTTCTAAGATCAATTTTTGAAAATATACAAGCACCATGCAACTCATCAAGCATATCATCTAAACGAGGGATAGGGTAACGATATTTCACCGTGATTTTATTGATGGCTCTACAGTCAAAACACGTTCTCCATTTGCCATCTTTCTTAGGAACAAGTATAACTGGCACAGCACACGGGCTCAAGCTTTCTCTCACAAAGCCCTTTTTCATAAGCTCTTCAACTTGTCTTTGGATCTCCTTAGTTTCTTCCGGATTGGCTCTATACGCAGGCCTATTCGGAATTGAAGCTCCGGGAAGGAAGTCTATACGGTGCTCAATGCCTCTTAAAGGGGGCAATCCATCAGGAATGTCCTCCGGAAATAAGTCGTTGAAGTCCTGCAACAAAGACAAAACACTAGACGGCAAAGATGGATCAAGCTCATTAATAGTTAAGAAAACATCTTTATATAAAAGTATATAAGATTCTTCACATTTTAAAGCTCTTTTGATCTCACTTTTTCCAGCAAATAAAGTCACTCTCTTTTCTTCATTTTTTTCACTCATTTTACTTTCTCTCCCTTTTTTTTTCTTTTCGACGTCTCTCTCTTTCTTTTCTTTTGCCTTCAATTTGCATTCTTTCTCAATCCTCACTTGATCCTCATAAGCTTGAATGGGCCTAAGAGGTTTCAACACCATATTTTTACCATGAAAAGGAAAAGAATAACAATTTTATATCCATCATGCCTAACTTTTCTATCAAATTGCCATGGCCTACCAAGCAAAACATGTCCAGCATACATTGGTGCAACATCACATAAAATCTCATCATGATACTTACCAACTGAAAATGCAACCATCACTTGTTTGGTGACTTTCACCTCACCACAATCATTTAACCATTGTAATTTATATGGTCTAGGATGTTTCAAAATAAGCAAATTAAGCTTGTCAACGAGTAAAGTACTAGCAACATTGGTACAACTTCCACCATCTATGATCATGCTACAAACTTTACCGTTAATGAGACACCTTGTATGAAAGATGTGCTCACGTTGCTCTTCATCAAGATCTTCTTTTGGTTGGATATTAACAGCACGCCTAGCCACAAGTGCTTCACCAACCTCAGCATCACAATCAACATCGGAAGCATCCGTCAATGGAGCCACATCATCATAGTCATCACTGTCACTACTTTCACTAGCAACATCACCATTCTCAAGTAAAATCATAGTTCTTTTGTTAGGGCATTGAGAAGCAATATGACCAAAACCTTGACATTTAAAGCACTTAACTTTATAAGAAGGATTAGAAGAAGAAGAGGGTTTAGAGTCACGTTTACCCTTGGGATTTGGAGTAGAGAATTTAGGCTTACTTTCTTCTTTTGGCTGGATGTCTCCTTTGGATTTGAATGAAGTTTTGGACTCCTTCAAGGTTTTCTTCCAAGAACTCGACCCAGCACCATTTGGATCTTTAATTGCTTTTCTACCATAATGGCCTTATGTAACAACTCATCCATGTCAAGAAAATTTTGCAGTTCTACAATGGAAACAATTTCAGGGCGCAAACCATCAAGAAATCTTCTCATAGTAGCTTCCATGTCTTCCTCAACATTGGCCCTAATCATGATGATCTCCATCTCTTGGTGGTACTCTTCAACACTCATAGATCCTTGCCTCAATCTTTGTAGTCGCTTGAACAAGTCTCGATAGTAATGACTTGGAACAAAGCACTTTCTCATGATGGCTTTCATTTCTTGCCATGTACGGATTGGTCTTTCAAGATTTCGTCTTCTATTTATTTGCAATTGATCCCACCAAATACTAGCATAGTCACACAATTCAACGACGACAAGTTTTATCTTTTCTCTTCACTATATGTATGACACTCAAATACATGTTCAATTTTCCTCTCCACTCTAAATATAATTCAGGATCATTTTCCGTGAAAGGAAGGGATTTTCAGTTTTATGTTTTCCAGTTCATTACGAGAAGAAGCTTGTCTACCTCTCCTAATGTTGGGGCCTTCATCATCGGATTGCACATCTTCATCTTCTCCATAGAACACTCTTCTAGGACCTTTGGAGTTTGGCGTGGATTGGATGTCATCCAACCTAGCATTCAACCTCTGGAATTGGTCTTGCACAGCCTTCATAAAGACTTTAAGATCTTGCTCGGTGATTCATCTTCTTGAGACATATTTATGAATTCTAAAATGTTAGCGAACAACAAAAAAACAATATGGACCTTACCACTCTCCCTCACGTGTATACACTCAGCGGAAGTCAAACAACTCGTGTTTCACACAAAATTGGCTTTTCTATAATGTAAACACTCTTGCCTTTTCCACTCAACTTGCTTTTTATAGTATTCTTATTGAAACAAGACACAATCAAATAGAAGTAATCAAACCAAGTGACACTAAGATTAGAATCCCAGATAAAATTCTCAAAGAATCCAAAAGGGAAATAGAGTGTGAAAAAATAGTATAAGGAATGAATTAAGGAAGTGATTACCTTGGAAAGTCAAACTTGAAGCTAAAGAAAGATTAATAAGGCAAGAAATGAAATAGGAAGCGAAAAGCAAAATAGGAAAGTGGCTGAAATAAGGAAGTGAAGCAAATAGGAAAGCAATCAAGTTCCAAGCAATACAAGATAGGAAAGTGAAGCAAATAGGAAAGTAATATGGCAAGTTCCAAGCAATACAAGATAGGAAAGTACTTGCAATTAGGAAAGTAGCAAACTTGGACTCCACTTCTCTAAAACTTGCATCACACACTCGATTGTTTTCTTTTTTTCTATCTCTTTTTTGTCGATTTTTTTTTTTTTTGTGAATTTTTTTCACTTCTACTTTTTTTGTTTCTTTTTTCGACAATTTTTTCTTTTTTTTTTTTTTTTGACTTCTACTTTTTTTTTCGAAGTGGATGCTCTCAATTTAGATTTTGTGTAACTTGCTCTAGAAAGCTTGGATTTGAGTGATCCCAAGGCGAAAATAAAGAAGAGATTTTGAACTTGAAGAAATTCCTATTATTTTGCCAAAACTCAAGCAAATAGGTACACGAACTAGTAGGCGCAAAAATGGACAGAAATGAATAACGAAAAGAAACAACAAAAGGATAGTTATTTGAAATCTAGCAACCAAAGCGCTCGATACCAAATGATGGCAGACCCAATAGGAATTTGTCCTAGAGAACCTTCAACAAGATGAAACTATGCCGGGAGTAGATAGAATCAAGCAAACACATGGAATCACAAGAAACAAAGTTGAAAAGATAGAAAGCAGAACACAAAGAAAATGGGAGGTGAGAAGAATGTTGATCGATGAAAAGAACCCTAAGAGAACTTGTCTCTTAGAACTCTAGCAAGAATGTTGGTCAATGGAAAGAACCCTAAGAGAACTTGTCTCTTAGAACTCTAACCTTAAGGCATACAAAGGAAAACCACTCCTTTGATAAGTCAAGTATTCTCAAAGAATACAAAGAAAGCAAGAAAGCTCTCAATATTATTTCTGAATCAAAGACCTCTTTCAAAGTACATAGAGGTGCCTATTTATAGGAAAACTTCCTAACTTAATGTCCTAAAGAAGATACTAAATAAAAGGAAACAAATCAATCCCTAAAAGGAAACAAAATAAACTTATAAAGGTGTTGACTAGATCACCTTATTTAGAGGAAACAAAAAAGGAAACTAAATAAAATGTGATCTTAACATGTTGGACCATAGGGATCACGTCCATATCCTTATTTTTAAGTGGCACATGCTTGTCACATGGTACTTTAAGTGAGTTCTCCCAATTGGACTCCATGTGGGCCTTTGGACACTTTATGTTGGGCTTCAAGGAATAAGACAATGCCTCTTGGACCTTTATGAGATGAAATCGACTCAACAATATGGGCTCTATCTCTTGAAGGTCTTGTATTAAACAATTCAATGCTTGCTTCATTGCTTTGGCCCTAGCTCTTGTCATTGGGCCTCCAACATCTTGTAATGGATCTTTAGGAACATTAGACTTGAATGTTGGGCCTTTGATATGGGAATTTCGTTCATCCCCTTGCCTTGAATATTTAGACTTCAAATCTGATCCAATTTCAGCTCCTAAGCCTCCTTTTGCAAGCTCATGTCCATGCAAGTCACGTCCTAGGCTTCCTTGAGGCGAATCACGCCATGGATGCTTCTCTTCTTGTCTTTCACATGCCCATGGTTCTTCATCAATTAGCTGATGTGTTAGTAAAATTTCTCTCAGTATTGTAAACTCTTATTTTATTTTTACTCACTCATTTTTTCAATATCCAGCAAATATAGACCTAGCATATAGACATTCAAAGGTCCTAAAGGGGAGTTATGCGTTGTAGATAAAGCTGCTCTGTGTTCTGATAAGAACAACAATCTATGTATTAAATTCATAATTCGCCATACTCGAAGGCCAGAGGTAAGAAATTTTCTTTTATCATAAGTTACGAGCTTTTGAAACTTTATACTAGGTTTTCATTTTACATATACTCGGGTTGGTGACAAATTCAGTAGTAGACATGGACAAAAGGTGTTTGTGGGACAATCATCCAACAGGAAGATCTCCCATTTTCAGAACATGGTGTTTGCCTGATTTGATCATGAATCCTCAAGCCTTTCAAGGTATTTTACTTTTAATTTCAGTTATGAATATAGAGGATTGCGGATATTGTGAGGAAAATTAATTCATAAATTGTTGTTTGTAGTTATGGGGATATAAAGTCGTTTAGTGTCATGTTAGCATTATGTGGTTCTTAATGCTAACATGAGATAATTCTTTTCTATCAGGAGAAGAGCTGCATATACCTAATTCTTTTCTGGTTATAGTCAATGGGCGCATTCTTGGCAAGCATATTCATTGCCTCCAGCTTGGAATGAGCCAATTGCTTGGACAAAACATTTTATTAATGATGCAATATTTTGGTCTTAATTGCCAATTGTCCTTCTGTGGTTAAAATCCTGAATGAGCATTTTGAATTCTATTTTGAGACCTATTCCCAACATTATTTTGGTCTCTCATTTGATTTCTTGGCATCCTGATGAGCTAATTTGTTTCAGCTTTCAACATTTTTTTACTATGTGTTTGTGTGATTTATGGTTTCTTTATTGTAGTCTCTATTTTAGGTGTTGGATGATGATGGACTGGCTACTCCTGGTGAGATTATTTGCCCTGGTGATATCTATATTAACAAGGAGTACCCCATTGAGACAAAGGCGATTAAAATCTGCTGATGACATTAGAGATATGTTAGTAAAATTTCTCTCGATATTGTAAACTCTTATTTTATTTTTACTCACTCATTTTTCAATATCCAGCAAATATAGACCTAGCATATAGACATTCAAAGGTCCCAAAGGGAGTCATGCGTTGTAGATAAAGTCGCTACGTGTTACGATAAGAACAACAATCTATGTATTAAATTCATAATTCGCCATACTCGAAGGCGGAGGTAAGAAATTTTCTTTTATCATAAGTTACAGGCTTTTGAAACTTTATACTAGGTTTTCATTTTACATATACTCGGGTTGGTGACAAATTCAGTAGTAGACATGGACAAAAAGGTGTTTGTGGGACAATCATCCAACAGGAAGATCTCCCATTTTCAGAACATGGTGTTTGCCCTGATTTGATCATGAATCCTCAAGCCTTTCCAAGGTATTTTGCTTTTTAATTTCAGTTATGAATATAGAGGATTGCCAGATATTGTGAGGAAAATTAATTCATAAATTTTTGTTTGTAGTTATGGGGATATAAAGTCGTTTAGTGTCATGTTAGCATTATGTGGTTCTTAATGCTAACATGAGATAATTCTTTTCTATCAGGAGAAGAGCTGCATATACCTAATTCTTTTCTGGTTATAGTCAATGGGCGCATTCTTGGCAAGCATATTCATTGCCTCCAGCTTGGAATGAGCCAATTGCTTGGACAAAACATTTTATTAATGATGCAATATTTTGGTCTTAATTGCCAATTGTCCTTTTGTGGTTAAAATCCTGAATGAGCATTTTGAATTCTATTTTGAGACCTATTCCCAACATTATTTTGGTCTCTCATTTGATTTGCTGGCATCACAATGAGCTAATTTGTTTCAGCTTTCAACATTTTTTTACTATGTGTTTGTGTGATTTATAGTTTCTTTATTGTAGTCTCTATTTTAGGTGTTGGATGATGATGGACTGGCTACTCCTGGTGAGATTATTTGCCCTGGTGATAAATATATTAACAAGGAGTACCCCATTGAGACAAGGCGATTAAAATCTGCTGCGACATTAGGCGATATGTTAGTAAAATTTCTCTCGATCTTGTAAACTCTTATTTTATTTTTACTCACTCATTTTTCAATATCCAGCAAATATAGACCTAGCATATAGACATTCAAAGGTCCTAAAGGGGAGTCATGCGTTGTAGATAAAGGCGCTCGTGTTACGAAAAGAACAACAATCTATGTATTAAATTCATAATTAGCCATACTCGAAGGCGGTAAGAAATTTTCTTTTATCATAAGTTACAAGCTTTTGAAACTTTATACTAGGTTTTCATTTTACATATACTCGGGTTGGTGACAAATTCAGTAGTAGACATGGACAAAAAGGTGTTTGTGGGACAATCATCCAACGGAAGATCTCCCATTTTGAACATGGTGTTTGCCTGATTTGATCATGAATCCTCAAGCCTTTCAAGGCGTTTTACTTTTAATTTCAGTTATGAATATAGAGGATTGCGGATATTGTGAGGAAAATTAATTCATAAATTGTTGTTTGTAGTTATGGGGATATAAAGTCGTTTAGTGTCATGTTAGCATTATGTGGTTCTTAATGCTAACATGAGATAATCTTTTCTATCGGAGAAGAGCTGCATATACCTAATTCTTTTACGGTTATAGTCAATGGGCGCATTCTTGGCAAGCATATTCATTGCCTCCGACTTGGAATGAGCCAATTGCTTGGACAAAACATTTTATTAATGATGCAATATTTTGGTCTTAATTGCCAATTGTCCTTACGTGGTTAAAATCTGAATGAGCATTTTGAATTCTATTTTGAGACCTATTCCCAACATTATTTTGGTCTCTCATTTGATTTCTTGGCATCCTGATGAGCTAATTTGTTTGACTTTCAACATTTTTTACTATGTGTTTGTGTGATTTATGGTTTCTTTATTGTTGTCTCTATTTTAGGTGTTGGATGATGATGGACAGGCTGCTCCTGGTGAGATTATTTGCACTGGTGATATCTATATTAACAAGGAATACCCCATTGAGACAAGGGGCTGTTAAAATCTGCTGCAGCATTAGCTGATATGTTAGTAAAATTTCTCTCAGTATTGTAAACTCTTATTTTATTTTTACTCACTCATTTTTTCAATATCCAGCAAATATAGACCTAGCATATAGACATTCAAAGGTCTAAAGGGAGTCATGCGTTGTAGATAAAAGTCGCTCGTGTTACGATAAGAACAACAATCTATGTATTAAATTCATAATTAGCCATACTCGAAGGCCAGAGGTAAAAATTTTCTTTTATCATAAGTTACAAGCTTTTGAAACTTTATACTAGGTTTTCATTTTTACACATACTCAGGTTGGGGACAAATTCAGTAGTAGACATGGACAAAAAGGTGTTTGTGGGGCAATCATCCAACAGGAAGATCTCCCATTTTCAGGACATGCTGTTTGCCCTGATTTGATCATGAATCCTCAAGCCTTTCCAAGGCATTTTACTTTTTAATTTCAGTTATGAATATAGAGCATTGCCAGATATTGTGAGGAAAATTAATTCATAAATTGTTGTTTGTAGTTATGGGGATATAAAGTCGTTTAGTGTCATGTTAGCATTATGTGGTTCTTAATGCTAACATGAGATAATTCTTTTCTATCAGGAGAAGAGCTGCATATACCTAATTCTTTTCTGGTTATAGTCAATGGGCGCATTCTTGGCAAGCATATTCATTGCCTCCAGCTTGGAATGAGCCAATTGCTTGGACAAAACATTTTATTAATGATGCAATATTTTGGTCTTAATTGCCAATTGTCCTTCTGTGGTTAAAATCCTGAATGAGCATTTTGAATTCTATTTTGAGACCTATTCCCAACATTATTTTGGTCTCTCATTTGATTTGCTGGCATCACAATGAGCTAATTTGTTTCAGCTTTCAACATTTTTTTACTATGTGTTTGTGTGATTTATGGTTTCTTTATTGTTGTCTCTATTTTAGGTGTTGGATGATGATGGACAGGCTGCTCCTGGTGAGATTATTTGCACTGGTGATATCTATATTAACAAGGAATACCCCATTGAGACAAGGGTTAAAAAATCTGCTGACATTAGGCGATATGTTAGTAAAATTTCTCTCGAGTATTGTAAACTCTTATTTTATTTTTACTCACTCATTTTTCAATATCCAGCAAATATAGACCTAGCATATAGACATTCAAAGGTCCTAAAGGGAGTCATGCGTTGTAGATAAAAGGCTGCTCGTGTTACGATAAGAACAACAATCTATGTATTAAATTCATAATTCGCCATACTCGAAGGCCAGAGGTAAGAAATTTTCTTTTATCATAGGTTACAAGCTTTTGAAACTTTATACTAGGTTTTCATTTTTACATATACTCAGGTTGGTGACAAATTCAGTAGTAGACATGGACAAAAAGGTTTTTGTGGGGCAATCAGCCAATAGGAAGATCTTCCATTTTCAGAACATGGTGTTTGCCCTGATTTGATCACTAATCCTCTAGCCTTTCCAAGGCATTTTACTTTTTAATTTCAGTTATGAATATAGAGGATTGCCAGATATTGTGAGGAAAATTAATTCATAAATTGTTTTTTGTAGTTATGGGGATATAAAGTCGTTTAGTGTCATGTTAGCATTATGTGGTTCTTAATGCTAACATGAGATAATTCTTTTCTATCAGGAGAAGAGCTGCATATACCTAATTCTTTTCTGGTTATAGTTAATGGGCGCATTCTTGGCAAGCATATTCATTGCCTCCAGCTTGGAATGAGCCAATTGCTTGGACAAAACATTTTATTAATGATGCAATATTTTGGTCTTAATTGCCAATTGTCCTTCTGTGGTTAAAATCCTGAATGAGCATTTTGAATTCTATTCCCAACATTATTTTGGTCTCTCATTTGATTTGCTGGTATCACAATGAGCTAATTTGTTTCAGCTTTCAACATTTTTTTTACTATGTGTTTGTGTGATTTATGGTTTCTTTATTGTAGTCTCTATTTTAGGTGTTGGATGATGATGGACTGGCTGCTCCTGGTGAGATTATTTGCCCTGGTGATATCTATATTAACAAGGAGTACCCCAATGAGACAAGGGGCAGTTAAAATCTGCTGCAGCATTAGCTGATATGTTAGTAAAATTTCTCTCAGTATTGTAAACTCTTATTTTATTTTTACTCACTCATTTTTTCAATATCCAGCAAACATAGACATAGCATATAGACATTCAAAGGTCTAAAGGGGAGTCATGCGTTGTAGATAAAGTCGCTCGTGTTACGATAAGAACAACAATCTATGTATTAAATTCATAATTAGCCATACTCGAAGGCGGAGGTAAGAAATTTTCTTTTATCATAGGTTACAAGCTTTTGAAACTTTATACTAGGTTTTCATTTTTACATATACTCAGGTTGGTGACAAATTCAGTAGTAGACATGGACAAAAAGGTGTTTGTGGGACAATCATCCAACAGGAAGATCTCCCATTTTAAGAACATGGTGTTTGCCCTGAATTGATCATGAATCCTCAAGCCTTTCCGAGGCATTTTACTTTTTAATTTCAGTTATGAATATAGAGGATTGCCAGATATTGTGAGGAAAATTAATTCATAAATTGTTTTTTGTAGTTATGGGGATATAAAGTCGTTTAGTGTCATGTTAGCATTATGTGGTTCTTAATGCTAACATGAGATAATCTTTTCAATCGGAGAAAAGCTGCATATACCTAATTCTTTTACGGTTATAGTCAATGGGCGCATTCTTGGCAAGCATATTCATTGCCTCCGACTTGGAATGAGCCAATTGCTTGGACAAAACATTTTATTAATGATGCAATATTTTGGTCTTAATTGCCAATTGTCATACGTGGTTAAAATCCTGAATGAGCATTTTGAATTCTATTTTGAGACCTATTCCCAACATTATTTTGGTCTCTCATTTGATTTCTTTGGTATCCTGATGAGCTAATTTGTTTCACTTTCAACAATTTTTTACTATGTGTTTGTGTGATTTATGGTTTCTTTATTGTAGTCTCTATTTTAGGTGTTGGATGATGATGGATGGCTGCTCTGGTGAGATTATTTGCCTGGTGATATCTATATTAACAAGGGTATCCCATTGAGACAAAGGCGATTAAAATCTGCTGCGGCATTAGGCGATATGTTAGTAAAATTTCTCTCGATATTGTAAACTCTTATTTTATTTTTACTCACTCATTTTTCAATATCCAGCAAATATAGACCTAGCATATAGACATTCAAAGGTCCTAAAGGGAGTCATGCGTTGTAGATAAAGCGCTCTTTGTTACGATAAGAACAACAATCTATGTATTAAATTCATAATTAGCCATACTCGAAGGCCGAGGTAAGAAATTTTCTTTTATCATAAGTTACAAGCTTTTGAAACTTTATACTAGGTTTTCATTTTACATATACTCGGGTTGGTGACAAATTCAGTAGTAGACATGGACAAAAGGTGTTTGTGGGACAATCATCCAACAGGAAGATCTCCCATTTTGAGAACATGGTGTTTGCCTGATTTCATCATGAATCCTCAAGCCTTTCAAGGCATTTTACTTTTTAATTTCAGTTATGAATATAGAGGATTGCGGATATTGTGAGGAAAATTAATTCATAAATTGTTTTTGTAGTTATGGGGATATAAAGTCGTTTAGTGTCATGTTGGCATTATGTGGTTCTTAATGCTAACATGAGATAATCTTTCTATCGGGAGAAGAGCTGCATATACCTAATTCTTTTACGGTTATAGTCGATGGGCGCATTCTTGGCAAGCATATTCATTGCCTCCAGCTTGGAATGAGCCAATTGCTTTGACAAAACATTTTATTAATGATGCAATATTTTGGTCTTAATTGCCAATTGTCCTTCTGTGGTTAAAATCCTGAATGAGCATTTTGAATTCTATTTTGAGACCTATTCCCAACATTATTTTGGTCTCTCATTTGATTTCTTTGGTATCCTGATGAGCTAATTTGTTTGACTTTCAACAATTTTTTTACTATGTGTTTGTGTGATTTATTGTTTCTTTATTGTAGTCTCTATTTTAGGTGTTGGATGATGATGGACTGGCTGCTCCTGGTGAGATTATTTGCCCTGGTGATATCTATATTAACAAGGAGTATCCCATTGAGACAAGAGGCAGTTAAAATCTGCTGCGACATTAGGCGATATGTTAGTAAATTTTCTCTCAGTATTGTAAACTCTTATTTTATTTTTACTCACTCATTTTTCAATATCCAGCAAATATAGACCTAGCATATAGACATTCAAAGGTCTAAAGGGGAGTCATGCGTTGTAGATAAAGCGCTCTTTGTTACGATAAGAACAACAATCTATATATTAAATTCATAATTAGCCATACTCGAAGGCGGAGGTAAGAAATTTTCTTTTATCATAAGTTACAAGCTTTTGAAACTTTATACTAGCTTTTCATTTTTACATATACTCAGGTTGGTGACAAATTCAGTAGTAGACATGGACAAAAAGGTGTTTGTGGGACAATCATCCAACAGGAAGATCTCCCATTTTCAGAACATGGTGTTTGCCCTGATTTCATCATGAATCCTCAAGCCTTTCCGAGGCATTTTACTTTTTAATTTCAGTTATGAATATAGAGGATTGCCAGATATTGTGAGGAAAATTAATTCATAAATTGTTTTTTGTAGTTATGGGGATATAAAGTCGTTTAGTGTCATGTTAGCATTATGTGGTTCTTAATGCTAACATGAGATAATTCTTTTCTATCAGGAGAAGAGCTGCATATACCTAATTCTTTTCTGGTTATAGTCAATGGGCGCATTCTTGGCAAGCATATTCATTGCCTCCAGCTTGGAATGAGCCAATTGCTTGGACAAAACATTTTATTAATGATGCAATATTTTGGTCTTAATTGCCAATTGTCCATACGTGGTTAAAATCTGAATGAGCATTTTGAATTCTATTTTGAGACCTATTCCCAACATTATTTTGGTCTCTCATTTGATTTCTTTGGTATCCTGATGAGCTAATTTGTTTGACTTTCAACATTTTTTTACTATGTGTTTGTGTGATTTATGGTTTCTTTATTGTAGTCTATATTTTAGGTGTTGGATGATGATGGGTGGCTGCTCTGGTGAGATTATTTGCCTGGTGATATCTATATTAACAAGGAGTATCCCATTGAGACAAAGGCGATTAAAATCTCTTCTGACATTAGGCGATATGTTAGTAAATTTTCTCTCGATATTGTAAACTCTTATTTTATTTTTACTCACTAATTTTTCATTATCCAGCAAATATAGACCTAGCATATAGACATTCAAAGGTCTAAAGGGAGTCATGCGTTGTAGATAAAGTGCTCTTTGTTACGATAAGAACAACAATCTATGTATTAAATTCATAATTAGCCATACTCGAAGGAGGTAAGAAATTTTCTTTTATCATAAGTTACAAGCTTTTGAAACTTTATACTAGGTTTTCATTTTACATATACTCGGGTTGGTGACAAATTGATAGTAGACATGGACAAAAAGGTGTTTGTGGGACAATCATCCAACAGGAAGATCTCCCATTTTCAGAACATGGTGTTTGCCCTGATTTGATCATGAATCCTCAAGCCTTTCCAAGGTATTTTACTTTTTAATTTCAGTTATGAATATAGAGGATTGCGGATATTGTGAGGAAAATTAATTCATAAATTGTTGTTTGTAGTTATGGGGATATAAAGTCGTTTAGTGTCATGTTAGCATTATGTGGTTCTTAATGCTAACATGAGATAATTCTTTTCTATCAGGAGAAGAGCTGCATATACCTAATTCTTTTCTGGTTATAGTCGATGGGCGCATTCTTGGCAAGCATATTCATTGCCTCCAGCTTGGAATGAGCCAATTGCTTGGACAAAACATTTTATTAATGATGCAATATTTTGGTCTTAATTGCCAATTGTCCTTTTGTGGTTAAAATCCTGAATGAGCATTTTGAATTTTATTTTGAGACCTATTCCCAACATTATTTTGGTCTCTCATTTGATTTCTTGGTATCCTGATGAGCTAATTTGTTTGACTTTCAACATTTTTTTACTATGTGTTTGTGTGATTTATGGTTTCTTTATTGTAGTCTCTATTTTAGGTGTTGGATGATGATGGACAGGCTGCTCCTGGTGAGATTATTTGCCCTGGTGATATCTATATTAACAAGGAATACCCCATTGAGACAAGGGGCGATTAAAATCTGCTGCGACATTAGGCGATATGTTAGTAAAATTTCTCTCGATATTGTAAACTCTTATTTTATTTTACTCACTCATTTTTCAATATCCAGCAAATATAGACCTAGCATATAGACATTCAAAGGTCTAAAGGGAGTCATGCGTTGTAGATAAAGGCGCTACGTGTTACGATAAGAACAACAATCTATATATTAAATTCATAATTAGCCATACTCGAAGGCGGAGGTAAGAAATTTTCTTTTATCATAAGTTACAAGCTTTTGAAACTTTATACTAGGTTTTCATTTTACATATACTCGGGTTGGTGACAAATTTAGTAGTAGACATGGACAAAAAGGTGTTTGTGGGACAATCATCCAACAGGAAGATCTCCCATTTTGAGAACATGGTGTTTGCCCTGATTTGATCATGAATCCTCAAGCCTTTCAAGGCATTTTACTTTTAATTTCAGTTATGAATATAGAGGATTGCGGATATTGTGAGGAAAATTAATTCATAAATTGTTGTTTGTAGTTATGGGGATATAAAGTCGTTTAGTGTCATGTTAGCATTATGTGGTTCTTAATGCTAACATGAGATAATCATTTCTATCGGGAGAAGAGCTGCATATACCTAATTCTTTTACGGTTATAGTCGATGGGCGCATTCTTGGCAAGCATATTCATTGCCTCCGACTTGGAATGAGCCAATTGCTTGGACAAAACATTTTATTAATGATGCAATATTTTGGTCTTAATTGCCAATTGTCCTACGTGGTTAAAATCCTGAATGAGCATTTTGATTCTATTCTATTCCCAACATTATTTTGGTCTCTCATTTGATTTCTTTGGTATCCTGATGAGCTAATTTGTTTGACTTTCAACATTTTTTTACTATGTGTTTGTGTGATTTATGGTTTCTTTATTGTAGTCTCTATTTTAGGTGTTGGATGATGATGGATGGCTGCTCTGGTGAGATTATTTGCCTGGTGATATCTATATTAACAAGGGTATCCCATTGAGACAAGGCGATTAAAATCTGCTGCTGACATTAGGCGATATGTTAGTAAAATTTCTCTCGATATTGTAAACTCTTATTTTATTTTTACTCACTCATTTTTCAATATCCAGCAAATATAGACCTAGCATATAGACATTCAAAGGTCTAAAGGGAGTCATGCGTTGTAGATAAAAGCGCTCTTTGTTACGATAAGAACAACAATCTATGTATTAAATTCATAATTAGCCATACTCGAAGGCGGAGGTAAGAAATTTTCTTTTATCATAAGTTACAAGCTTTTGAAACTTTATACTAGGTTTTCATTTTTACATATACTCAGGTTGGTGACAAATTCAGTAGTAGACATGGACAAAAAGGTGTTTGTGGGACAATCATCCAACAGGAAGATCTCCCATTTTCAGAACATGGTGTTTGCCCTGATTTCATCATGAATCCTCAAGCCTTTCCAAGGCATTTTACTTTTTAATTTCAGTTATGAATATAGAGGATTGCGGATATTGTGAGGAAAATTAATTCATAAATTGTTTTTGTAGTTATGGGGATATAAAGTCGTTTAGTGTCATGTTAGCATTATGTGGTTCTTAATGCTAACATGAGATAATTCTTTTCTATCAGGAGAAGAGCTGCATATACCTAATTCTTTTCTGGTTATAGTCAATGGGCGCATTCTTGGCAAGCATATTCATTGCCTCCAGCTTGGAATGAGCCAATTGCTTGGACAAAACATTTTATTAATGATGCAATATTTTGGTCTTAATTGCCAATTGTCCATACGTGGTTAAAATCCTGAATGAGCATTTTGAATTCTATTTTGAGACCTATTCCCAACATTATTTTGGTCTCTCATTTGATTTCTTGGTATCCTGATGAGCTAATTTGTTTGACTTTCAACATTTTTTTACTATGTGTTTGTGTGATTTATGGTTTCTTTATTGTAGTCTCTATTTTAGGTGTTGGATGATGATGGATGGCTACTCTGGTGAGATTATTTGCCTGGTGATATCTATATTAACAAGGGTATCCCATTGAGACAAAGGCGATTAAAATCTGCTGCGACATTAGGCGATATGTTAGTAAAATTTCTCTCGATATTGTAAACTCTTATTTTATTTTTACTCACTCATTTTTCAATATCCAGCAAATATAGACCTAGCATATAGACATTCAAAGGTCTAAGGGGAGTCATGCGTTGTAGATAAAGCGCTCTTTGTTACGATAAGAACAACAATCTATGTATTAAATTCATAATTAGCCATACTCGAAGGCGGAGGTAAGAAATTTTCTTTTATCATAAGTTACAAGCTTTTGAAACTTTATACTAGGTTTTCATTTTACATATACTCGGGTTGGTGACAAATTCAGTAGTAGACATGGACAAAAGGTGTTTGTGGGACAATCATCCAACAGGAAGATCTCCCATTTTGAACATGGTGTTTGCCTGATTTGATCATGAATCCTCAAGCCTTTCAAGGCATTTTACTTTTTAATTTCAGTTATGAATATAGAGGATTGCGGATATTGTGAGGAAAATTAATTCATAAATTGTTGTTTGTAGTTATGGGGATATAAAGTCGTTTAGTGTCATGTTAGCATTATGTGGTTCTTAATGCTAACATGAGATAATCTTTTCTATCGGGAGAAGAGCTGCATATACCTAATTCTTTTACGGTTATAGTCGATGGGCGCATTCTTGGCAAGCATATTCATTGCCTCCGACTTGGAATGAGCCAATTGCTTGGACAAAACATTTTATTAATGATGCAATATTTTGGTCTTAATTGCCAATTGTCCTTACGTGGTTAAAATCCTGAATGAGCATTTTGAATTCTATTTTGAGACCTATTCCCAACATTATTTTGGTCTCTCATTTGATTTCTTTGGTATCCTGATGAGCTAATTTGTTTGACTTTCAACATTTTTTACTATGTGTTTGTGTGATTTATGGTTTCTTTATTGTAGTCTCTATTTTAGGTGTTGGATGATGATGGTGGCTACTCTGGTGAGATTATTTGCCTGGTGATATCTATATTAACAAGGAGTACCCCATTGAGACAAGGCGATTAAAATCTGCTGCGACATTAGGCGATATGTTAGTAAAATTTCTCTCGATATTGTAAACTCTTATTTTATTTTTACTCACTCATTTTTCAATATCCAGCAAATATAGACCTAGCATATAGACATTCAAAGGTCTAAAGGGAGTCATGCGTTGTAGATAAAGGCTGCTACGTGTTACGATAAGAACAACAATCTATGTATTAAATTCATAATTAGCCATACTCGAAGGCGGAGGTAAGAAATTTTCTTTTATCATAAGTTACAAGCTTTTGAAACTTTATACTAGGTTTTCATTTTTACATATACTCAGGTTGGTGACAAATTCAGTAGTAGACATGGACAAAAAGGTGTTTGTGGGACAATCATCCAACAGGAAGATCTCCCATTTTCAGAACATGGTGTTTGCCCTGATTTGATCATGAATCCTCAAGCCTTTCCAAGGCATTTTACTTTTTAATTTCAGTTATGAATATAGAGGATTGCCAGATATTGTGAGGAAAATTAATTCATAAATTGTTGTTTGTAGTTATGGGGATATAAAGTCGTTTAGTGTCATGTTAGCATTATGTGGTTCTTAATGCTAACATGAGATAATTCTTTTCTATCAGGAGAAGAGCTGCATATACCTAATTCTTTTATGGTTATAGTCAATGGGCGCATTCTTGGCAAGCATATTCATTGCCTCCTGCTTGGAATGAGCCAATTGCTTGGACAAAACATTTTATTAATGATGCAATATTTTGGTCTTAATTGCCATCCTGAATGAGCATTTTGAATTCTATTTTGAGACCTATTCCCAACATTATTTTGGTCTCTCATTTGATTTCTTGGTATCCTGATGAGCTAATTTGTTTGACTTTCAACATTTTTTACTATGTGTTTGTGTGATTTATGGTTTCTTTATTGTAGTCTCTATTTTAGGTGTTGGATGATGATGGGTGGCTACTCTGGTGAGATTATTTGCCTGGTGATATCTATATTAACAAGGGTATCCCATTGAGACAAAGGCGATTAAAATCTGCTGCGACATTAGGCGATATGTTAGTAAAATTTCTCTCGATATTGTAAACTCTTATTTTATTTTTACTCACTCATTTTTCAATATCCAGCAAATATAGACCTAGCATATAGACATTCAAAGGTCTAAAGGGAGTCATGCGTTGTAGATAAAAGCGCTACGTGTTACGATAAGAACAACAATCTATGTATTAAATTCATAATTAGCCATACTCGAAGGCGGAGGTAAGAAATTTTCTTTTATCATAAGTTACAAGCTTTTGAAACTTTATACTAGGTTTTCATTTTACATATACTCGGGTTGGTGACAAATTCAGTAGTAGACATGGACAAAAAGGTGTTTGTGGGACAATCATCCAAGGAAGATCTCCCATTTTGAACATGGTGTTTGCCTGATTTCATCATGAATCCTCAAGCCTTTCAAGGCATTTTACTTTTAATTTCAGTTATGAATATAGAGGATTGCGGATATTGTGAGGAAAATTAATTCATAAATTGTTGTTTGTAGTTATGGGGATATAAAGTCGTTTAGTGTCATGTTAGCATTATGTGGTTCTTAATGCTAACATGAGATAATCTTTTCTATCGGGAGAAGAGCTGCATATACCTAATTCTTTTACGGTTATAGTCAATGGGCGCATTCTTGGCAAGCATATTCATTGCCTCCGACTTGGAATGAGCCAATTGCTTGGACAAAACATTTTATTAATGATGCAATATTTTGGTCTTAATTGCCAATTGTCCATACGTGGTTAAAATCCTGAATGAGCATTTTGAATTCTATTTTGAGACCTATTCCCAACATTATTTTGGTCTCTCATTTGATTTCTTTGGTATCCTGATGAGCTAATTTGTTTGACTTTCAACATTTTTTACTATGTGTTTGTGTGATTTATGGTTTCTTTATTGTAGTCTCTATTTTAGGTGTTGGATGATGATGGGTGGCTACTCTGGTGAGATTATTTGCCTGGTGATATCTATATTAACAAGGGTACCCCATTGAGACAAAGGCGATTAAAATCTGCTGCTGACATTAGGCGATATGTTAGTAAAATTTCTCTCGATATTGTAAACTCTTATTTTATTTTTACTCACTCATTTTTCAATATCCAGCAAATATAGACCTAGCATATAGACATTCAAAGGTCTAAAGGGAGTCATGCGTTGTAGATAAAGGCTGCTCGTGTTACGATAAGAACAACAATCTATGTATTAAATTCATAATTAGCCATACTCGAAGGCGGAGGTAAGAAATTTTCTTTTATCATAAGTTACAAGCTTTTGAAACTTTATACTAGGTTTTCATTTTACATATACTCGGGTTGGTGACAAATTCAGTAGTAGACATGGACAAAAAGGTGTTTGTGGGACAATCATCCAACAGGAAGATCTCCCATTTTGAGAACATGGTGTTTGCCTGATTTGATCATGAATCCTCAAGCCTTTCAAGGTGTTTTACTTTTTAATTTCAGTTATGAATATAGAGGATTGCGAGATATTGTGAGGAAAATTAATTCATAAATTGTTGTTTGTAGTTATGGGGATATAAAAGTCGTTTAGTGTCATGTTAGCATTATGTGGTTCTTAATGCTAACATGAGATAATCTTTTCTATCGGGAGAAGAGCTGCATATACCTAATTCTTTTACGGTTATAGTCGATGGGCGCATTCTTGGCAAGCATATTCATTGCCTCCGACTTGGAATGAGCCAATTGCTTGGACAAAACATTTTATTAATGATGCAATATTTTGGTCTTAATTGCCAATTGTCCTTACGTGGTTAAAATCCTGAATGAGCATTTTGAATTCTATTTTGAGACCTATTCCCAACATTATTTTGGTCTCTCATTTGATTTCTTGGTATCCTGATGAGCTAATTTGTTTGACTTTCAACATTTTTTACTATGTGTTTGTGTGATTTATGGTTTCTTTATTGTAGTCTCTATTTTAGGTGTTGGATGATGATGGATGGCTACTCTGGTGAGATTATTTGCCTGGTGATATCTATATTAACAAGGGTACCCCATTGAGACAAGGCGATTAAAATCTGCTGCGACATTAGGCGATATGTTAGTAAAATTTCTCTCGATATTGTAAACTCTTATTTTATTTTTACTCACTCATTTTTCAATATCCAGCAAATATAGACCTAGCATATAGACATTCAAAGGTCTAAAGGGAGTCATGCGTTGTAGATAAAAGGCGCTCGTGTTACGATAAGAACAACAATCTATGTATTAAATTCATAATTAGCCATACTCGAAGGCGGAGGTAAGAAATTTTCTTTTATCATAAGTTACAAGCTTTTGAAACTTTATACTAGGTTTTCATTTTACATATACTCGGGTTGGTGACAAATTCAGTAGTAGACATGGACAAAAAGGTGTTTGTGGGACAATCATCCAACGGAAGATCTCCCATTTTGAACATGGTGTTTGCCTGATTTGATCATGAATCCTCAAGCCTTTCAAGGTGTTTTACTTTTAATTTCAGTTATGAATATAGAGGATTGCGGATATTGTGAGGAAAATTAATTCATAAATTGTTGTTTGTAGTTATGGGGATATAAAGTCGTTTAGTGTCATGTTAGCATTATGTGGTTCTTAATGCTAACATGAGATAATCTTTTCTATCGGGAGAAGAGCTGCATATACCTAATTCTTTTACGGTTATAGTCGATGGGCGCATTCTTGGCAAGCATATTCATTGCCTCCGACTTGGAATGAGCCAATTGCTTGGACAAAACATTTTATTAATGATGCAATATTTTGGTCTTAATTGCCAATTGTCCTTACGTGGTTAAAATCCTGAATGAGCATTTTGAATTCTATTTTGAGACCTATTCCCAACATTATTTTGGTCTCTCATTTGATTTCTTTGGTATCCTGATGAGCTAATTTGTTTGACTTTCAACATTTTTTACTATGTGTTTGTGTGATTTATGGTTTCTTTATTGTAGTCTCTATTTTAGGTGTTGGATGATGATGGTGGCTACTCTGGTGAGATTATTTGCCTGGTGATATCTATATTAACAAGGGTACCCCATTGAGACAAAGGCGATTAAAATCTGCTGCGGACATTAGGCGATATGTTAGTAAAATTTCTCTCGATATTGTAAACTCTTATTTTATTTTTACTCACTCATTTTTCAATATCCAGCAAATATAGACCTAGCATATAGACATTCAAAGGTCTAAGGGGAGTCATGCGTTGTAGATAAAGGCGCTACGTGTTACGATAAGAACAACAATCTATGTATTAAATTCATAATTAGCCATACTCGAAGGCGGAGGTAAGAAATTTTCTTTTATCATAAGTTACAAGCTTTTGAAACTTTATACTAGGTTTTCATTTTACATATACTCGGGTTGGTGACAAATTCAGTAGTAGACATGGACAAAAAGGTGTTTGTGGGACAATCATCCAACAGGAAGATCTCCCATTTTGAACATGGTGTTTGCCTGATTTCATCATGAATCCTCAAGCCTTTCAAGGTGTTTTACTTTTTAATTTCAGTTATGAATATAGAGGATTGCGGATATTGTGAGGAAAATTAATTCATAAATTGTTGTTTGTAGTTATGGGGATATAAAGTCGTTTAGTGTCATGTTAGCATTATGTGGTTCTTAATGCTAACATGAGATAATCTTTTCTATCGGAGAAGAGCTGCATATACCTAATTCTTTTACGGTTATAGTCAATGGCGCATTCTTGGCAAGCATATTCATTGCCTCCGACTTGGAATGAGCCAATTGCTTGGACAAAACATTTTATTAATGATGCAATATTTTGGTCTTAATTGCCAATTGTCCATACGTGGTTAAAATCCTGAATGAGCATTTTGAATTCTATTTTGAGACCTATTCCCAACATTATTTTGGTCTCTCATTTGATTTCTTTGGTATCCTGATGAGCTAATTTGTTTGACTTTCAACATTTTTTACTATGTGTTTGTGTGATTTATGGTTTCTTTATTGTAGTCTCTATTTTAGGTGTTGGATGATGATGGTGGCTACTCTGGTGAGATTATTTGCCTGGTGATATCTATATTAACAAGGGTACCCCATTGAGACAAAGGCGATTAAAATCTGCTGCGACATTAGGCGATATGTTAGTAAAATTTCTCTCGATATTGTAAACTCTTATTTTATTTTTACTCACTCATTTTTCAATATCCAGCAAATATAGACCTAGCATATAGACATTCAAAGGTCTAAAGGGAGTCATGCGTTGTAGATAAAGGCGCTACGTGTTACGATAAGAACAACAATCTATGTATTAAATTCATAATTAGCCATACTCGAAGGCGGAGGTAAGAAATTTTCTTTTATCATAAGTTACAAGCTTTTGAAACTTTATACTAGGTTTTCATTTTACATATACTCGGGTTGGTGACAAATTCAGTAGTAGACATGGACAAAAAGGTGTTTGTGGGACAATCATCCAACAGGAAGATCTCCCATTTTGAACATGGTGTTTGCCTGATTTGATCATGAATCCTCAAGCCTTTCAAGGTGTTTTACTTTTTAATTTCAGTTATGAATATAGAGGATTGGCGGATATTGTGAGGAAAATTAATTCATAAATTGTTGTTTGTAGTTATGGGGATATAAAGTCGTTTAGTGTCATGTTAGCATTATGTGGTTCTTAATGCTAACATGAGATAATCTTTTCTATCGGGAGAAGAGCTGCATATACCTAATTCTTTTACGGTTATAGTCGATGGGCGCATTCTTGGCAAGCATATTCATTGCCTCCGACTTGGAATGAGCCAATTGCTTGGACAAAACATTTTATTAATGATGCAATATTTTGGTCTTAATTGCCAATTGTCCTTACGTGGTTAAAATCCTGAATGAGCATTTTGAATTCTATTTTGAGACCTATTCCCAACATTATTTTGGTCTCTCATTTGATTTCTTTGGTATCCTGATGAGCTAATTTGTTTGACTTTCAACATTTTTTACTATGTGTTTGTGTGATTTATGGTTTCTTTATTGTAGTCTCTATTTTAGGTGTTGGATGATGATGGATGGCTACTCTGGTGAGATTATTTGCCTGGTGATATCTATATTAACAAGGTACCCCATTGAGACAAAGGCGGTTAAAATCTGCTGCGACATTAGGCGATATGTTAGTAAAATTTCTCTCGATATTGTAAACTCTTATTTTATTTTTACTCACTCATTTTTCAATATCCAGCAAATATAGACCTAGCATATAGACATTCAAAGGTCTAAAGGGAGTCATGCGTTGTAGATAAAAGCTGCTCTCGTGTTACGATAAGAACAACAATCTATATATTAAATTCATAATTAGCCATACTCGAAGGCGGAGGTAAGAAATTTTCTTTTATCATAAGTTACAAGCTTTTGAAACTTTATACTAGGTTTTCATTTTACATATACTCGGGTTGGTGACAAATTCAGTAGTAGACATGGACAAAAAGGTGTTTGTGGGACAATCATCCAACAGGAAGATCTCCCATTTTGAACATGGTGTTTGCCTGATTTCATCATGAATCCTCAAGCCTTTCAAGGTGTTTTACTTTTAATTTCAGTTATGAATATAGAGGATTGGCGGATATTGTGAGGAAAATTAATTCATAAATTGTTGTTTGTAGTTATGGGGATATAAAAGTCGTTTAGTGTCATGTTAGCATTATGTGGTTCTTAATGCTAACATGAGATAATCTTTTCTATCGGGAGAAGAGCTGCATATACCTAATTCTTTTACGGTTATAGTCGATAGGCGCATTCTTGGCAAGCATATTCATTGCCTCCGACTTGGAATGAGCCAATTGCTTGGACAAAACATTTTATTAATGATGCAATATTTTGGTCTTAATTGCCAATTGTCCTTACGTGGTTAAAATCCTGAATGAGCATTTTGAATTCTATTTTGAGACCTATTCCCAACATTATTTTGGTCTCTCATTTGATTTCTTTGGTATCCTGATGAGCTAATTTGTTTGACTTTCAACATTTTTTACTATGTGTTTGTGTGATTTATGGTTTCTTTATTGTAGTCTCTATTTTAGGTGTTGGATGATGATGGATGGCTACTCTGGTGAGATTATTTGCCTGGTGATATCTATATTAACAAGGTACCCCATTGAGACAAGGCGATTAAAATCTGCTGCGACATTAGGCGATATGTTAGTAAAATTTCTCTCGATATTGTAAACTCTTATTTTATTTTACTCACTCATTTTTCAATATCCAGCAAATATAGACCTAGCATATAGACATTCAAAGGTCTAAAGGGAGTCATGCGTTGTAGATAAAGGCTCTCGTGTTACGATAAGAACAACAATCTATGTATTAAATTCATAATTAGCCATACTCGAAGGCGGAGGTAAGAAATTTTCTTTTATCATAAGTTACAAGCTTTTGAAACTTTATACTAGGTTTTCATTTTACATATACTCGGGTTGGTGACAAATTCAGTAGTAGACATGGACAAAAAGGTGTTTGTGGGACAATCATCCAACGGGAAGATCTCCCATTTTGAACATGGTGTTTGCCTGATTTGATCATGAATCCTCAAGCCTTTCAAGGTGTTTTACTTTTTAATTTCAGTTATGAATATAGAGGATTGGCGGATATTGTGAGGAAAATTAATTCATAAATTGTTGTTTGTAGTTATGGGGATATAAAGTCGTTTAGTGTCATGTTAGCATTATGTGGTTCTTAATGCTAACATGAGATAATCTTTTCTATCGGGAGAAGAGCTGCATATACCTAATTCTTTTACGGTTATAGTCGATAGGCGCATTCTTGGCAAGCATATTCATTGCCTCCGACTTGGAATGAGCCAATTGCTTGGACAAAACATTTTATTAATGATGCAATATTTTGGTCTTAATTGCCAATTGTCCTTACGTGGTTAAAATCTGAATGAGCATTTTGAATTCTATTTTGAGACCTATTCCCAACATTATTTTGGTCTCTCATTTGATTTCTTTGGTATCCTGATGAGCTAATTTGTTTGACTTTCAACATTTTTTACTATGTGTTTGTGTGATTTATGGTTTCTTTATTGTAGTCTCTATTTTAGGTGTTGGATGATGATGGGTGGCTACTCTGGTGAGATTATTTGCCTGGTGATATCTATATTAACAAGGTACCCCATTGAGACAAAGGCGATTAAAATCTGCTGCGACATTAGGCGATATGTTAGTAAAATTTCTCTCGATATTGTAAACTCTTATTTTATTTTTACTCACTCATTTTTCAATATCCAGCAAATATAGACCTAGCATATAGACATTCAAAGGTCTAAAGGGAGTCATGCGTTGTAGATAAAGGCGCTACGTGTTACGATAAGAACAACAATCTATATATTAAATTCATAATTAGCCATACTCGAAGGCGGAGGTAAGAAATTTTCTTTTATCATAAGTTACAAGCTTTTGAAACTTTATACTAGGTTTTCATTTTACATATACTCGGGTTGGTGACAAATTCAGTAGTAGACATGGACAAAAAGGTGTTTGTGGGACAATCATCCAACAGGAAGATCTCCCATTTTGAACATGGTGTTTGCCTGATTTGATCATGAATCCTCAAGCCTTTCAAGGTGTTTTACTTTTTAATTTCAGTTATGAATATAGAGGATTGCGGATATTGTGAGGAAAATTAATTCATAAATTGTTGTTTGTAGTTATGGGGATATAAAGTCGTTTAGTGTCATGTTAGCATTATGTGGTTCTTAATGCTAACATGAGATAATCTTTTCTATCGGGAGAAGAGCTGCATATACCTAATTCTTTTACGGTTATAGTCGATAGGCGCATTCTTGGCAAGCATATTCATTGCCTCCGACTTGGAATGAGCCAATTGCTTGGACAAAACATTTTATTAATGATGCAATATTTTGGTCTTAATTGCCAATTGTCCTTACGTGGTTAAAATCCTGAATGAGCATTTTGAATTCTATTTTGAGACCTATTCCCAACATTATTTTGGTCTCTCATTTGATTTCTTTGGTATCCTGATGAGCTAATTTGTTTGACTTTCAACATTTTTTACTATGTGTTTGTGTGATTTATGGTTTCTTTATTGTAGTCTCTATTTTAGGTGTTGGATGATGATGGATGGCTACTCTGGTGAGATTATTTGCCTGGTGATATCTATATTAACAAGGTACCCCATTGAGACAAAGGCGATTAAAATCTGCTGACATTAGGCGATATGTTAGTAAAATTTCTCTCGATATTGTAAACTCTTATTTTATTTTACTCACTCATTTTTCAATATCCAGCAAATATAGACCTAGCATATAGACATTCAAAGGTCTAAAGGGAGTCATGCGTTGTAGATAAAGGCGCTACGTGTTACGATAAGAACAACAATCTATGTATTAAATTCATAATTAGCCATACTCGAAGGCGGAGGTAAGAAATTTTCTTTTATCATAAGTTACAAGCTTTTGAAACTTTATACTAGGTTTTCATTTTACATATACTCGGGTTGGTGACAAATTCAGTAGTAGACATGGACAAAAAGGTGTTTGTGGGACAATCATCCAACAGGAAGATCTCCCATTTTGAACATGGTGTTTGCCTGATTTGATCATGAATCCTCAAGCCTTTCAAGGTGTTTTACTTTTAATTTCAGTTATGAATATAGAGGATTGGCGGATATTGTGAGGAAAATTAATTCATAAATTGTTGTTTGTAGTTATGGGGATATAAAGTCGTTTAGTGTCATGTTAGCATTATGTGGTTCTTAATGCTAACATGAGATAATCTTTTCTATCGGGAGAAGAGCTGCATATACCTAATTCTTTTACGGTTATAGTCGATGGCGCATTCTTGGCAAGCATATTCATTGCCTCCGACTTGGAATGAGCCAATTGCTTGGACAAAACATTTTATTAATGATGCAATATTTTGGTCTTAATTGCCAATTGTCCATACGTGGTTAAAATCCTGAATGAGCATTTTGAATTCTATTTTGAGACCTATTCCCAACATTATTTTGGTCTCTCATTTGATTTCTTGGTATCCTGATGAGCTAATTTGTTTGACTTTCAACATTTTTTACTATGTGTTTGTGTGATTTATGGTTTCTTTATTGTAGTCTCTATTTTAGGTGTTGGATGATGATGGATGGCTACTCTGGTGAGATTATTTGCCTGGTGATATCTATATTAACAAGGTACCCCATTGAGACAAAGGCGGTTAAAATCTGCTGCGGACATTAGGCGATATGTTAGTAAAATTTCTCTCGATATTGTAAACTCTTATTTTATTTTTACTCACTCATTTTTCAATATCCAGCAAATATAGACCTAGCATATAGACATTCAAAGGTCTAAAGGGAGTCATGCGTTGTAGATAAAGGCGCTACGTGTTACGATAAGAACAACAATCTATGTATTAAATTCATAATTAGCCATACTCGAAGGCGAGGTAAGAAATTTTCTTTTATCATAAGTTACAAGCTTTTGAAACTTTATACTAGGTTTTCATTTTACATATACTCGGGTTGGTGACAAATTCAGTAGTAGACATGGACAAAAAGGTGTTTGTGGGACAATCATCCAACAGGAAGATCTCCCATTTTGAACATGGTGTTTGCCTGATTTGATCATGAATCCTCAAGCCTTTCAAGGTGTTTTACTTTTTAATTTCAGTTATGAATATAGAGGATTGGCAGATATTGTGAGGAAAATTAATTCATAAATTGTTGTTTGTAGTTATGGGGATATAAAGTCGTTTAGTGTCATGTTAGCATTATGTGGTTCTTAATGCTAACATGAGATAATCTTTTCTATCGGGAGAAGAGCTGCATATACCTAATTCTTTTACGGTTATAGTCGATAGGCGCATTCTTGGCAAGCATATTCATTGCCTCCGACTTGGAATGAGCCAATTGCTTGGACAAAACATTTTATTAATGATGCAATATTTTGGTCTTAATTGCCAATTGTCCTTCTGTGGTTAAAATCCTGAATGAGCATTTTGAATTCTATTTTGAGACCTATTCCCAACATTATTTTGGTCTCTCATTTGATTTCTTTGGTATCCTGATGAGCTAATTTGTTTGACTTTCAACATTTTTTACTATGTGTTTGTGTGATTTATGGTTTCTTTATTGTAGTCTCTATTTTAGGTGTTGGATGATGATGGATGGCTACTCTGGTGAGATTATTTGCCTGGTGATATCTATATTAACAAGGTACCCCATTGAGACAAAGGCGATTAAAATCTGCTGCGACATTAGGCGATATGTTAGTAAAATTTCTCTCGATATTGTAAACTCTTATTTTATTTTTACTCACTCATTTTTCAATATCCAGCAAATATAGACCTAGCATATAGACATTCAAAGGTCTAAAGGGAGTCATGCGTTGTAGATAAAGGCGCTACGTGTTACGATAAGAACAACAATCTATGTATTAAATTCATAATTAGCCATACTCGAAGGCGGAGGTAAGAAATTTTCTTTTATCATAAGTTACAAGCTTTTGAAACTTTATACTAGGTTTTCATTTTACATATACTCGGGTTGGTGACAAATTCAGTAGTAGACATGGACAAAAGGTGTTTGTGGGACAATCATCCAACAGGAAGATCTCCCATTTTGAGAACATGGTGTTTGCCTGATTTCATCATGAATCCTCAAGCCTTTCAAGGTGTTTTACTTTTTAATTTCAGTTATGAATATAGAGGATTGGCGGATATTGTGAGGAAAATTAATTCATAAATTGTTGTTTGTAGTTATGGGGATATAAAGTCGTTTAGTGTCATGTTAGCATTATGTGGTTCTTAATGCTAACATGAGATAATCTTTTCTATCGGGAGAAGAGCTGCATATACCTAATTCTTTTACGGTTATAGTCGATAGGCGCATTCTTGGCAAGCATATTCATTGCCTCCGACTTGGAATGAGCCAATTGCTTGGACAAAACATTTTATTAATGATGCAATATTTTGGTCTTAATTGCCAATTGTCCATACGTGGTTAAAATCCTGAATGAGCATTTTGAATTCTATTTTGAGACCTATTCCCAACATTATTTTGGTCTCTCATTTGATTTCTTTGGTATCCTGATGAGCTAATTTGTTTGACTTTCAACATTTTTTACTATGTGTTTGTGTGATTTATGGTTTCTTTATTGTAGTCTCTATTTTAGGTGTTGGATGATGATGGGTGGCTACTCTGGTGAGATTATTTGCCTGGTGATATCTATATTAACAAGGTACCCCATTGAGACAAAGGCGGTTAAAATCTGCTGCGACATTAGGCGATATGTTAGTAAAATTTCTCTCGATATTGTAAACTCTTATTTTATTTTTACTCACTCATTTTTCAATATCCAGCAAATATAGACCTAGCATATAGACATTCAAAGGTCTAAAGGGAGTCATGCGTTGTAGATAAAGGCGCTACGTGTTACGATAAGAACAACAATCTATGTATTAAATTCATAATTAGCCATACTCGAAGGCGGAGGTAAGAAATTTTCTTTTATCATAAGTTACAAGCTTTTGAAACTTTATACTAGGTTTTCATTTTACATATACTCGGGTTGGTGACAAATTCAGTAGTAGACATGGACAAAAAGGTGTTTGTGGGACAATCATCCAAGGAAGATCTCCCATTTTGAACATGGTGTTTGCCTGATTTCATCATGAATCCTCAAGCCTTTCAAGGTGTTTTACTTTTTAATTTCAGTTATGAATATAGAGGATTGGCGAGATATTGTGAGGAAAATTAATTCATAAATTGTTGTTTGTAGTTATGGGGATATAAAGTCGTTTAGTGTCATGTTAGCATTATGTGGTTCTTAATGCTAACATGAGATAATCTTTTCTATCGGAGAAGAGCTGCATATACCTAATTCTTTTACGGTTATAGTCGATGGGCGCATTCTTGGCAAGCATATTCATTGCCTCCGACTTGGAATGAGCCAATTGCTTGGACAAAACATTTTATTAATGATGCAATATTTTGGTCTTAATTGCCAATTGTCCATACGTGGTTAAAATCCTGAATGAGCATTTTGAATTCTATTTTGAGACCTATTCCCAACATTATTTTGGTCTCTCATTTGATTTCTTTGGTATCCTGATGAGCTAATTTGTTTGACTTTCAACATTTTTTACTATGTGTTTGTGTGATTTATGGTTTCTTTATTGTAGTCTCTATTTTAGGTGTTGGATGATGATGGATGGCTACTCTGGTGAGATTATTTGCCTGGTGATATCTATATTAACAAGGGTACCCCATTGAGACAAGGCGGTTAAAATCTGCTGCGACATTAGGCGATATGTTAGTAAAATTTCTCTCGATATTGTAAACTCTTATTTTATTTTTACTCACTCATTTTTCAATATCCAGCAAATATAGACCTAGCATATAGACATTCAAAGGTCTAAAGGGAGTCATGCGTTGTAGATAAAGGCGCTACGTGTTACGATAAGAACAACAATCTATGTATTAAATTCATAATTAGCCATACTCGAAGGCGGAGGTAAGAAATTTTCTTTTATCATAAGTTACAAGCTTTTGAAACTTTATACTAGGTTTTCATTTTACATATACTCGGGTTGGTGACAAATTCAGTAGTAGACATGGACAAAAAGGTGTTTGTGGGACAATCATCCAACAGGAAGATCTCCCATTTTGAACATGGTGTTTGCCTGATTTCATCATGAATCCTCAAGCCTTTCAAGGTGTTTTACTTTTTAATTTCAGTTATGAATATAGAGGATTGGCGAGATATTGTGAGGAAAATTAATTCATAAATTGTTGTTTGTAGTTATGGGGATATAAAGTCGTTTAGTGTCATGTTAGCATTATGTGGTTCTTAATGCTAACATGAGATAATCTTTTCTATCGGAGAAGAGCTGCATATACCTAATTCTTTTACGGTTATAGTCGATGGGCGCATTCTTGGCAAGCATATTCATTGCCTCCGACTTGGAATGAGCCAATTGCTTGGACAAAACATTTTATTAATGATGCAATATTTTGGTCTTAATTGCCAATTGTCCATACGTGGTTAAAATCCTGAATGAGCATTTTGAATTCTATTTTGAGACCTATTCCCAACATTATTTTGGTCTCTCATTTGATTTCTTTGGTATCCTGATGAGCTAATTTGTTTGACTTTCAACATTTTTTACTATGTGTTTGTGTGATTTATGGTTTCTTTATTGTAGTCTCTATTTTAGGTGTTGGATGATGATGGGTGGCTACTCTGGTGAGATTATTTGCCTGGTGATATCTATATTAACAAGGTACCCCATTGAGACAAGGCGATTAAAATCTGCTGCGACATTAGGCGATATGTTAGTAAAATTTCTCTCGATATTGTAAACTCTTATTTTATTTTACTCACTCATTTTTCAATATCCAGCAAATATAGACCTAGCATATAGACATTCAAAGGTCTAAAGGGAGTCATGCGTTGTAGATAAAGGCGCTACGTGTTACGATAAGAACAACAATCTATGTATTAAATTCATAATTAGCCATACTCGAAGGCGGAGGTAAGAAATTTTCTTTTATCATAAGTTACAAGCTTTTGAAACTTTATACTAGGTTTTCATTTTACATATACTCGGGTTGGTGACAAATTCAGTAGTAGACATGGACAAAAAGGTGTTTGTGGGACAATCATCCAGGAAGATCTCCCATTTTGAACATGGTGTTTGCCTGATTTCATCATGAATCCTCAAGCCTTTCAAGGTGTTTTACTTTTTAATTTCAGTTATGAATATAGAGGATTGGCGGATATTGTGAGGAAAATTAATTCATAAATTGTTGTTTGTAGTTATGGGGATATAAAGTCGTTTAGTGTCATGTTAGCATTATGTGGTTCTTAATGCTAACATGAGATAATCTTTTCTATCGGGAGAAGAGCTGCATATACCTAATTCTTTTACGGTTATAGTCGATGGGCGCATTCTTGGCAAGCATATTCATTGCCTCCGACTTGGAATGAGCCAATTGCTTGGACAAAACATTTTATTAATGATGCAATATTTTGGTCTTAATTGCCAATTGTCCATACGTGGTTAAAATCCTGAATGAGCATTTTGAATTCTATTTTGAGACCTATTCCCAACATTATTTTGGTCTCTCATTTGATTTCTTTGGTATCCTGATGAGCTAATTTGTTTGACTTTCAACATTTTTTACTATGTGTTTGTGTGATTTATGGTTTCTTTATTGTAGTCTCTATTTTAGGTGTTGGATGATGATGGGTGGCTACTCTGGTGAGATTATTTGCCTGGTGATATCTATATTAACAAGGGTACCCCATTGAGACAAAGGGAGTTAAAATCTGCTGCGACATTAGGCGATATGTTAGTAAAATTTCTCTCGATATTGTAAACTCTTATTTTATTTTTACTCACTCATTTTTCAATATCCAGCAAATATAGACCTAGCATATAGACATTCAAAGGTCTAAAGGGAGTCATGCGTTGTAGATAAAGGCGCTACGTGTTACGATAAGAACAACAATCTATGTATTAAATTCATAATTAGCCATACTCGAAGGCGAGGTAAGAAATTTTCTTTTATCATAAGTTACAAGCTTTTGAAACTTTATACTAGGTTTTCATTTTACATATACTCGGGTTGGTGACAAATTCAGTAGTAGACATGGACAAAAAGGTGTTTGTGGGACAATCATCCAACAGGAAGATCTCCCATTTTGAACATGGTGTTTGCCTGATTTCATCATGAATCCTCAAGCCTTTCAAGGTGTTTTACTTTTTAATTTCAGTTATGAATATAGAGGATTGGCGAGATATTGTGAGGAAAATTAATTCATAAATTGTTGTTTGTAGTTATGGGGATATAAAAGTCGTTTAGTGTCATGTTAGCATTATGTGGTTCTTAATGCTAACATGAGATAATCTTTTCTATCGGGAGAAGAGCTGCATATACCTAATTCTTTTACGGTTATAGTCGATAGGCGCATTCTTGGCAAGCATATTCATTGCCTCCGACTTGGAATGAGCCAATTGCTTGGACAAAACATTTTATTAATGATGCAATATTTTGGTCTTAATTGCCAATTGTCCATACGTGGTTAAAATCCTGAATGAGCATTTTGAATTCTATTTTGAGACCTATTCCCAACATTATTTTGGTCTCTCATTTGATTTCTTTGGTATCCTGATGAGCTAATTTGTTTGACTTTCAACATTTTTTACTATGTGTTTGTGTGATTTATGGTTTCTTTATTGTAGTCTCTATTTTAGGTGTTGGATGATGATGGATGGCTACTCTGGTGAGATTATTTGCCTGGTGATATCTATATTAACAAGGTACCCCATTGAGACAAAGGCGATTAAAATCTGCTGCGGCATTAGGCGATATGTTAGTAAAATTTCTCTCGATATTGTAAACTCTTATTTTATTTTTACTCACTCATTTTTCAATATCCAGCAAATATAGACCTAGCATATAGACATTCAAAGGTCTAAAGGGAGTCATGCGTTGTAGATAAAGGCGCTACGTGTTACGATAAGAACAACAATCTATGTATTAAATTCATAATTAGCCATACTCGAAGGCGGAGGTAGAAATTTTCTTTTATCATAAGTTACAAGCTTTTGAAACTTTATACTAGGTTTTCATTTTACATATACTCGGGTTGGTGACAAATTCAGTAGTAGACATGGACAAAAGGTGTTTGTGGGACAATCATCCAACAGGAAGATCTCCCATTTTGAACATGGTGTTTGCCTGATTTCATCATGAATCCTCAAGCCTTTCAAGGTGTTTTACTTTTTAATTTCAGTTATGAATATAGAGGATTGGCGGATATTGTGAGGAAAATTAATTCATAAATTGTTGTTTGTAGTTATGGGGATATAAAGTCGTTTAGTGTCATGTTAGCATTATGTGGTTCTTAATGCTAACATGAGATAATCTTTTCTATCGGGAGAAGAGCTGCATATACCTAATTCTTTTACGGTTATAGTCGATAGGCGCATTCTTGGCAAGCATATTCATTGCCTCCGACTTGGAATGAGCCAATTGCTTGGACAAAACATTTTATTAATGATGCAATATTTTGGTCTTAATTGCCAATTGTCCATACGTGGTTAAAATCCTGAATGAGCATTTTGAATTCTATTTTGAGACCTATTCCCAACATTATTTTGGTCTCTCATTTGATTTCTTTGGTATCCTGATGAGCTAATTTGTTTGACTTTCAACATTTTTTACTATGTGTTTGTGTGATTTATGGTTTCTTTATTGTAGTCTCTATTTTAGGTGTTGGATGATGATGGGTGGCTACTCTGGTGAGATTATTTGCCTGGTGATATCTATATTAACAAGGTACCCCATTGAGACAAGGCGGTTAAAATCTGCTGCGACATTAGGCGATATGTTAGTAAAATTTCTCTCGATATTGTAAACTCTTATTTTATTTTTACTCACTCATTTTTCAATATCCAGCAAATATAGACCTAGCATATAGACATTCAAAGGTCTAAAGGGAGTCATGCGTTGTAGATAAAGGCGCTACGTGTTACGATAAGAACAACAATCTATGTATTAAATTCATAATTAGCCATACTCGAAGGCGGAGGTAAGAAATTTTCTTTTATCATAAGTTACAAGCTTTTGAAACTTTATACTAGGTTTTCATTTTACATATACTCGGGTTGGTGACAAATTCAGTAGTAGACATGGACAAAAGGTGTTTGTGGGACAATCATCCAAGGAAGATCTCCCATTTTGAACATGGTGTTTGCCTGATTTCATCATGAATCCTCAAGCCTTTCAAGGTGTTTTACTTTTTAATTTCAGTTATGAATATAGAGGATTGGCGAGATATTGTGAGGAAAATTAATTCATAAATTGTTGTTTGTAGTTATGGGGATATAAAGTCGTTTAGTGTCATGTTAGCATTATGTGGTTCTTAATGCTAACATGAGATAATCTTTTCTATCGGAGAAGAGCTGCATATACCTAATTCTTTTACGGTTATAGTCGATGGTAGCATTCTTGGCAAGCATATTCATTGCCTCCGACTTGGAATGAGCCAATTGCTTGGACAAAACATTTTATTAATGATGCAATATTTTGGTCTTAATTGCCAATTGTCATACGTGGTTAAAATCCTGAATGAGCATTTTGAATTCTATTTTGAGACCTATTCCCAACATTATTTTGGTCTCTCATTTGATTTCTTTGGTATCCTGATGAGCTAATTTGTTTGACTTTCAACATTTTTTACTATGTGTTTGTGTGATTTATGGTTTCTTTATTGTAGTCTCTATTTTAGGTGTTGGATGATGATGGATGGCTACTCTGGTGAGATTATTTGCCTGGTGATATCTATATTAACAAGGTACCCCATTGAGACAAGGGCGTTAAAATCTCTGCTGCGACATTAGGCGATATGTTAGTAAAATTTCTCTCGATATTGTAAACTCTTATTTTATTTTACTCACTCATTTTTCAATATCCAGCAAATATAGACCTAGCATATAGACATTCAAAGGTCTAAAGGGAGTCATGCGTTGTAGATAAAGGCGCTACGTGTTACGATAAGAACAACAATCTATATATTAAATTCATAATTAGCCATACTCGAAGGCGGAGGTAGAAATTTTCTTTTATCATAAGTTACAAGCTTTTGAAACTTTATACTAGGTTTTCATTTTACATATACTCGGGTTGGTGACAAATTCAGTAGTAGACATGGACAAAAAGGTGTTTGTGGGACAATCATCCAACAGGAAGATCTCCCATTTTGAACATGGTGTTTGCCTGATTTCATCATGAATCCTCAAGCCTTTCAAGGTGTTTTACTTTTTAATTTCAGTTATGAATATAGAGGATTGGCGAGATATTGTGAGGAAAATTAATTCATAAATTGTTGTTTGTAGTTATGGGGATATAAAGTCGTTTAGTGTCATGTTAGCATTATGTGGTTCTTAATGCTAACATGAGATAATCTTTTCTATCGGGAGAAGAGCTGCATATACCTAATTCTTTTACGGTTATAGTCGATAGGCGCATTCTTGGCAAGCATATTCATTGCCTCCGACTTGGAATGAGCCAATTGCTTGGACAAAACATTTTATTAATGATGCAATATTTTGGTCTTAATTGCCAATTGTCCATACGTGGTTAAAATCCTGAATGAGCATTTTGAATTCTATTTTGAGACCTATTCCCAACATTATTTTGGTCTCTCATTTGATTTCTTTGGTATCCTGATGAGCTAATTTGTTTGACTTTCAACATTTTTTACTATGTGTTTGTGTGATTTATGGTTTCTTTATTGTAGTCTCTATTTTAGGTGTTGGATGATGATGGGTGGCTACTCTGGTGAGATTATTTGCCTGGTGATATCTATATTAACAAGGTACCCCATTGAGACAAGGCGATTAAAATCTGCTGCGACATTAGGCGATATGTTAGTAAAATTTCTCTCGATATTGTAAACTCTTATTTTATTTTTACTCACTCATTTTTCAATATCCAGCAAATATAGACCTAGCATATAGACATTCAAAGGTCTAAAGGGAGTCATGCGTTGTAGATAAAGGCGCTACGTGTTACGATAAGAACAACAATCTATGTATTAAATTCATAATTAGCCATACTCGAAGGCGAGGTAAGAAATTTTCTTTTATCATAAGTTACAAGCTTTTGAAACTTTATACTAGGTTTTCATTTTACATATACTCGGGTTGGTGACAAATTCAGTAGTAGACATGGACAAAAAGGTGTTTGTGGGACAATCATCCAACAGGAAGATCTCCCATTTTGAACATGGTGTTTGCCTGATTTCATCATGAATCCTCAAGCCTTTCAAGGTGTTTTACTTTTTAATTTCAGTTATGAATATAGAGGATTGGCGGATATTGTGAGGAAAATTAATTCATAAATTGTTGTTTGTAGTTATGGGGATATAAAAGTCGTTTAGTGTCATGTTAGCATTATGTGGTTCTTAATGCTAACATGAGATAATCTTTTCTATCGGGAGAAGAGCTGCATATACCTAATTCTTTTACGGTTATAGTCGATAGGCGCATTCTTGGCAAGCATATTCATTGCCTCCGACTTGGAATGAGCCAATTGCTTGGACAAAACATTTTATTAATGATGCAATATTTTGGTCTTAATTGCCAATTGTCCTACGTGGTTAAAATCCTGAATGAGCATTTTGAATTCTATTTTGAGACCTATTCCCAACATTATTTTGGTCTCTCATTTGATTTCTTGGTATCCTGATGAGCTAATTTGTTTGACTTTCAACATTTTTTACTATGTGTTTGTGTGATTTATGGTTTCTTTATTGTAGTCTCTATTTTAGGTGTTGGATGATGATGGATGGCTACTCTGGTGAGATTATTTGCCTGGTGATATCTATATTAACAAGGTACCCCATTGAGACAAGGCGATTAAAATCTGCTGCGACATTAGGCGATATGTTAGTAAAATTTCTCTCGATATTGTAAACTCTTATTTTATTTTACTCACTCATTTTTCAATATCCAGCAAATATAGACCTAGCATATAGACATTCAAAGGTCTAAAGGGAGTCATGCGTTGTAGATAAAGGCGCTACGTGTTACGATAAGAACAACAATCTATGTATTAAATTCATAATTAGCCATACTCGAAGGGAGGTAAGAAATTTTCTTTTATCATAAGTTACAAGCTTTTGAAACTTTATACTAGGTTTTCATTTTACATATACTCGGGTTGGTGACAAATTCAGTAGTAGACATGGACAAAAAGGTGTTTGTGGGACAATCATCCAACAGGAAGATCTCCCATTTTGAACATGGTGTTTGCCTGATTTCATCATGAATCCTCAAGCCTTTCAAGGTGTTTTACTTTTTAATTTCAGTTATGAATATAGAGGATTGGCGGATATTGTGAGGAAAATTAATTCATAAATTGTTGTTTGTAGTTATGGGGATATAAAAGTCGTTTAGTGTCATGTTAGCATTATGTGGTTCTTAATGCTAACATGAGATAATCTTTTCTATCGGGAGAAGAGCTGCATATACCTAATTCTTTTACGGTTATAGTCGATAGGGCATTCTTGGCAAGCATATTCATTGCCTCCGACTTGGAATGAGCCAATTGCTTGGACAAAACATTTTATTAATGATGCAATATTTTGGTCTTAATTGCCAATTGTCCATACGTGGTTAAAATCCTGAATGAGCATTTTGAATTCTATTTTGAGACCTATTCCCAACATTATTTTGGTCTCTCATTTGATTTCTTTGGTATCCTGATGAGCTAATTTGTTTGACTTTCAACATTTTTTTACTATGTGTTTGTGTGATTTATGGTTTCTTTATTGTAGTCTCTATTTTAGGTGTTGGATGATGATGGGTGGCTACTCTGGTGAGATTATTTGCCTGGTGATATCTATATTAACAAGGGTACCCCATTGAGACAAAGGCGATTAAAATCTGCTGCGACATTAGGCGATATGTTAGTAAAATTTCTCTCGATATTGTAAACTCTTATTTTATTTTACTCACTCATTTTTCAATATCCAGCAAATATAGACCTAGCATATAGACATTCAAAGGTCTAAAGGGAGTCATGCGTTGTAGATAAAGCTGCTACGTGTTACGATAAGAACAACAATCTATATATTAAATTCATAATTAGCCATACTCGAAGGCGGAGGTAAGAAATTTTCTTTTATCATAAGTTACAAGCTTTTGAAACTTTATACTAGGTTTTCATTTTACATATACTCGGGTTGGTGACAAATTCAGTAGTAGACATGGACAAAAAGGTGTTTGTGGGACAATCATCCAACGGAAGATCTCCCATTTTGAACATGGTGTTTGCCTGATTTCATCATGAATCCTCAAGCCTTTCAAGGTGTTTTACTTTTTAATTTCAGTTATGAATATAGAGGATTGGCGGATATTGTGAGGAAAATTAATTCATAAATTGTTGTTTGTAGTTATGGGGATATAAAGTCGTTTAGTGTCATGTTAGCATTATGTGGTTCTTAATGCTAACATGAGATAATCTTTTCTATCGGGAGAAGAGCTGCATATACCTAATTCTTTTACGGTTATAGTCGATAGGCGCATTCTTGGCAAGCATATTCATTGCCTCCGACTTGGAATGAGCCAATTGCTTGGACAAAACATTTTATTAATGATGCAATATTTTGGTCTTAATTGCCAATTGTCCATACGTGGTTAAAATCCTGAATGAGCATTTTGAATTCTATTTTGAGACCTATTCCCAACATTATTTTGGTCTCTCATTTGATTTCTTTGGTATCCTGATGAGCTAATTTGTTTGACTTTCAACATTTTTTACTATGTGTTTGTGTGATTTATGGTTTCTTTATTGTAGTCTCTATTTTAGGTGTTGGATGATGATGGTGGCTACTCTGGTGAGATTATTTGCCTGGTGATATCTATATTAACAAGGTACCCCATTGAGACAAGGCGATTAAAATCTGCTGCGACATTAGGCGATATGTTAGTAAAATTTCTCTCGATATTGTAAACTCTTATTTTATTTTTACTCACTCATTTTTCAATATCCAGCAAATATAGACCTAGCATATAGACATTCAAAGGTCTAAAGGGAGTCATGCGTTGTAGATAAAAGCTGCTACGTGTTACGATAAGAACAACAATCTATGTATTAAATTCATAATTAGCCATACTCGAAGGCGGAGGTAAGAAATTTTCTTTTATCATAAGTTACAAGCTTTTGAAACTTTATACTAGGTTTTCATTTTACATATACTCGGGTTGGTGACAAATTCAGTAGTAGACATGGACAAAAAGGTGTTTGTGGGACAATCATCCAACAGGAAGATCTCCCATTTTGAACATGGTGTTTGCCTGATTTCATCATGAATCCTCAAGCCTTTCAAGGTGTTTTACTTTTTAATTTCAGTTATGAATATAGAGGATTGGCGGATATTGTGAGGAAAATTAATTCATAAATTGTTGTTTGTAGTTATGGGGATATAAAAGTCGTTTAGTGTCATGTTAGCATTATGTGGTTCTTAATGCTAACATGAGATAATCTTTTCTATCGGAGAAGAGCTGCATATACCTAATTCTTTTACGGTTATAGTCGATAGGCGCATTCTTGGCAAGCATATTCATTGCCTCCGACTTGGAATGAGCCAATTGCTTGGACAAAACATTTTATTAATGATGCAATATTTTGGTCTTAATTGCCAATTGTCATACGTGGTTAAAATCCTGAATGAGCATTTTGAATTCTATTTTGAGACCTATTCCCAACATTATTTTGGTCTCTCATTTGATTTCTTTGGTATCCTGATGAGCTAATTTGTTTGACTTTCAACATTTTTTTACTATGTGTTTGTGTGATTTATGGTTTCTTTATTGTAGTCTCTATTTTAGGTGTTGGATGATGATGGGTGGCTACTCTGGTGAGATTATTTGCCTGGTGATATCTATATTAACAAGGTACCCCATTGAGACAAGGCGATTAAAATCTGCTGCGGCATTAGGCGATATGTTAGTAAAATTTCTCTCGATATTGTAAACTCTTATTTTATTTTTACTCACTCATTTTTCAATATCCGGCAAATATAGACCTAGCATATAGACATTCAAAGGTCTAAAGGGAGTCATGCGTTGTAGATAAAGGCGCTACGTGTTACGATAAGAACAACAATCTATGTATTAAATTCATAATTAGCCATACTCGAAGGCGAGGTAAGAAATTTTCTTTTATCATAAGTTACAAGCTTTTGAAACTTTATACTAGGTTTTCATTTTACATATACTCGGGTTGGTGACAAATTCAGTAGTAGACATGGACAAAAGGTGTTTGTGGGACAATCATCCAACGGAAGATCTCCCATTTTGAACATGGTGTTTGCCTGATTTCATCATGAATCCTCAAGCCTTTCAAGGTGTTTTACTTTTTAATTTCAGTTATGAATATAGAGGATTGGCGAGATATTGTGAGGAAAATTAATTCATAAATTGTTGTTTGTAGTTATGGGGATATAAAGTCGTTTAGTGTCATGTTAGCATTATGTGGTTCTTAATGCTAACATGAGATAATCTTTTCTATCGGGAGAAGAGCTGCATATACCTAATTCTTTTACGGTTATAGTCGATAGGCGCATTCTTGGCAAGCATATTCATTGCCTCCGACTTGGAATGAGCCAATTGCTTGGACAAAACATTTTATTAATGATGCAATATTTTGGTCTTAATTGCCAATTGTCCATACGTGGTTAAAATCCTGAATGAGCATTTTGAATTCTATTTTGAGACCTATTCCCAACATTATTTTGGTCTCTCATTTGATTTCTTTGGTATCCTGATGAGCTAATTTGTTTGACTTTCAACATTTTTTACTATGTGTTTGTGTGATTTATGGTTTCTTTATTGTAGTCTCTATTTTAGGTGTTGGATGATGATGGGTGGCTACTCTGGTGAGATTATTTGCCTGGTGATATCTATATTAACAAGGTACCCCATTGAGACAAAGGCGATTAAAATCTGCTGCGACATTAGGCGATATGTTAGTAAAATTTCTCTCGATATTGTAAACTCTTATTTTATTTTTACTCACTCATTTTTCAATATCCAGCAAATATAGACCTAGCATATAGACATTCAAAGGTCTAAAGGGGAGTCATGCGTTGTAGATAAAGGCGCTACGTGTTACGATAAGAACAACAATCTATGTATTAAATTCATAATTAGCCATACTCGAAGGCGGAGGTAAGAAATTTTCTTTTATCATAAGTTACAAGCTTTTGAAACTTTATACTAGGTTTTCATTTTACATATACTCGGGTTGGTGACAAATTCAGTAGTAGACATGGACAAAAAGGTGTTTGTGGGACAATCATCCAACAGGAAGATCTCCCATTTTGAACATGGTGTTTGCCTGATTTCATCATGAATCCTCAAGCCTTTCAAGGTGTTTTACTTTTAATTTCAGTTATGAATATAGAGGATTGGCGAGATATTGTGAGGAAAATTAATTCATAAATTGTTGTTTGTAGTTATGGGGATATAAAGTCGTTTAGTGTCATGTTAGCATTATGTGGTTCTTAATGCTAACATGAGATAATCTTTTCTATCGGAGAAAGCTGCATATACCTAATTCTTTTACGGTTATAGTCGATAGGCGCATTCTTGGCAAGCATATTCATTGCCTCCGACTTGGAATGAGCCAATTGCTTGGACAAAACATTTTATTAATGATGCAATATTTTGGTCTTAATTGCCAATTGTCCATACGTGGTTAAAATCCTGAATGAGCATTTTGAATTCTATTTTGAGACCTATTCCCAACATTATTTTGGTCTCTCATTTGATTTCTTTGGTATCCTGATGAGCTAATTTGTTTGACTTTCAACATTTTTTTACTATGTGTTTGTGTGATTTATGGTTTCTTTATTGTAGTCTCTATTTTAGGTGTTGGATGATGATGGGTGGCTACTCTGGTGAGATTATTTGCCTGGTGATATCTATATTAACAAGGGTACCCCATTGAGACAAAGGCGATTAAAATCTGCTGCGACATTAGGCGATATGTTAGTAAAATTTCTCTCGATATTGTAAACTCTTATTTTATTTTACTCACTCATTTTTCAATATCCAGCAAATATAGACCTAGCATATAGACATTCAAAGGTCTAAAGGGAGTCATGCGTTGTAGATAAAGGCGCTACGTGTTACGATAAGAACAACAATCTATGTATTAAATTCATAATTAGCCATACTCGAAGGCGGAGGTAAGAAATTTTCTTTTATCATAAGTTACAAGCTTTTGAAACTTTATACTAGGTTTTCATTTTACATATACTCGGGTTGGTGACAAATTCAGTAGTAGACATGGACAAAAAGGTGTTTGTGGGACAATCATCCAACAGGAAGATCTCCCATTTTGAACATGGTGTTTGCCTGATTTCATCATGAATCCTCAAGCCTTTCAAGGTGTTTTACTTTTTAATTTCAGTTATGAATATAGAGGATTGGCGAGATATTGTGAGGAAAATTAATTCATAAATTGTTGTTTGTAGTTATGGGGATATAAAGTCGTTTAGTGTCATGTTAGCATTATGTGGTTCTTAATGCTAACATGAGATAATCTTTTCTATCGGAGAAGAGCTGCATATACCTAATTCTTTTACGGTTATAGTCGATAGGCGCATTCTTGGCAAGCATATTCATTGCCTCCGACTTGGAATGAGCCAATTGCTTGGACAAAACATTTTATTAATGATGCAATATTTTGGTCTTAATTGCCAATTGTCATACGTGGTTAAAATCCTGAATGAGCATTTTGAATTCTATTTTGAGACCTATTCCCAACATTATTTTGGTCTCTCATTTGATTTCTTTGGTATCCTGATGAGCTAATTTGTTTGACTTTCAACATTTTTTACTATGTGTTTGTGTGATTTATGGTTTCTTTATTGTAGTCTCTATTTTAGGTGTTGGATGATGATGGGTGGCTACTCTGGTGAGATTATTTGCCTGGTGATATCTATATTAACAAGGGTACCCCATTGAGACAAAGGCGATTAAAATCTGCTGCGACATTAGGCGATATGTTAGTAAAATTTCTCTCGATATTGTAAACTCTTATTTTATTTTTACTCACTCATTTTTCAATATCCAGCAAATATAGACCTAGCATATAGACATTCAAAGGTCTAAAGGGAGTCATGCGTTGTAGATAAAGGCGCTACGTGTTACGATAAGAACAACAATCTATGTATTAAATTCATAATTAGCCATACTCGAAGGCGGAGGTAAGAAATTTTCTTTTATCATAAGTTACAAGCTTTTGAAACTTTATACTAGGTTTTCATTTTACATATACTCGGGTTGGTGACAAATTCAGTAGTAGACATGGACAAAAAGGTGTTTGTGGGACAATCATCCAACAGGAAGATCTCCCATTTTGAACATGGTGTTTGCCTGATTTCATCATGAATCCTCAAGCCTTTCAAGGTGTTTTACTTTTTAATTTCAGTTATGAATATAGAGGATTGGCGAGATATTGTGAGGAAAATTAATTCATAAATTGTTGTTTGTAGTTATGGGGATATAAAGTCGTTTAGTGTCATGTTAGCATTATGTGGTTCTTAATGCTAACATGAGATAATCTTTTCTATCGGGAGAAGAGCTGCATATACCTAATTCTTTTACGGTTATAGTCGATAGGCGCATTCTTGGCAAGCATATTCATTGCCTCCGACTTGGAATGAGCCAATTGCTTGGACAAAACATTTTATTAATGATGCAATATTTTGGTCTTAATTGCCAATTGTCATACGTGGTTAAAATCCTGAATGAGCATTTTGAATTCTATTTTGAGACCTATTCCCAACATTATTTTGGTCTCTCATTTGATTTCTTTGGTATCCTGATGAGCTAATTTGTTTGACTTTCAACATTTTTTACTATGTGTTTGTGTGATTTATGGTTTCTTTATTGTAGTCTCTATTTTAGGTGTTGGATGATGATGGGTGGCTACTCTGGTGAGATTATTTGCCTGGTGATATCTATATTAACAAGGGTACCCCATTGAGACAAGGCGATTAAAATCTGCTGCTGACATTAGGCGATATGTTAGTAAAATTTCTCTCGATATTGTAAACTCTTATTTTATTTTACTCACTCATTTTTCAATATCCAGCAAATATAGACCTAGCATATAGACATTCAAAGGTCTAAAGGGAGTCATGCGTTGTAGATAAAGGCTGCTACGTGTTACGATAAGAACAACAATCTATGTATTAAATTCATAATTAGCCATACTCGAAGGCGGAGGTAAGAAATTTTCTTTTATCATAAGTTACAAGCTTTTGAAACTTTATACTAGGTTTTCATTTTACATATACTCGGGTTGGTGACAAATTCAGTAGTAGACATGGACAAAAAGGTGTTTGTGGGACAATCATCCAACAGGAAGATCTCCCATTTTGAACATGGTGTTTGCCTGATTTCATCATGAATCCTCAAGCCTTTCAAGGTGTTTTACTTTTTAATTTCAGTTATGAATATAGAGGATTGGCGGATATTGTGAGGAAAATTAATTCATAAATTGTTGTTTGTAGTTATGGGGATATAAAAGTCGTTTAGTGTCATGTTAGCATTATGTGGTTCTTAATGCTAACATGAGATAATCTTTTCTATCGGGAGAAGAGCTGCATATACCTAATTCTTTTACGGTTATAGTCGATAGGCGCATTCTTGGCAAGCATATTCATTGCCTCCGACTTGGAATGAGCCAATTGCTTGGACAAAACATTTTATTAATGATGCAATATTTTGGTCTTAATTGCCAATTGTCCATACGTGGTTAAAATCCTGAATGAGCATTTTGAATTCTATTTTGAGACCTATTCCCAACATTATTTTGGTCTCTCATTTGATTTCTTTGGTATCCTGATGAGCTAATTTGTTTGACTTTCAACATTTTTTACTATGTGTTTGTGTGATTTATGGTTTCTTTATTGTAGTCTCTATTTTAGGTGTTGGATGATGATGGGTGGCTACTCTGGTGAGATTATTTGCCTGGTGATATCTATATTAACAAGGTACCCCATTGAGACAAAGGCGATTAAAATCTGCTGCTGACATTAGGCGATATGTTAGTAAAATTTCTCTCGATATTGTAAACTCTTATTTTATTTTTACTCACTCATTTTTCAATATCCAGCAAATATAGACCTAGCATATAGACATTCAAAGGTCTAAAGGGAGTCATGCGTTGTAGATAAAGGCTGCTACGTGTTACGATAAGAACAACAATCTATGTATTAAATTCATAATTAGCCATACTCGAAGGCGGAGGTAAGAAATTTTCTTTTATCATAAGTTACAAGCTTTTGAAACTTTATACTAGGTTTTCATTTTACATATACTCGGGTTGGTGACAAATTCAGTAGTAGACATGGACAAAAAGGTGTTTGTGGGACAATCATCCAACAGGAAGATCTCCCATTTGAGAACATGGTGTTTGCCTGATTTCATCATGAATCCTCAAGCCTTTCAAGGTGTTTTACTTTTTAATTTCAGTTATGAATATAGAGGATTGGCGGATATTGTGAGGAAAATTAATTCATAAATTGTTGTTTGTAGTTATGGGGATATAAAGTCGTTTAGTGTCATGTTAGCATTATGTGGTTCTTAATGCTAACATGAGATAATCTTTTCTATCGGGAGAAAGCTGCATATACCTAATTCTTTTACGGTTATAGTCGATAGGCGCATTCTTGGCAAGCATATTCATTGCCTCCGACTTGGAATGAGCCAATTGCTTGGACAAAACATTTTATTAATGATGCAATATTTTGGTCTTAATTGCCAATTGTCCATACGTGGTTAAAATCCTGAATGAGCATTTTGAATTCTATTTTGAGACCTATTCCCAACATTATTTTGGTCTCTCATTTGATTTCTTTGGTATCCTGATGAGCTAATTTGTTTGACTTTCAACATTTTTTACTATGTGTTTGTGTGATTTATGGTTTCTTTATTGTAGTCTCTATTTTAGGTGTTGGATGATGATGGGTGGCTACTCTGGTGAGATTATTTGCCTGGTGATATCTATATTAACAAGGTACCCCATTGAGACAAAGGCGATTAAAATCTGCTGCGACATTAGGCGATATGTTAGTAAAATTTCTCTCGATATTGTAAACTCTTATTTTATTTTTACTCACTCATTTTTCAATATCCAGCAAATATAGACCTAGCATATAGACATTCAAAGGTCTAAAGGGAGTCATGCGTTGTAGATAAAGCTGCTACGTGTTACGATAAGAACAACAATCTATGTATTAAATTCATAATTAGCCATACTCGAAGGCGGAGGTAAGAAATTTTCTTTTATCATAAGTTACAAGCTTTTGAAACTTTATACTAGGTTTTCATTTTACATATACTCGGGTTGGTGACAAATTCAGTAGTAGACATGGACAAAAAGGTGTTTGTGGGACAATCATCCAAGGAAGATCTCCCATTTTGAACATGGTGTTTGCCTGATTTCATCATGAATCCTCAAGCCTTTCAAGGTGTTTTACTTTTTAATTTCAGTTATGAATATAGAGGATTGGCGGATATTGTGAGGAAAATTAATTCATAAATTGTTGTTTGTAGTTATGGGGATATAAAGTCGTTTAGTGTCATGTTAGCATTATGTGGTTCTTAATGCTAACATGAGATAATCTTTTCTATCGGAGAAGAGCTGCATATACCTAATTCTTTTACGGTTATAGTCGATGGGCGCATTCTTGGCAAGCATATTCATTGCCTCCGACTTGGAATGAGCCAATTGCTTGGACAAAACATTTTATTAATGATGCAATATTTTGGTCTTAATTGCCAATTGTCATACGTGGTTAAAATCCTGAATGAGCATTTTGAATTCTATTTTGAGACCTATTCCCAACATTATTTTGGTCTCTCATTTGATTTCTTTGGTATCCTGATGAGCTAATTTGTTTGACTTTCAACATTTTTTACTATGTGTTTGTGTGATTTATGGTTTCTTTATTGTAGTCTCTATTTTAGGTGTTGGATGATGATGGGTGGCTACTCTGGTGAGATTATTTGCCTGGTGATATCTATATTAACAAGGTACCCCATTGAGACAAAGGCGATTAAAATCTGCTGCGGCATTAGGCGATATGTTAGTAAAATTTCTCTCGATATTGTAAACTCTTATTTTATTTTTACTCACTCATTTTTCAATATCCAGCAAATATAGACCTAGCATATAGACATTCAAAGGTCTAAAGGGAGTCATGCGTTGTAGATAAAGGCTGCTACGTGTTACGATAAGAACAACAATCTATGTATTAAATTCATAATTAGCCATACTCGAAGGCGGTAAGAAATTTTCTTTTATCATAAGTTACAAGCTTTTGAAACTTTATACTAGGTTTTCATTTTACATATACTCAGGTTGGTGACAAATTCAGTAGTAGACATGGACAAAAGGTGTTTGTGGGACAATCATCCAACAGGAAGATCTCCCATTTTGAACATGGTGTTTGCCTGATTTCATCATGAATCCTCAAGCCTTTCAAGGTGTTTTACTTTTTAATTTCAGTTATGAATATAGAGGATTGGCGAGATATTGTGAGGAAAATTAATTCATAAATTGTTGTTTGTAGTTATGGGGATATAAAGTCGTTTAGTGTCATGTTAGCATTATGTGGTTCTTAATGCTAACATGAGATAATCTTTTCTATCGGAGAAGAGCTGCATATACCTAATTCTTTTACGGTTATAGTCGATGGTAGCATTCTTGGCAAGCATATTCATTGCCTCCGACTTGGAATGAGCCAATTGCTTGGACAAAACATTTTATTAATGATGCAATATTTTGGTCTTAATTGCCAATTGTCATACGTGGTTAAAATCCTGAATGAGCATTTTGAATTCTATTTTGAGACCTATTCCCAACATTATTTTGGTCTCTCATTTGATTTCTTTGGTATCCTGATGAGCTAATTTGTTTGACTTTCAACATTTTTTACTATGTGTTTGTGTGATTTATGGTTTCTTTATTGTAGTCTCTATTTTAGGTGTTGGATGATGATGGGTGGCTACTCTGGTGAGATTATTTGCCTGGTGATATCTATATTAACAAGAGTACCCCATTGAGACAAGGCGATTAAAATCTGCTGCGACATTAGGCGATATGTTAGTAAAATTTCTCTCGATATTGTAAACTCTTATTTTATTTTACTCACTCATTTTTCAATATCCAGCAAATATAGACCTAGCATATAGACATTCAAAGGTCTAAAGGGAGTCATGCGTTGTAGATAAAATTGCTCGTGTTACGATAAGAACAACAATCTATATATTAAATTCATAATTAGCCATACTCGAAGGCGGAGGTAAGAAATTTTCTTTTATCATAAGTTACAAGCTTTTGAAACTTTATACTAGGTTTTCATTTTACATATACTCGGGTTGGTGACAAATTCAGTAGTAGACATGGACAAAAAGGTGTTTGTGGGACAATCATCCAACAGGAAGATCTCCCATTTTGAACATGGTGTTTGCCTGATTTCATCATGAATCCTCAAGCCTTTCAAGGTGTTTTACTTTTTAATTTCAGTTATGAATATAGAGGATTGGCGAGATATTGTGAGGAAAATTAATTCATAAATTGTTGTTTGTAGTTATGGGGATATAAAAGTCGTTTAGTGTCATGTTAGCATTATGTGGTTCTTAATGCTAACATGAGATAATCTTTTCTATCGGGAGAAAGCTGCATATACCTAATTCTTTTACGGTTATAGTCGATAGTAGCATTCTTGGCAAGCATATTCATTGCCTCCGACTTGGAATGAGCCAATTGCTTGGACAAAACATTTTATTAATGATGCAATATTTTGGTCTTAATTGCCAATTGTCCATACGTGGTTAAAATCCTGAATGAGCATTTTGAATTCTATTTTGAGACCTATTCCCAACATTATTTTGGTCTCTCATTTGATTTCTTTGGTATCCTGATGAGCTAATTTGTTTGACTTTCAACATTTTTTACTATGTGTTTGTGTGATTTATGGTTTCTTTATTGTAGTCTCTATTTTAGGTGTTGGATGATGATGGGTGGCTACTCTGGTGAGATTATTTGCCTGGTGATATCTATATTAACAAGGTACCCCATTGAGACAAAGGCGATTAAAATCTGCTGCGACATTAGGCGATATGTTAGTAAAATTTCTCTCGATATTGTAAACTCTTATTTTATTTTACTCACTCATTTTTCAATATCCGGCAAATATAGACCTAGCATATAGACATTCAAAGGTCTAAAGGGAGTCATGCGTTGTAGATAAAAGCTGCTCGTGTTACGATAAGAACAACAATCTATGTATTAAATTCATAATTAGCCATACTCGAAGGCGGTAAGAAATTTTCTTTTATCATAAGTTACAAGCTTTTGAAACTTTATACTAGGTTTTCATTTTTACATATACTCAGGTTGGTGACAAATTCAGTAGTAGACATGGACAAAAAGGTGTTTGTGGGACAATCATCCAACAGGAAGATCTCCCATTTTCAGAACATGGTGTTTGCCCTGATTTCATCATGAATCCTCAAGCCTTTCCAAGGTGTTTTACTTTTTAATTTCAGTTATGAATATAGAGGATTGGCAGATATTGTGAGGAAAATTAATTCATAAATTGTTGTTTGTAGTTATGGGGATATAAAGTCGTTTAGTGTCATGTTAGCATTATGTGGTTCTTAATGCTAACATGAGATAATTCTTTTCTATCAGGAGAAGAGCTGCATATACCTAATTCTTTTACGGTTATAGTCGATGGCGCATTCTTGGCAAGCATATTCATTGCCTCCGACTTGGAATGAGCCAATTGCTTGGACAAAACATTTTATTAATGATGCAATATTTTGGTCTTAATTGCCAATTGTCATACGTGGTTAAAATCCTGAATGAGCATTTTGAATTCTATTTTGAGACCTATTCCCAACATTATTTTGGTCTCTCATTTGATTTCTTTGGTATCCTGATGAGCTAATTTGTTTGACTTTCAACATTTTTTACTATGTGTTTGTGTGATTTATGGTTTCTTTATTGTAGTCTCTATTTTAGGTGTTGGATGATGATGGGTGGCTACTCTGGTGAGATTATTTGCCTGGTGATATCTATATTAACAAGGTACCCCATTGAGACAAGGCGATTAAAATCTGCTGCGGCATTAGGCGATATGTTAGTAAAATTTCTCTCGATATTGTAAACTCTTATTTTATTTTACTCACTCATTTTTCAATATCCAGCAAATATAGACCTAGCATATAGACATTCAAAGGTCTAAAGGGAGTCATGCGTTGTAGATAAAGGCTGCTCGTGTTACGATAAGAACAACAATCTATGTATTAAATTCATAATTCGCCATACTCGAAGGCCAGAGGTAAGAAATTTTCTTTTATCATAAGTTACAAGCTTTTGAAACTTTATACTAGGTTTTCATTTTTACATATACTCAGGTTGGTGACAAATTCAGTAGTAGACATGGACAAGAAGGTGTTTGTGGGACAATCATCCAACAGGAAGATCTCCCATTTTCAGAACATGGTGTTTGCCCTGATTTCATCATGAATCCTCAAGCCTTTCCAAGGTGTTTTACTTTTTAATTTCAGTTATGAATATAGAGGATTGGCAGATATTGTGAGGAAAATTAATTCATAAATTGTTGTTTGTAGTTATGGGGATATAAAGTCGTTTAGTGTCATGTTAGCATTATGTGGTTCTTAATGCTAACATGAGATAATCTTTCTATCGGAGAAGAGCTGCATATACCTAATTCTTTTACGGTTATAGTCGATAGGCGCATTCTTGGCAAGCATATTCATTGCCTCCGACTTGGAATGAGCCAATTGCTTGGACAAAACATTTTATTAATGATGCAATATTTTGGTCTTAATTGCCAATTGTCCATACGTGGTTAAAATCCTGAATGAGCATTTTGAATTCTATTTTGAGACCTATTCCCAACATTATTTTGGTCTCTCATTTGATTTCTTTGGTATCCTGATGAGCTAATTTGTTTGACTTTCAACATTTTTTTACTATGTGTTTGTGTGATTTATGGTTTCTTTATTGTAGTCTCTATTTTAGGTGTTGGATGATGATGGGTGGCTACTCTGGTGAGATTATTTGCCTGGTGATATCTATATTAACAAGGAGTACCCCATTGAGACAAGGCGATTAAAATCTGCTGACTGACATTAGGCGATATGTTAGTAAAATTTCTCTCGATATTGTAAACTCTTATTTTATTTTTACTCACTCATTTTTTCAATATCCAGCAAATATAGACCTAGCATATAGACATTCAAAGGTCCTAAAGGGAGTCATGCGTTGTAGATAAAGGCTGCTCGTGTTACGATAAGAACAACAATCTATGTATTAAATTCATAATTCGCCATACTCGAAGGCGGTAAGAAATTTTCTTTTATCATAAGTTACAAGCTTTTGAAACTTTATACTAGGTTTTCATTTTACATATACTCAGGTTGGTGACAAATTCAGTAG